>JAJPUD010004219.1:0-95198 GCA_023553655.1 Myrmecobius fasciatus | reverse complement strand
CTCTCTCTCTCTCTCTCTCTCTCTCTCTCTCTCTCTCTCTCTCTCTCCCTCCCTCCCTCCCTCCCTCCCTTCCTTCCTTCCTTCCTTCCTTCCTTCCTTCCTTCCTTTCTTTCTTTCTTTCTTTGGCAATTGGCATTGTGACTTGCCCAGGTTCACACAGCTAGTAGGTTTTTATTTTCATTATTGTACTTATATATTATTCTTTGGTTCTGGGCTCTAGACCAAGACTGGCTATTACAATTACTCAGTTCGATTACCTTCTAGTTTAGCTTTTTATTTTCGTTATTGTACTTATGTTATTCTTTTGGTTCTGGACTCTAGACCAAAACTGGCTATTAATTACTCAGTTCTATTACTTTTTAGTTAGGTTTTTCTTTTCTTTTTTTCTTTTCTTTTCTTTTTTTGCTTTTTGCTGAGGCAATTGGGGTTAAGTGACTTGCCCAGGGTCACACAGCTAGGGAATGTTAAGTGTCTGAGACCAGATTTGAACTCAGGTCCTCCTGACTTCAGGGCTGGTGCTCTATCCACTGCACCACCTAGCTGCCCCTAGGTTTTTATTTTCATTATGTACTCATTTTGTATGTTATTCTTTCGGTTCTGCTTATCTTAACTTCGTATCAGTTCATATGGATTTCTCCATGTTATTCTGAATTCTTCATGTTGGTTATCTCTTACCATACAAATGAAAATACATTCTATTATCCAAACCTCTGTCAGCTGATGGACACACACACTGTCCATTTCTCAAGGGCTGCCAAGAGAGTGTGTGGTGTGATGGGAAGTGGGCTGACATGGAGTCAGCCTGAACCTGCCTGTGTCAGTGTCTGGGTGATTATGGACAGGCCGTTAAGGTTCGGTGAGGAGGTTAAGTGAGATGACATCCAAGATTTAACTGAGGATGCTCTAAGTCTGCTAATATGGGGCTTTTCTTTTTGTCTCTGAGCTTGCACATGTGCCCATGCCGAGAAGGATTTCTGAGTCATAAGGCATGACCAGCTTAGTCATAATTTCCCTCATAATTCCAAATAATTTTCCAGAACAGCTGGACCAATTTATAGTTTCACCAACACCCAACACTAAAATGAGAGCTATTTGCTCATAAAATAGGGGTAATAGCACCTGATAGAGTGTTGTGAGGATTAAATGAGATTGAAATTGTGTATGGTATGATGACATAGGTGTGACTGGATTATTCTCATCACTCTTCTTTCAGAATCACAGAATTTGAGAGTTGGAAGGATCTAAGAAAGAAGTCCCAGAGTCCTCGTCCCACACTTCCCACTATAACATCCCCAACATTTGGGTTTGTCATTGGGATTCAGGTGGAAATGATCCTGGGATAGATCACTATCCTGCTATTCTTCTTCTCTATTGAACGGTCTCCAAAGGATTGCACAAGTGGATAAAACCATTGGTTTTTGTGGCTGAATAAAAGGATTAGGATTAGCTCTCCACAGGCTCCATGAAGACATCCTTGGTACCACAGGGATGCTCCCTAGCTCGCCCTCCCCTGCCCTCCCCACTCCTATTTATTTCAAAAGCTTTTCATTTCGCAGAATAGGAGTGTTTGGTGTGGTTCAGGGGATCAATGTCCTAGCCAGCTGCTTGTCCCTTGCTGACTTAGGTACTGGACTGCGGTCAAACAGCAGGATACTTCAGGCCCTCTATTTCCCTGATGCCCCCAGGTTCCCCTCTGGTACCGGACAATCTCTAGGACTGCAGCATTTCCCTACTCAGGAAACAAAGGTTTCCTGCTGCCTCCAGAATCAAAGACCGACTCGAACCCTCATTCTCCCCCACATTCAGCTGGCCCTTCCCACCCACCCCTCCATCACCAGCTTTCTACAGGATGGCTGCTCTCCCGGCCTCACTCAAAGCTGGATCCAAGCATCCCCTTCCACATAAGGCCTTCCAGCTGCTAGGGCCTCGTTCCACGCCCCCCCCCCCCCAACTGTCTGATACCTGCTCTCTGTGTATTTTGTTATCTATTAATCACTGGGCGGTGTCTGGCGCTTAATGGAAAGCCATGACTGACTGCTGATGATACTGCTACTGATGATGGCATGGAAGCCCAGGAGGGTGAGGACTGGGTCTTTTCTGTCTCTGTATACCCACTACTTAGCACAGAGCTTGGTATACAGTAGGCACTCAATAACTGCTTCTTGACTGTAGAATGGTGCCTTCTCAGTGTACTACCTAAATTCCCAGGATGCATTTTTACTGGCTTAGGTTTGAAAACACTTTAAACATTTTTAGACTCACTTTAAAATAGCATAACTACTTAATCCCAAATCAATTTTACTCTCCTCAGTAAAATGAAAGCAATATGCTATCATTTTCTCAATCAAATCCCAATAATGGGAACACCTTGGAGACAACATAACTAAATCTAATGCAAAACAAATAAACAAAGCAAGCTCTTCAAACTCTAAGGTTTTAAACTAACCCCTCCAAGCCTAATTGTAAATGCAAGACATCTAGCCAGCTGTTGTCCAGCTGTTAGAGTTCAAAACCAAAGCAAATCAGGAATCTCATCTTGGTATAAGAAGGACAACACAGCACGATGATGGGAAAATTTATCAGGAAATAAGAGTCAGAAGGAAAGAAGGAGAAAGCCTAGATCTTATTCACCAATTATCACAAAAAAAGGAATGATGGGTATAAGCTATAAGGGACAAATTTTAAAATAAAATTCAATATTTAAGAAACCACGTCTGGTTGAAACAGAGGAAGTTTACCTGAGACATCTGGGAAGCAGCCCTTAACGAATGCTTTCCCCAAATTTAGGCTTTGCAAACCTGACTCAGCGGCTCCCAGCTTTGGGCCCGGCTTCACTAACCATGACTGATAAGCTTCTTCCTCCTTAGAGGCGGTGCCACATTTCCCAGCAGCTGCATGCTCTTGCCCCCCACTCCAACAAAGAGGGCAAAACTAGATTTTACTGACTGCTCTGTGCAGTGTGCTCCAACCACTCCACACAGACTGAAATCTCTTACTAATGGTGTCTAAAGAACATAAAAAAAAAAAATAAAGATCCTTGCTATCCTGGGCATCTTCAGCCTCAGCAGCAATCAGACCCCACCCAACATTCAACCTGGGCCCTGGGATCCTGGGGAGCTTCCACGCAGTTGGCAAAAACAAATCCCTGATTTTCACACTAAGTACTGAACCTCATCAACTTGCACTTCCATGTGGGGTCAAGGAAGGAAGGCCATGGTCCAGAAGCAAAGGTAGGCCCACCTTAGAAAAAAGCCAAAATGCCATTCTGAAGTGGCCACTATAGTGTCATGGTGACAGAAAGGGGGGCTTCTGGCAGGCATATTAGGGCCATTTCTGATCTAATTTAGACCCAGAGGATCTGGTGTGCCCTTCTCAAACTGGGCTATGCCCAGGAGGGCCTAATGTCCTGGGCAGGACCCAAATCTGGCTTCTGTGCTTTCAGTCTACTTCATACCAATCTGCCAGGCACAAAGGCTTCCGAGTGAACGTGCTAGAACGACAGTCCTAGTCATCAAACACGATTAATGACTCCCACATTGGTGGGGAGCAAGACTGACCCCAGAGCTCTGCTTATTGGGATGGCAACTTCTCTGCATATAAGGAAGTGAAGAAAACGGACGAACAGTTTGACAGCAGAGTGAAATTTCAAACAAGCTCATCCAAACAGAAGTTTGAGAAAATCCCATTTCTTCTCATTTAA
The DNA here is from genome assembly GCA_023553655.1 of Myrmecobius fasciatus. Lineage (NCBI taxonomy): Eukaryota > Metazoa > Chordata > Mammalia > Dasyuromorphia > Myrmecobiidae > Myrmecobius > Myrmecobius fasciatus. The sequence continues at coordinate 91,498 of JAJPUD010004219.1, read as the reverse complement.
AAGAAGGAAGCCTAAAGCCAGACGACTTTCTTTAATTGGGTAAGAGAGAAAATCCTCTTCACAGACAAAAATCAAAAGAATTCCCCCATGAGCAGCAAAGCGCTTCCTGAGCAATTGCTTTTTATTTTATTTCCTTTAGGCGTTCAAACATCTACCAGAGTGACCAGCAATACAGTCAGCCAAGAAGTCAGATAGGGCACCTCAAATCCAGATAAGTCTGAGATTTTCAGTGGAAAGCTATCAAACACTTAAAGAACTGTCCCTATTTACCCACGACAGGTCACTTAATTTTTATATGCCTTTGTTTTTATGACGGTAAAAGTGAGAAGAGCGTCACAGAATGGAGAGCACCAGCCCTGGTCAGGAAACCCATGGTTCAAGATTTGCCTCTGGCTGGGTGATCCTGGGCCCTTTACCGAGCCTGCAAGTTACCTAAAAGGTGCCAACCTACATCAGTAAAAGAAATTTCCTCATCTGGGAGTTCCCAATCCACTGTCAATCACTTGGAATTAAAAAAAAAAAAAAAAGCAATTAATCAATGGCTTCCTGCATTTCGCTGACATGTCAATCACACATATTTTTTTAAACATTTAATTGAAATCTCCTCCCTTGGATTCATATCCATTGTTATTGGGGAAGAGGAGGTAATTTGTGAATCTAGAATTTGTCCTTCCTTCCTCCCTAGTCCATTTCCTGATCATTTTTCCCATCGCCATATTATGCTGTCCCTCTGATAGAAGGATGATATTCCAGATTTGTCTCAGTTCAAGTCCTCATCTTGGTATGGGAGTGACCCTAAGTTCTGGAGCCCAAATTCAGGCAACTGCAATGATTTCAAGCACCGGCCTTGGTTCAGATGTATGGCAGCCAGGGATCTGTCTAACTGAAGCTCATCCCTAGGGTGGTCACAGGATGAGGAGAGCCCCCCTCTTAAGTCACGAAGGGGTCTGTGGTCTGCAATGGCAAGAATATACACAAGGAGAAAATAATAGATTCTTAAAGTTGAAAAAAATATGTAATGTCACTTTTATCACTAATAAGTTAAAAAAACACATAACCATACACTGTGGTCATTATTTGAGTTATTCCCTTTTATTTGAAATAAGGAAAAGTAATATTCTCATGGACTGGCAATGGCCATGACAGAATAGGATCAAAATGCCACACAGTTATTTCTGACCACTCTCCAGATGAAAGTGTTCATATCAATTACTGCTATGAGTTATGTGTGCAATCAAATGTGTGCAATACTTAGAGATGGTAATTCCGCCTTTGGAGGGAAAGGGCATCTGTAATTACAAAATCTTTTCATTTGTCTGGATTATTTTGTTAGACTACCAAGCACATTTTCAATAGGCCATTATGCACTGTATAAGAAGGCAGAGCTGATGTGAAGGAGGGTCTACTGGATATTATAATTATATAGAAAGATCTAGGTAGATTGTTTGTTTTAAATGAGGAGAAAAATGGTAAAGAGAAACATGGTTGGGTCCTGTCAAGTGTAGGCAATAAAAATGATTTAACAAAGGTTAATTTGTGTCTCTTGGATACATAGTAAAGGACAGTTTATCTCCACAATAACATACAAATCCTAAAATATAGCTATTATCCTAATCCCTAACATAAGATCAGCTGCAAAAGACGTTTGCAAATACTTGTGGATATGTTTAAGAGATCAGTTTTATTAATGCTTTGTATAAGTTTAGTTTTATAAATGATAATAAATTTCTGACCACAGAATTATCTAGAAAGACATTCTCATTTCCTGACAAATGAAAGGACACCTCTTGACATTTTTTTTCTTATTAATGCACAAAAACGCCCACTTCAGCACTCTCTCTCCAATGTCATAAGCGCTTTAGTTTCCTAGCAGTCTCTGGACTTCATACTTCAGGGTGGTAATTATCTTGATGTAATGGCACTCTGGAAGACGTGGGCCTGCTGGATTCTGCATTTTACTGACAATTAATAGCTGAACCCAAGATTCATAATGAACTCGGGTATAGAAGGACAAGAGTAAACAGTACCACTCATTTAGAAAATAAACAAGATCAAATATACCCATTAAGACAGTAAAAAACAAAATCAGTTTACCCAGAAAAACAGATTCTGTTGTGGGGAATGGGAGTAAGGAAGAGGGTCTCCAGAACACTCCGGCCTGTATATGGGCTCTGATGTTTCCTCTTCCATACTTCTAGGATCCTGACGGATCCCACTATGCACAACAGAGTCTGCCCCGAGCTGGCCACTGGTCTGAAAAGCTTTCAGATGATTCTGCACAGCTGCTTCGGAGCCCAGATTTAAGACCTGGACAGGTCCCTAGAAATGGTGTAGTGTAGCCTCTCCAGATGGCAAAACAGAGCCAGAGAGCCTGATGGGCTTGCCCAGAATCACACAAACACTGCACAGCAGAGCTGGGAGCTCACACGAGTTTTCTGACTCCCCCTTCCCCCCCCCCGAGGAGTCCCTTTGGGGAGATCGTGGCTGTAGAAGGTGGTGATCAGTAGGGTAAGGGCATGGAGGAAAGCAGAACTCACTCAATAAAAGGCCCCCGAGATCTGGGGCTGTGGGTGGTTCTACCTCAGCCAGCATTATGCATCTCATGCTCTGGAGAGCCCCGGGCTTCTGGTTCAGTTCAGCCCCCCGAACATGCCAGGAGTGGGTCGGGTACTACAGACAGTGCCAACTAGCTGGGGACCCAACTGTTGTAACACCCACCATCTCACCTTCACAGTGACAAACGTCTTCCTTAGGGCACCAAATGCAACCTAGCTTGATGGTTGGGTTAATGAGCACTTATTGAGTGCCACTGTGTGCCAGGCACCGTGTTAAATTCTGGGGAGACAAAGAAAGGCGAAGCTCACGGTCTCATGGACCAGGCCTTCAGAAACCTTCTACACCAGAAAGGGCAAACTCCAAAACTGGCTCACACAGTAACCTCCCTAACCTTCCCACGATTGGTGTCAGCCGCAGGGGGCAAAGGCGGGCTAAGGCGGGCTCTGGCCCAGTGCCCAGAGCCCATGCTCTTATCCCCATGGCAGGAGCCGTTAGTCCTCCCAGCTGAGAAAAGGGCCAGAATTCTAACGACCGCCCTCAGCTAAAGGCATCGGCCTGCTCAGAGGCAAAAGGCACAAATGGACACAAGGCCAAAGGGGCAGCCCGCCGGGAAGGCCGAGGGGCAGCGGGGGTCACTAGAGACTGGAGGGGGGGCCTTGCCAGGGCACACCGAGGGCAGACACGCACAGTGCTACTAAACGGCGCAAGAATTAAAAAACAGCTGAGGGAGGAGGCCCGGGGCAAATCAAAGTGTGCCTGTCGCCATTTTGGCCCAGGAAATCACACATGGTGTGGGAGAAAGGCCTCCTTGGGTGGTCTTTAAAAACAGGACAGAGGCTTAACCCTATGGGTACCCCCTGGACCAGACTGGGAGGGCTCCACGCTGGAATCCCACGGTTTCACTGATTGGTCGTGCCCACCATCTTGTACCCCAGTACTTCTCAAATGCCAATGCCAGGCTCCCTTCTTTAAAGCGTGTGGTCCTTTCTTCTGTGAATTTTCTAGTCTTCCTGGCATTTTCTGGCAAAGAGCTCTGCAGACCCACCAGGAGACACAGAATTCTACGACTGAGCAGCTAATACTCCTGTGCCCCCTGGTGGTAAAGTAACTTCACTTCATAGAAACAGACCATCATGGTCCCCAAAAAGGGCTTCCCTGAAGCCAGCCTCAGGAGACTGCAAGAGAGCATCCACGCCATCTATGTCCGAACATGACTTACAGGAACCTCTCACAACTTCTCCGGGCATTTATCGATCAAAGACAAAAAAGTTACAGTTCAGTTTTAAACTAAATTTGCGTGATTTCTTTATTAAATTCAGGACAAAAATGAAATCGTATTCCCATGTTAAAAATAGGACTTAACTGCATTTAATTTGTGGTGAAAGCCATAGTCCAAATTAATTAATTTCAATTATGTTTTAAAGACAAAGAAAATGCCAGATTCTAAACAACTTGAAAAGTCCTCATACCAAATTCTATTTTATTACCTTGGGTTTTTGCTCGAGGGAGGAAAAAATCAAGCTCTTGCCCGTTACTGTCCCTTACCATTTCGCCTCCCCAATCACAAAGGCAGCATACGAGAGAAGCAGAGTTAGGTTTTGAATCTAGATCTTTGGGAGCACTTTTAGAATTGTGACCAGTAATTTCTCCACTAGAACAGGCCACTTCTCTTAATGTCTCACGTTCGTGCTTCCCAGAGTTCCCTTTTTACCACATTACTTCAATGAAAAACGACATTATTTCCATTTCAGAATTTTTGGTTAAATCTAAGATAGTCAAAGCTATTTTTTCATTAAGCAAATAAAATGGATCCAAATTCTTTCTAGGATGCACATCATTTTTCTTGCAAATTAGTTCATTATTATCTTTCTCTTCAAATTAAGACTGGCTTCAAAGAAGAAAGAAAAATCTCATTAATTCTCCCTCTCCTTTGTGAGGAGCTACAGGAATTTACATACACAGCAGGCTCAGAATGAAGCCCACAACATAGGAGCTGACTAGACCCTTGTTTACAAATCAATTTAAAGAAAACAAACCCGAATGCTCCATCACAGGTCACAGGGTGCCACATACAATCATCACAAATCCTCCTCTTTCCCACTCAGGGTGCCCTTCTCGACCCAGTGACCCTTCTGTTCAACTGCCAGTCACATGTCTGACATCAACCGCAGGATGCCAACAAAGAAAAGTGAAATTGGAAGCAGCAGTACCGTGACAATTTTAATCATGTAAAAGGGGCCTTTCAGACAGTTCCTCTTGCCGGCAAAGAAAACAGCATTCTGATTTTCTAAGTAACAGTCAAATCATTTCCAGTGATCAATACTGAAGCTATCTCCTCTTTATTTAAACTCCATAGATTCAATTATCCCCAATCCCTTTCTAGGGCTCAAAACCACCATGACAACCATTATCCTTATGGCATGTCCCTTTCGATTAGTTTATAATCGATGTTAAATTAGCTTAGAATAATGAAAATGGGCTATATTACAAATAGCTCTGAAGAGAGAGCAGGCCTGGCTCATTGAGCATCCCAATCTTATCAAGGGAAGCGGGATGGAGTTACTGTTGGTAAAAAAAAATCCTCAAAGATTGCCTGAAAGGGGATAAATGAATGATTTATTGTTCTTAGCTCACTGTCTAACTACCAAGTTACTCCTCACAATGTAGAAACTGGTTTTTGAGAAAATGTCTCAAGCGGTTTTCCAGCTTACAGATACAAGATTACTAGCTTCAAATATCAAGATATAAAATAAGCCCATAAAACAAATATAAATAGCAAAATCCAGAAGTGAGCCATAGAAAAGGAAGTCCCATTTAGAATACTATCTATGGAGTCAATCTACCAAAGCAAATCTGGTACTTCTATCAGTATAATTAAAATATGTTCATAAAGAAAAAAAAGAACAATTTAAATAATCAGAGAAATGTTCAGTGTTCATGCTTGGGCCATTTCAATATAACCAAAAAGACAAGAACTCTTTAATTTGCCAGTATAGTGGTATGCCAAATTACTAAGGGGATACTTTATAGAGTGAGGCAAAATAATGACAAAATCTATTTGTGACAAAGTTTACTTGGAAAAACAAAATATCAAAAGATCAAGGGATAAAAAATGTAGAAATGAAGAGGACTTGAAACTATATTATTAAGTCATAATTACCAAAACCTGGTACTGTCAGAAAAGTAGAAAAATGGAACAGATGAGACACGGAAAAATCAGAAGTGACTGAATAACAGAGTATATTTTATCATATCATAAGAACAGTCACAATGACCCCTCTTCTGTTCCTCCTCCAAATGTATATAAATTAGCTAGAACAAAAGGCTTTGAAAGGGTCAATATTAAAAAATTACCCATGTATATGTTCTGTAAATAAAAAGCTTTAATTAAAAAAATGAAAAAAGAAAGAAAGAAAGAAAGAAAGTGCCTCTTGCCTCTTGTGTCCATCTCTGTAACACAGATCTCACTCCCAGACATATACTCCAAGGAGGTCAATGATAAAAAAAAGGAAAGATGTCACATCTATCAAAATAGAGTAGTATTTTTTATAATCGCAAAGAATTGGAGACAGTACATGGGCCATCAAGTAGGAAAAGGCCATCCCAGTTGTGGTACCTGGTTGTAATGGAATATAACTGTGTTGTAAGAAATAATGAAGATGATGAACACAGAGAAGCCCTGAAGACTTATGTGAATGGATGCAAAGTGAGCAGAACCAAGAAAGCATTAGACACAAAGGCTGTAATAGAATAGAAAAACAAAAGAACTGTGAAATGATAATGAATCACCCTAGCCCCCCAAATTCTCTATTATAAAGGATGGCTCTCTGAGAGAAGGAAAAGAGAGGAATACAAGGGGAAATGTTGATGTCATAAAACTAAACTATCAATAAAATTTATTTTCAAAGAAAATTTAGACTTAATTTCCATTACTGTTTTTAAATGGCATTATTTTGGGATTGGGAGGAGATGGGCATCTGAGACATAACATTTTTTAAAAGTCATATCACAATAGCAAGAAAGCGGGGAATTACTGGCTTAGAGAGTCAAATATACTTATTACTTTGATCTAGTCCCTAAGCCCCAGCAGATTTCTTTTATTCTGAAAAGAAAGGCACATACACACAAACCAGTTTATACTCAAACTGCAAATTCATCTGCATTCAGGTAGCTGCAGTTCCCAAGGAAAAATGAGGTTACAAGAAGAAAATCAAGCTTACAAGCCATTTCATAAAAATTGACTTAATTTAAAGGTTACTATGTTTTGTTAGCTTTAGGGGAAATTGCATGTGGGAGAGACATTGTTGTGAGAGTCTTGTCCCTTGGCCTAAGATTAAGGCTAAATGCAACCTGACAAGGGATGCAGACAAATGCAGCAGCCCCAGTTTTCAGCTAATGTGTGTGAAGGTCACTTTTTCCACATCCCTCAACTCGGATCTCTACACGCCGTAAACATCACCACCCAGGGATTTCTGCAAAGCTCCTCTCTCCAAACTGGCCTCGGAGCAATGTTCTGCACCTGCCTGGTGCTCCCCTGCCAGACTGATGCCACGGTGCCCATCTCCAGGGGCACCTTTGCGGGTTTGCTTTGTTCCCAGATACCTTTTCTCCAGGTGAATAGATTTCTATTTGATTGGATTCAATTCAACAACTATTCATTGGGCACCTCCTACGAAAGGGAAACAGCAGGTCCGATGCTCAGGGAGAGCTAAGATGAATAAGAAGAGTCATGTTGACCCCTCCTCCCTTCCTCCTTCCCCCTCCAAACCCCCTCCCCAAAAGAGGAACTCTCAGAATCAAGGCTGGATGGAGCCTTGGGGACCAACAAGCCCAATTCCTACATGAACAAGGATCCCTCTCCAATAGACCCAACAGGGGTCATGCAGACTTTGTTCAAAAACCATCAGGGAGGATGTACCTTGTGTCCTGTGATCCTACAGAAGGTAAACGGCACAAGAGAAGGCTGGAAGGGCAATCAGAGCCAGGGCTGGAGACCATTAGCAGTGGGGTTCAGGAATCCACAGGGGCCAGTGCCAAGGAGAACCACATGGTTCCAAGACCCGGTGACTAGAAGGGTGAGACCCCAAGAAACAGGGAAGCCGGCGAGAAAAGTGGATTTGGGGGAAATGAAGTGGTTTGGGAAATGTTTCATTTCAAGTGTCCGTGATCTATCTTGGCACAGACTTCAAGCGGGTCATGGGAAACGGGCATCTGGAAATCCCCAAAGACATGAAAATGCAGGTTAATCACTGCAGTGAATGGCAATGCCAAAAGAGCAGAGCACAGAAAGGGCCACGGAAGCTTCCGACCACCGGATTTAGGGGCGGAAGGAAAGAAAAAGACGCAGAGACCAGAGAGGCGGCCAGAGGCACAGAGTTAATGAGGGAATCCCAAGGGTGCTCCTCTGGGCCAGCCTGGAAGGAGGGCCTCGACCCAGAAGGCGGGGATCCAGGAGGCAGGTCAGGAAAACGGGGCCAAGAAAGGGAGCCTGGGGTTATGGGGAAGGAGCCCACTCAACCCATGACAAGCGGGAGGGGGGAAGGGAGACCCATGCATGGGTGGACAACAGGGAAAGGAGGTCAATGGCTCCAAGTGGGATCAAGGGAAGGTTGAAGACTGAGCTAGAGAAAGGGGAGGATGAACCCAAAGAAGGAAGGGGGGACAAGAAAAGGGGCCCAGGGAAACCTGGGAGTGGAGGAAGGACCTCAGTGTCTCAGAGACGGAGGAAGGAGTGGAGGCAAGAGGCCGCTCTTAGGGATCTCAGAGGGGAATTGAGGGACCGAGAAGCAGGGCGGCACAATGAGTAGCGAACCTGACTTAGAATTGGGGGGACCTGGGTTCACATCTCACCTCTGGCACTGACTAACTCCATGACTGGGGACCTCAATTCACTCAGCTGTAAAAAAGGACTAGACAAGATGCTCTCCAAGGTCCTTTCCAGCTCTAAATTTGTGATCTTCGCTAAGACTTCCACTCTCAAGCTTAAAACTAGTTTTTTCCTTAAGAAGATCACAATACTAAAAAAAAAAAAAAAAAATTCATTATTTTAAGAAAATTCTTCCAGAGCCATGAATGAAGTCTTTGGTTTTTGTTTCCTCTCCCTGACCCAGCCACTGGGCCCAGTGATAAATGTAAGTTATTATTAGGATGGGGAGACGTACACTTCCCCCAGTGAAAGCTATTATTATTACCATACTTAGCAAAAAGCGAGACCATCTGCTAAATAGTCATTACTCACAGGGCGTCTGCTTTTGCTAACTCTCCGAGGCAACGAGGATCCCCAAATGAAAACATGAGCAAAGCAACTGCTTTCTCCTAGCCTGTCATTTACCCAAGGTTCTAGAATCTTTCTCCTCTGAAAAGGTCAGGCCTAGTTGGAGGAATACCATAAATGCCAAGCCATAAATCTAAATGATTCCTCCCCAAATACCCCAAAAGTAAAAACAGAAAAGACATGAAGACGTGACTGATAGACAGCTTGGCTGTCCCCAGGCTGTCCTAGAAGTGTCCTTGCCAAATGGACAGCAGAACAAAATGAAATAAATTCTATTCCCAGGAAATTTTATTCCAGTCCAGCTTCCTATAATCTCTGTACACTGTGGGCAGGACACAGCAGAAAGCACTTGGGTCACTTAGGGGCAGGGGCTGTCTGGCTGTACCTGCAGCAATGAGCACTGACTCTATGTTTCGTCCATTTAACCATTCATCCTAACCATCCATCCATCCCCCATCCAGCCAGCCATCTACACCATCCATCTATCTCATCATTTATCCCATCCATCCATTTATCCCTATTCCCATCCATCCATCCTTCTCAGCCATTCATACCATCCATCTATCCATCTATCCTATTCATCCATCCATCTCATCTATCTGTTCTACTCCATCCATCCATCTCATCACTCATCCTAACCATCCATCCATCCCATACATCCATATACCCACCCACCCATCCATCCATCCATCTACCATCTATCTATCCATCCATCCTACCTCATCCGGATTCCAGTCCAGATAATGAATAAATCTAAATCAATCACTTGAACTCTTCCTCATTTGTACCTTCATTCTCTATCTCACAAGGCTGCCAGGAGAAATTTACTTTGTCAATCTGAGAAACACAGATGCCTCAATTTCTCCTGGAGGCTTTACCAATGTCCCAAAGTAATCCTGGGCTCTGGCAGGCTATACCAACAGTGGGACATAAACTCTGATAGATCCCATCAGAAAAAAGGGCTTAAATGACAGTCATTTGAGATAAATCACTTCTGAAAAAGCTCATTAGCAGAAGGAGCAGCCAGGTGGTACAGTGGATAGAGTACTAGGCCTAGAATCAGGAATATTTCAGTTCAAACATGGCCTCTGACATTCCCCAGCTCTAAGTCTCTGGGCAGATCTCTTGTGCTAGCTTCAGTTTCCTCATCTGTAAAATGGGGTTTATAGCAGCATCTGCCTCCTGGGGCTGTGTGAGGAGCAGATGAGAAAATGTTTGTAAATGGCTTAGTACAGTGCCCGGCACACAGCAGGTGCTATAGAAAGGCCAGCTGTTATGATTTTCATTATTATTACTAGTGCAGCAGCTTCCTAGCTGGTCTCCCTGCCTCTCGTCTCTCCTGACTCCAGCCTACCCAGCCACGGCTGCCAAGGCTATTTTCTTGAAGCACAGACCTGACCTTGTGACTGTCCTATTGCAGGATAAAAACAGGAATTCCTCAGTTTCCCTCTGAAGCCCCATGTCACCTGGCTCCTTCCATCCTTCCAGTCCCCGGTGCCCGCTGTGATCCAGTCAAAGTCCTTCTCTCTGTCCCTCACTCACAGTTGCCCCTCTGGGCCTTGGCCACTTCCCACACCAAGAGCACTCTTTCCTTCCCTAGTCTCAGAGGACGCCCTCGCCCGCTCAGATGCAGCTCCGTCCGTTCCTGGGCCCCGACATTTGTGGCAGAGAACAGGACAGACACTAAGTAGATGGCCACTGATTGAGGAAGGACCAGACGCACTGGGACAGGAAGGTGATGAGGAGCATGATGGCCTTGGAGAAGCCTGGAGAGACCCATGGGAACAGGTGCAGAGCCAAGAAGGTAACACATGTGGAGAGCACGCCATGACAAAAACAGAGTCTCCAGGAACAAGCCGGGCTCAAAGGGGAAGCTGTGAGAGGTCGCTCCCAGCCCCGGCAAGGGCGGAAGACGATCCGCAGGCCCTGAGCCTGCCTGTGCCGTCAGACTTTTGCCAAGGATTGCTCAGCTGTGCTGATTTTTTCCTCTTCTTGTCCTTAAAAAAGCTCCACTCCTAATCTGAGCCGGCTCTCTGAGAAGGGCAGAGACCCCCCGGGGATGTGAAAAAGAGCATAACTTTTAGTTTAAGATGCAATCCAGGCGCCATCTGAAGCCTTTCCGGCCCCTCCCAACTCAAGGTCCCATAATACCCTCCCTTTTATCCAAGAACCCTGGTCACACATCAGTTTATTGGAAGCCCTGTAAAGGTACATGGAGCCAGCACAAAAGACTCACGGGGCTCCCGTTTGAGCCTCACAATATGGCTGGGAAGGCTGAGGCAGCGGGATGCTCCATTCTGCAGCCCTCCCATCACAAGCCCAGGCCCTCTAGTGCCATTAAAGTGTCCTGCCTCCAGGCCTAGCGATTGATTTGGCAATCATGGAACCAGGGCCAGTGGAACCAGCCTCATCCATAAGGGCTGAGATCCGGCACAAGGTGAGCCTTGCTAAAGTTCCTGACTGTAGCTTCAAAACCTGGGCCTTATAAAATAAAGGAGCGTCAGGACTGGAAGGACCACGGGATGTCTACGTCAGACAGGCCGGCCCTGCGCCAACCTGGCCGGTTTGCCCCCAGTGACCTCCCACACCCCCTGCTTCGGGTTTTCCTCCCACCTGTGAGCTCAGGACCCTTCCCTAAATCGCCAGCCATGTTTACCACGCATCTGCACCTCCAAGCTTCTGTCCCGGGTTCAGATGCCCCTGGGTCTGACGCCGGCTGTGACCGGAGACAGGACCAGAGTCGACAATGTGATCTCATGATGTGCCTTGCCTGTATTACCTCATGATCCCTGCATGCTGCAGGCATCACCCTCCTGGAGGAGCCAAGGAGCCTGACTCGGAGAGGAGAAGGGCCAGGCTGAGGGCAGGTACGGAGGAGTCACCGAGCCCTCACGCCGTCCAGTGCAGTGCTGTCGCTACTCAAAGGCATCAGCTAACAGGCTCTGCTCACAGTGGCCACTTCACAGAGGTTCACAGAACTGACATTTACAGACCCTTCTGTCCTCGTGGGGAAGGAGCCAGAGAATGTCGGTTCTGAGCTGCTCCTGCTCTTGTTCAAGGTGAGTGATGGTTACACCGTGATGGACCGATCCGGACGCCCCCCAATCCCATCTCTCACAAGGCCATCTCACCTACACTCACTCCCAACACTAATCATGCAATATCACTAACTCATGGTCAGTGAGCTGCTTCTGTAGCCTTTACAACCTGTCCTCCCTGAGCAAGATGTGGGATGCGGGGCTCGAGAGCCGCAATTCCCCAATCTTTGGGTTACTGCCACTCGTTGCTCATCCAAAGAGCGGCTTAGTTCTGCTTAAAGACCTGAAAAAGTCCCTAAGGAAATCCGACTTAGGAGCCTGTTCTGTCATCTGGGATTCTGTGAAAATCAGCAAGCGATCACCTGGCTCTCCCCTTCACCTACAGATAAAGCAGAGGACAGGTAGGGTTTGTCACGGCCACTTTACAAGCCCCCTGGACTTGAACCTGAGACTTCTGAACTTGCAGCCCCAGGGCTCCTGCCGCCTTGCTGGGGATCACGACTCAGGAAACCCAGAACACGCTTCCTTTTCTGGGCTAGCAGGAACCGGCTGACGGAGAAGCACCTTGATCTCCTTTATTACAGCCCAAGCAGGCTCAAACAGCATCAAACCGTGCTGGCTTTGCACCAGTCACTCAACAAATTCTGTGAGCCCTCCAAGCGCATCCCAAATCTCCTGTGACTTCAAAAGGAGCGCTAACTGCATCAGAACATAAAAGGCTCCATGCTCCGCTCCGCTCCAACTCCCAGCTAATGGGAGACGTCTTTGAGAAGTCTACAACACCTCCCTAATTCCCTCTGATCAGGGACAGGACACCGCCGGCACCCTGAAGCTCCCTCACATGCAGGGGAGCCGGGGGCCTAGGGAACAAAGGGAAAGGGAGACCAGCTTTTCTCTTCCAGCCACACCGATTCTTCTGATGAATCTTTATTTTCAGGTTCCAAACAAGCCATGAAAATATCCAATGCTGAAACTCCTCATATTAAAGTCAAATGTGGAATTTAATTACTTTTCTGATTCAACCATATCAAGTGAGTATTTTGCCCATGATTAATTCAAATTTGAAAGACAAATGACTTTCTTTTTTCTGATGTGTTCTGGCCCATGAGCAATGGATTTTCTCATGTATTTTTGCCTCTAGATTTAGATTGTGTATTATTAGAATAAGCAGCACAATTATCTACCTCAGGCAGCAGAGAGAAGCCATTCTAGGGTTGTTTTCCTGAACAGCCGATCTCATGATTTGGTATTCAGTAGATAATAAGGTACCACGGCACGGGAGAAAACAATTTCTGGAGCTGTTGTCAGAAAACCCACTCCTGGACCATTCGTTTAATCTCTCTGTGCCTCAGTTGGCTGCACTAAGATCTGAGGTTACAGGTCATCTTGTGTGGAACAGGAAGCATGTCGACTTGGCCAACTAGGAGTCCGGAAGGAAATGGAGAAGAGGGGGGGGGGGATGAGCGCTTGGTGACAAGCCACAGAGGTCTCTGAGGGTTAGGAGGAGAAGCAGGGTTTGCTGTCACAGACCCTGGGAAAATGCAGGGAAAGGGGAGATGGGACATAGGTTCTCCTGGCCTCTGTACAGAGCATGGCTTGAAGCATGGAGAAACAGAATGGAGAATATGGCCGGGATCCAGGCCCAAAGTGGTCAGAAGGGCAGTCAAGTGGTAAAGACATATTTCTGTGAAATGAGGCAGAGAAAGAACGGCAGAAACGGAGGATGGGGTAACAAAAGGAGATGCCCGTTTGGGATTTGGTCTGCAAAATCTTAGCAGCCCCTAGCAATCGAGCTAGACCTAAAAAAGAATCCCCTACAACATGCCTATAGGCAGTCATCCTGCCTTTTCTCAAAGACCTCCCATGCTGGAGGCCCCACTTCCTCCAAACCCGCTTTGGGCGAACCCTAATTGTTAGGAAGCTTTTTTTCTTGACATCAAACTAACATCGACCTCCTCTGCACTTTCTCTTCTTGGCTGACCTCTGGAGCAAAGCGGACAGCTCCAAATACTCGAAGAGAGCTCTTCTGTCCTTCCTCTGCCTTCTCTTCTCCAGACTAAATGAAACTTCCTCTCCCTTTGTGCATTCCCCTATGGTGTAATCTCCACGTTTGCTACCAAGCTCTCCAGCTGCTCAAACTTTTCTAAACTGGAGCCTCCAGGCTTGAAACCAGTACCTCAGCAGGAACATGACCAGGGCAGAGGGCGGTGAGATGACCATTTCCCTGTGTCTCATCTCTTGTGCCATTCTCATTGCAGCCCAAGACTACAATGCAAATAGACTGACACCTCCCACTGAGTCTGTGGTCCAGAAAACTCCCTATATGCTTTTTAGAGGAGCTACTTGTACTTCTGAAGAAGATTTTAGATGTAACATTTACACTGAAGCTTGGAAAGAGGACTGGCAGAGCTGGAGAGGGAGGGAAAGGATGGTCTGCTAGGTTTTCAATATATTGGGTCTCAAGCATCTCGGGGTGATCCAAGTCAAATTTACCCCAAAGAGCACAGCTGATATTCTCAGGCAAGACCCTGGAATGACTAAAAGTCATTCAATCCCAATTTCAAGCTTTCCAATCTGATTTAGACTCCTTATCATGGCCAAGATGGCTGACTGCTGCTTCCCAAACTGTCCTCATGAACCATCCCACACGTTCGTGTTCTGCTCCCATCATAAATGAATGAGTGAATGAGCTTGTCCTCATAGCCCTCTGGGCTTCTCCGCCAGGACCTTCCTCCCTTATTCCAATTATTATTCTATTATTAGTCACCCTTCCTCATTTATCCCATGGCTCACCCATCACTCCTGGGCCAGGCCACTAAGAATGACCCACACTGAGGAGGGGTTTGCGTCCTCCCCATCCACATGAGCACTTAGAGGAAATCTCACTTTCAAAAGACCCCAACGTGTCACTATGTCCCCACTGCCCTGGGAGGACCACGACTCAAAGTCACAGCAGTTCACACATCATCCCAGATGCGACTTGGGGTTTGCAAAGTGCCTTCTTCACCACTACCCTTGGAGACTCGTAGTTTGGGGATAATTCCCCATTCTGAGGCTCACAGAAGGTAACAGCTTGCCTGTGTTTGATTGATGCAAGAGCTTCCTCTAGGTCTCTCCAGAATCCAAGGAGAGTGTTCTGCCCACTAAGTGCTAGCTGCCTCTCAGGAAGCTGGGGGAGAGAAGAGGTCCACTTAAGTTGCTCTTTTATCCCAAGTCTTAATAATAAATTTAAAAGAGAAGCCATGGGAATCAGAGTTGCAAAGAGCCAGGAGGTTCCTATCTGCCCACCTCCTCTCTGAGCAGATAAGGAAACTGGGGCTCAGATGACTCAATGGCTTGGCCAACACCGGGATCCAGGGAGCCAATGGTGAGGATCCGGGCAGGGCTGTGAACCCCAGTGCTGTGGCCCTCAATCAAAAGTTCTTGATTCTGTACCACAGCTGTCTTTGGAGCTGGGGGTGGGTGGGGAGTGGAGGGACGGTGCAGAATTTCATGTCTTATAACAAGGCAAGAATAAGTCGCAAGAGAGAAGTAAGAAGTAGCATCACTAACAAGAAAGCCAATGAAGAGCTCTGCAGCAGGAAGGCCGACTGCTTGCTAGGGGTTAACTGATGGAGGCTCTGAAGGACATGAGGAGAGCGGATGATGTCCCTGGCTACTTCTGAGCGTGCCTCCTAATGGAAAAAGCCACCCAAATCGCTCCCATTGGTTTCAGAGTATGTGCTTTTTGTCCTTGCATCTGACTATGGCTGTATTTGATGTTCTGGGAAGTGACTTGCCACAAACTGAGGAGGAAGAGACACCACTGGAAAATTTAGGACTCAGGAAGGGCTGGGAAACTGGCTTCCTCATCCTCGGCCCCTTGCTTAACTTCTCCCCATTCTGCCCGTGGCTAAGTGTCCTCTCTCCCACTAATTCAAGGTTTGCCTTCCCCCAAATTTCCTAGCAGGAGACAGTTGAACTAAAAGTTTATTTCAAAAGTCTTTTCTAAAAGCAAAACAGAGATCAGATGCCAACAAGAGTTAAGAAGGTAGCAATTTTCCATAGAAAACTACCTAAGATGTCAACAAAATAAGTCCTTAAGATGAGAAGGGGCTGTCAGGAAACATGAAAGCCAGATTATTTGTCATCGACTGTCAGAGCTGAAAAGATCAGGAATGAATGAATGTAAAACAAACAGACCTGTATCAAATGCTTAGTATGTGCTCAGCGCTGTGTTAGATGCAGGGGGCAGAGATGGAAAATGGGGTCGCCCCTGCTCTAAGAAAGGGGGTTCAGGCCTGGAGAGTGAAGGCCCAATGGGCCTTAGGAACAGGGGCAGAAAAGATGGCAGTGCATCTTTTTAGCTCCATTTCTACGGCTAAAACTAAGTCTACTTCTGACAGTGACCTACCTGGCAGGGCCAAGAACTTCCTTTTCTAGGTTTCAGGTCCTGTCAGTCAATCCGTCAACAAGCATTTACTAAGCTTGTGCTGTGTGCCAGGAACTGTGCCAGGCGGCTGAGGTCACAAAAGAGGCAGGAACGCCATCCCTGCCCTCTAAGAGCTCCCATTCCAACAATGGCCAACAGGCAGATGACTTGCTGTGTGCACCCGACACAGAGGGCACATGGGAGGCAGTCTCAGAGAGAAGCCCTGGGGGAGAGAGAGCCAGAGGGAGAGAGAAAGGGCAGCTGCCAAAGGAGCCAGGAGCCAGAAGGGAAGACAAAGAGCATCTTCCCTTATATCAGAAATACTTATGGTCACTATTTCACTGAAAGCAGATTATACATGGCTTTTATTTTGTACTTCCACATGCAGGACAGTGCTTTGCATTCAGTAGATGCTAAAAAATAAGGAAGGAGGGAAGAAAAGAAAGGAAGGAAAGAAAAGCAGGTCGTGATGATATATTCAGTAGTGACAATAATTAACATTAAGCATATGGCAAAATCTTTACCATTTAAGAATAAAATGTGGCTGCCCATTAATTAACAAATTGAGATATATGTGAATATTATGTTACAGGAAATCATGAGTGTGGAGAATACAAGAGCAGCATGGGAAAAATATATAAATTAATATAAAGTGAAATAAGCAGAACCAGGAAAACGTACAATGACTACCACGGCATTAATGGAAAGAATAACAACATCAAAACTGAATGCTGTAAAATTGTAATGACCCAGCTTGACTTCAAAGAAGAAACAAAAGACTGAATCTCCTTCTCTTCTTGCAGAAGCAGAAAACTGCATGTGAAATATTGCATACAATAGCAGATTTCTTTAATCTGTGCTCATTAGTTTGGCTAAAATGTGTTTTTTATTTCCCCCTGTTTGGGGGGGCTTTTTGTTATAAGTGATAGCTCTCTGGAGGAAGTGAAGCTTATATTTGTAAATGAAAGTAATCTAATTTAAAAACAAAAAGATATTAATAAAACATAAGTAAAAAGTAATAAAATAAAATGATTTTTGAAATTGGGATTTTTGTCAGTTCCATATTTAGTTTTACTTGAAGGCATATCAGAGAGGAAAAAAAAACAGCTATTTCGCCAAATCCAGACTAGAATGGCAAAATGGATCTACTTAAAGGATCCCATTCCTCTTATGGGAATATGGGACACAAACAAGGGAAATTACAATTGCTACCCATTCAGAGCACCCCATTCCATTGCCCTGAATTTCTTCAACAACAACACTAGGTGGCAGGGCAGACACAAAAGTGACACTGGCTTTCAGCCAGTGATGGTCACTCTGGTCTTTATTAAGACTCTTGCACTATTTCATGCACAATGACCCCACTGGGGGGACACATTACCATGTCTCGATGGACCTGGATGCACAATCCAAAGAGCCTCCTTCATCTGAATAGGAATCACTGAAAATCTGCAGCCATGATGAATGTGGGAATGGCCCCAGAACGAGGGTGGAAAGGGGGCCTGGATCCCTGGCATCAGAGGAACCTGGGTTCAAATTCTGTGTCCGCCACTGGCAGGAACAGAGAGGAGAGAGACTAAAGCAAGGGATATTAGCCTAGAATGCCTGAACATTTTTTTGATAACTACATTTCAAAAGAATTTATTCTTTTATACCTCACTTTATGCATCTGAAAATAATATTCTGAGAAGGAGTCTAGGAAACAAGACAAGATTTAGAACCACTGAACTAGAAGAAGAGAAATGCTATCACAGCATGGTAAGATGGTGAAGACCTGAACTAAGATAAAGGCTATGGGAGAGATTCAAGAGATACTGGAGGGGGAGAAGGGGCAGCTAGGTGGCACAGTGGGCACAGCACTAGGTCTGGAAGCAGAAAGAGCCGAGCTAAAATCCAGCCTCAAGACACTCACTAAGCACATGATCCTGGGCAAGTGATTTAATCCTGTCTGCCTCAGTTTCCTCATCTGTAAAATGAGCTGGAGAAGGAAGTGGTAAATACTCCAGTATCTTTGCCAAGAAAGCCCCAAA
This sequence comes from Myrmecobius fasciatus, assembly GCA_023553655.1. Lineage (NCBI taxonomy): Eukaryota > Metazoa > Chordata > Mammalia > Dasyuromorphia > Myrmecobiidae > Myrmecobius > Myrmecobius fasciatus. The sequence goes on along the minus strand of JAJPUD010004219.1, from coordinate 73,189 downwards.
TGGGGTCATGACGAATCAGACACCGTGAAACTACTCAACCACAATAAAGCAGAGGTAGAATCAATAAGACCTGCAATTGATTGAAAAGTGAGACAAAGTAAAGAATCAAGGATGATCCCAAAGTGGCGGAAGTGTTTCTGGACTGATGGGAACTATAGCCTCCTGATTCTACCATTTTGGACAGGCTGAATTTGAGATGTCTGCAAACTGGGTAGAAATGTCTAGCAGTCATTTGTAACCGGGTATTGGAATTCAGGAGAAAGATTAGAGCTGGATATATGTAGATTTGGGAAGATAATCCTGAATCCATGCAAGCTGATGAGAGTCCCAGGACAGAACTGTGGGAACACTTACTTAGATGATAATGATCCAGCCAGAGGGACTCATAAAGGGTTGAAGAGATAGATAAGCCAAAGAAGGAAAGAGCCAAAAGTCAGAGGAAAAAAACCAAAACAAAAGAACAAGTGTCCAGGAGGCAGTAGCACAGTACCAGGCAGACAGGTGGAGAGTAACAAAACCAGCAAAAGTCAAGAAAGAAGAGGCTTGATCAGAGGTTTGTTGAAGTTGGCAGTTTGAAATTACTGGTCACACTGGAGAGAGCAGTAACAGGAAAGTGACGGGCTCCCAAATCAGATGGTAAGGGATTAAGAACAGTGTGAGCAGTGACAAGATGGAAGCAATGAACAGGGACAACCCTACTGGAGAGTCTAGAAAGAGAAAACGATAAGAGCTGGAGGAAATGTCAAGTACATCAAAAAAAATATATATATATATTAACCCTCTTTTATTGTTAAGAAAAAGTCTTTAAATTAATTATCCAAGATACCAAGATTTGATCTCTCCCCCAAACTTGCAATTATTCTAGAAACACAAAAAGTCAACTGTTTTCTTCCCCCATCATGATTAACCTCCTTAAGCATTCTTTTATTTATTAATAGAAATTCAAAATACAGAAATGCATTTTCTCTACTTTTTCAACTTGCCTGAAGAAATCAAGCAAAAACATTTTTAAATCAAAGCTTAAACTAAAAGTGCTTTTTTCATCAAGATGCTCAAACACCAGCACAAGAACTTGCTTTTTTATATGGATTTATGGAATTAAGAAAATTTCTACTTTAATCTTTTGCAAACTATCAGACTCAGAAGACTAACATTCATATCTTTACATTTTTAATTTCTAAAGAGCATGATTTAATATGTAAAAAACACAGAATGCTATGGGATCATCCATTTAAAACAAAATTCATATGTTCTAATTTCTTACATAAGAAACAAACTGGATTAAAGTATCATTTTTAATTAAAAATATTAAGTGTCAATTTCTTCATATGAAAAGATTCTATTTATACTGAAGCTAAAGCTCATAAATAGATACAATATGATAATTTAAAACATGGTGCCTTTGATTAACTTTCCTTATTCTGAATGACTAAAACTGCAGAATGACTTTACATACTTACATAGTGCTGAGTCCATAATTGCACTATTTACATAAACTGCATTTTTCTACTTTACTGAATAAACATCCCATTTTGGGTCACACTTATAAGCACAGATGTTGCCTATCTTTGAGAATCTGATTCATTAAAATAAAATAATGACTTTTTTGCAGTATGAATGGACAAGAAGTCTATTTTTTTATTTTTTTAAATGAGTCATTTTGACACAAAAACTTCCAAGTTTAGGAACAGCTACAGCAGATAAATACATATACTTTAAGGCTTACAAAGCTCTTTACAAACATTATCTCAAGTGATCAGAACTCTAGGAGGTGAATGCTGTAGGTATTTTAATTATCTCCATTTTACAGAAGAGAAAACTGAGACTCAGAAGTTTAAAGAAAAAAGAAAGAAAAGCTTGTTCTGAGACAGCTAATAAATGGTGAAGCATAATCTGAATCCAGATTTCACTAACTGAAACCCTGTTTGAAAAAAAAGTGCAAAATGCACATATCTAAACAGGTGACTAGTGGGCAGGGGAAACCCAGTGCTATTTGGAAGGACTTGGGGTGGGATGGAGGGGGGATGTAGGTGTGAGAACAGAGACTTTAAAGCCAAGTATGGAAGATCTCATGAACTCAAGGGGGATGGTGTCCTTCAGGCAGCTTTCATGGGGAATAAGGATGAGAAATTTTAGGTGTCAAGGCTCATAGCACTGTAACATAAAATAAAAGTCCATCTTAGTTTGCACTAAAAGAAAGTATACAAGTAAGAGGTGATTCAAGGAGAAGAATTATGTTGAATCTAACCCAAATCTTGCCTCCCAGCTGTGACTTTCCTCAGGACTCAGGGCCATAGATTTGGGGCCAAAGTCATCACTGAATCAAGCTCCTTCATTACTGAGCCCCAGAGAAGTCAGATGACTAGTCCCAAAATTCCCAAGGAAATCCTTGATCCAGCGAGCCACCACCCTGGGAAGGCACAGGACCCCTACTGGACAGCACCATTGATCATGGGATATTCCTTTCTGATTCTGAACTAAACCTTAAAAAAGGCCACAATCTGTCACCCAAAAAAAGACTTGCTGGGACAGAGAACAAACTGTTCAGAAGGGGAACAAATGTTTCAAAAGAGAACATCTGATCACTCTTTATGTAATTGTTTCCCACCCAAATCAAACTAAGATTAATACTTACAGCCTACAGATGCAATTTAAGGCAAGAATACCCACAATCAGTCTTATTCTTTTCCTGACATTTTTATTAAATTTCACCTTACACTAACAGGAGTCATGCATGCATATCAAGCAGCGAAGAGAACTTTAAATGCATTTCATTTATTATTGAACTTTCTCACCAGAAAGATGATGGAAGGAAAAGTACCAGAGCTCTCACACTCCACGTACTTAGGGGGAACCAAACCTATTTTCAAGCAACATTTAAAAGAATATGGATGGAGGTAGGTGCACACGTGGCCACCTAGCCCTCATAGAGAGGAGCCCCATCTAAAGTCTAAACACCGAGGTGTCAGTGCTGGAGGAAGGGGCCAAATCCAGCTTCTGTACAGAGACGAGCAGGAAGTCCAGCCTGTCGGCTGGCATGTCCTCCCCCTTAGCAGTCTGGCCCCAGTCCAAGCCCTCCCATCCATGGCTCTGCTTCCCCCTCCCAGGCATTTGTCCTTCTCCTCTAGACATCGGGCTTGAAGTACTTCTGGCTTTCCCCATCCATCAGTTACAGAGAAGAGGAAAAAGTGGGGCCAGTGGGAGTTCCTTGTCACTTAAGCAGACCCCCCAGGCCCACTCTGTAGAAGCTAGTACAAAGAGAGCAACCAGGGAAACGTCTTCAGTCTCCATTAGGATTCTTAATAAGTCATCTGGTTTTTCCACGGATGGAATCATTCTAATGCCTTAGCCCGGTCAAAAAGGTCTTATTTTCTAACCTTTTTAATTATTTCCTTTTAGAGCTTTAATATCTAACTGCTCGGCTTTCTTGAGGATTAAAGGTACATTTTTTCCTTTTAACAATTTTTATTTAAAGTTTTGAGTTCCAAATTCTAACCTTCCTCTCTCCTTACTCCTTTAGATGGCAAATATAAGTTATACATGTGCAATTATGTCTAACTTTTTTTATTAGTCATTTTGTACAAGAAGACTTAAAAAAAAAGAAAAAAATGAAAGAAAGTAAAAAATAGCAAGCTTCAGTCTGTATTCAAACAATATCATTTCTTTCTGTGGAGGTGGATAGCACGCTTCTTCATTAGTCCCTTGGGATTGTCTCGTATCACTGTGTTGCTGAAGAGAGCTAAGCCACTTTTTTCATAGAACAAGATTGCTGTTTCTGTGGACAACTTTCTCCCGGTTCTGCTCACTTCATTATGCATTGGTTTATGTAACTCTTCCAGGTTTTCCTGAAATCATCCTGCCTATCATTTCTCATGGCAAAATAATATTCCAACCCAATCATGTACCACAGCTTGTTCCATCACTTCCAGTTCTTAGCCACCACAAAAAGAGCTGCCATAAAGAGTTTTCTACAAATAGGCCCTCTTCCCTTTTTCGGATGTCTTGGGATATAGACTGAGTCAAGGAGCAGAGTTTTATAACCCTTTGGGAGTAGTTTAAAGGTACATTTTTAAAAGAGAATATCTGAACCAATTAGACTGAACATACATGGAGTAAGCACCTACTATATACAATGATTCTACACACTTAGAGAGCATCTCAGTCTTAGGATTCTTGACCCAGAAGGTACTACCCTGTACCAGGCTCTGGGATACAAGGACAAAACCAGGAACCTTTGCTGTGAAGCTTTCTCTCTTGCTTAGACTCAAAGCCTAGATCCTGGATGTGAATTATAAAACAGCAAAGTTAAATGCATTCTATTGTACTGCTGTCGATCACCAATGTCCCCATTCAAAGCAGAGCAAACCTTACACAAATGTCACTTCTAACTCCCAAAAGGGAGTGTGCTCATGTGTACATCTGACACAAAACAGGGGGCTGGGGGGGAATGGTATTATGGATCCCCTCAGTAGTTAGTACTTTCTTCTTCCTCAAATTGAGCTGTGCTCAGAATGACAAATCTCCCATGACAACCAGGGACCCTTGAACTCTTTTTGTTTATCATTTTTGTAATTGCTTTTCAATATAATTGGCTTTCTTTCTCTATGAGTTTTATTTCTATGCATTTAAAAACATTATTCAGTGGAGGGATCCAGAGAGACCAAAAGGGTCCAGGGCACCAAAAAGAACCTCAGCTCTAATCAAAATGGAGCATTTCCTTCAATTATGAATGAAAGCAACAAAACAGTCTGGGCTTCTGCAGAATGCCAAGGGGACCGTGACCCTGAGAAGCTGAGAAGTCCGGCCTGTCCAACAAGACGAGCCCCGTTAGAGCAAATGCTTTGGGTTTTGTCTCTGGCCCCAGTGACTGGCATGATGCCCTGTATACAGCAGGCACACACTAGATGTCTGTTGTATTGGAGAGTCAGTACTCAGGGAGAATACTTGGAATTGACCTCTTCCCACTCTGACACATCTGGGATGAGGGCATCCCAGAGGGGGCTGTCCGGCTGCCCTCTCGGGGCAATCACCACTCTGCCAGTCTCAGAGCCTGGCTGGTTAAGTGACTGTGATCACATGACAAGGCGCTATGGGGAGCAGATGGGGTGCTCAGATCTCTGCATGGCATTGAGTGGCAGCTTGAAGTGACCACGATGTGTCTGGGTACTCTATGCTCCCTGGGGGAGCCCAGGAGAACCAAGGGCCCAAGTCCTGGCCAGGTCAAACCCTAAAATGTGGGCACAGAGAGCCAGAGGTGAACCTCGCAGCAGGTACATTTTTACAGAAACATGTCAAGATGGAATAAGTGCCAAATGACTCAGTATTTCAGAGGAATGGAACATTTCTGACTTTTCTTGGTGAGTTTGTCTCTCTCTCTCTCTCTCTCTCTCTCTCTCTCTCTCTCTCTCTCTCTCTCTCTCTCTCTCTCTCTCTCTCTCTCTTTTTCTTTCCAAGTCACCACAGCATTAACCCAGGTTTACATTAAATACTGTAGAAGGTCAGTGGGCAGAGAAACCTTTTTTCTTTTATTATCTAAGAGATGATGAGGCGGAATCTATAGCAAGGTAAGAAGCGCCCAGTCGACTGGAATGGGAGATCTGGTGAAGAAAGTATCTCTTTAATAATTCTTTTCTAAGCACTGAAATAGATTATTTGAAATAACGTGGCCCATTTCTATTGATCCATCCATCACTCGCTTCCATGGCAACAGGGTTTCCAACGGCAGTAGCACAGAACAATTAAAAACCTTGGCTTTCTGCAGTTCTAGGTGAGAGTCAAGTGGGAAGCATGTCAGGCCTAATTTCAATGAAAAGAGCAAATAAAACACTTGTGCCAGGAATTATCAGTGTAGAGTGCTGTGACGGAGAATTTTACACCATGACTCTAATCACTGAGCTACAGATACATGTGGATGCATGTATGTATACACACACACACATATACGGCATTAAGGTTTGCAAATCTCTTGTCTATATGTACACATGTATGTACACACAGACGCATATTTATACACACATTATAGACAAATAGAGATTAGCCAGAGAGATCTCCTGGTACCTGAGACTTAGCATGACCCCTTGAGCCAGGTGCAATAGGGATAGCCAGCTCCATTCTATGGGCAAGCAAACTGAGTCTCCCTGAGCTCCAGGGGCTGGAGTAGAAGAGAGCCCCCTGGCCCACTCCAAGGGCACAGCAGTGCTTTTCCTTTCCTCAGAAAATTAACTGCCTTATCACCATGGAGCAACTTATCTAGCTTTTGAAGCACAACTTCACATAATCCACCCACTCTATTTCTAAAATGAGATTCCCCTGGGAGGGTCAGGGCCAGCCCCAGGAGGTGACCCTTCAGTGCAAGTGTCCGAGGAGGGGCCTTTTTTGCCTTAGATGGGGGGGGGTCTCTTCCCACCCCATCCCCCACGGCCTTAGGCTTCGCTGTGTCCCATTACAAACACCTTAAATTTCAGGATCCTTGGGGAGGAAAGTGGGGGGCTACTGTTTTTGCTTTGTTTTTGGGGGGAAGAGAGGGAACCGCTGACTCAGGATTCTAACAAGTCCAAAAGGACTTAGGAGACCACATAGCAGTTTACCTCTCGCTATACCGAAGGGGAATCAGAGCCCAAGAAGCTCAAGGGACTCCGGTGGGGCGCTATAACCCCAGCAGTTGGATTCAGGGCCAGGTTCCCCCTGGGGGCGGGGGGCAAGCCTAGCAAATTACATCCATCCAGCCTTTCTAAGGAGCCCAGTGTAGAACACTTCTCCTAGGTTCCTACAGGTTCTCAGAAGTTTTTATTCCTGAGGGCAAAGAGGCCCAAGATAACCACCCAACCAGGGAAGAGCAGGTTATTATGCAAAACAACTTGTGTAATAGCTCCCCTGAGGCTGTGCCATCAGAGAGACTTTCTCCTGGAAATGGAGCTAAATCCTGCCTCTTCCACCTCTCTGGGACTCTCCTGTGAGGTGACTCTGGATTGTAATCTCCAGACCTGGACTAAAAGGTCCTTTGTTGTGGCTACTTCTGCAGTCTCCCTTAATTCAACTTAATATTTTACTTTAAGATATTTTATCTTAAGCATCTTATCCTGTAGATGCTGACAAAGGGATATTCAGAACTAAGATTTGAGCTAGTCACTAAACTTCTAAAGAGGTGGGAGGGGAGGGTTTCCCTTGTATAAGTACAGGTTTTGTAATCAGAACTAATCTAGTAAAAATAACCCACAGAAAACAGAGTGGGATCAGTACCAGGAGGAAGCCAGAATCAGCTCCCCAAAGCCTGGCCTGGGCATGGATGGAAATCCTCCGAGTCTTCACTTGTTCTTTCTCTCTCCCCTTTCTCCTGGCACCTGCTTCCTCCCTGCATCCCCAACACCCAGTCTCTCTGCAGGTGTCTGTGTTTCAGGAGTACATGGCCTCTTCTCTCATCCTTGCCTTAGAATCCCCCTTTGTCTCTACCCATCCTGGCTCTCTCTGGGCCTCCTCCTTGCCAGGGCTAACCCTTCTATCTTTGTCCTCCATTCCCTCTCATCTTGTGTCCTCTGAGAGTCTGTTCTGCCTATCATTCCTCCCTCTCACATTCAATTTCTTCCCTTCTGGCGACTCAGCCCCTGCTACTAATCACCCTGGTCCGCTTGCTCCTGAAAAACCTCTCAGCTGAGCCTGCCATTCTCATAGGCCATCACCTTCTAGATTTTCTCCTAAATAAGATAAGGTATAAAGTGTTTTAGAAACCATGAACTGACACAGAAGTGTCCATCTCCTCACTTCTGAAACCTGGAGATTTGTCCCTCCCACCACTTTTGCAGGGACAGGGTTCTCAGGGCAGGACACACAACTGAGGGAAAGAGATGCTCTTGGAAGCCTGCCTTGGGAGCTCGTCAGAGCCTCGTTTTCCCCATCGGTAAAACGGGTAAAGAAACTACACTATGTCCTAGAGATTTGGAAGTTAAACACTTGTTACTCTTTACCACTCCTTGTCCCCTGTTCACCTTTCTTTTTTCTTGCCCCTCCACAATCCTGTGAGAATAAACTAGAAGGGAATAAGAAGAAGCCTCGTAAGGGTCTTGAAAGCCCACCAAATGTTTCTTATTAAGTTCATCCCTTTACTCTTCTGATGGGGTGAATGGACTCCAGCAAAAGACCATCTTCTGGTAGCGGCCCATCTGAACGAACCCCAGTGAGGCATAAACTGACCCTGGAGAATTATCTTGTATAGCTAGAGCTGTATGGAGGCCCACAGTTACCTGGAGAATAAGCTGCAGCCGTCAACACCCAAGGTGGTCCACAACCACCACAAGTACAGAGCTAGCACACCTTGCTCCGGGTCCTTTGTCATAAAAGGTCCCACCTGTCCCCTTGTGGACTGCTAGTTCTGTTAGGGAACCTTATTCCACCTGTTAAAGCATTAGAGCTTTCCCCTTCCTTTGGAACCTCATCACTTCCATCCCATCAGCCACTTTGCTTCAAAGTGCAGGTAGGGACTTTACTGGCCCGGTCAAGCCAAGGTCTCTGCTTGAACCAAATGAGCACTTTAATACAGATCTCCTTGATGACAGGCTCAAATACGTACATGTATGAAACCCCAAATGATTATCAGGCACCAAAGAGCAGACAGAGAATGTTGGGGTCTGTGCAGTAATACAGACTTCAACATTTAAAGCAAGAAAAATGGAGGGGGCAAAGTCAAATCTGACGAGAAACCCTTTTCAAAGAGAGGCTAGAACCTTAATGACGGCCTAAAAAAGTCACCAAGGCCTAGGGCTAGCTGATGGAAGGATTATGACCCAAGGGAAAAAGAAATGCTTTGGATAGAAATAAAGCATGGAAATAAAGTCCTTATGTGGAACAAGTAAGAACTGAAAAATAAATGATCAAAAAAGCATTTATTCAATACTCGTTTGCTGGAGAGAAAATAAAATTATCAAATCATATCATTAGGTATGTTTTACTCTGAAATTAGAAATGATTTTCCCTTAGCTAGACTCACACATGCCCATATGTTTATATATACAGAGACTCACAAATACACATTTTCACACATATACAGAATCTCTGTTTCACTGAACTTTGCTCTCCTCTCTGGTATCAAGGCCCATCTCTTTAACTTAGTGATTATTTTTGTAAGTTCCTACAAAAGGACCAGAGACCTACTTTCCTCAATTCTTTAACTGTGTCCCTGCACTTTTGACAGGCAGGTAGATTCCCTCCTCGTCATCATCAGCATCAGCATCAGCATCACCACCTTGTTTTAAATAATCAATATCACTAACACAGTGAGAATTTTCACTTACCTCCACTGCTACCACGATCAAAATGAGGTCCGTTTTTGAATGTGGAAAAACTGCATTTAATTGTGGAGACATTCCAATCAGTGCACAGTTGGTAACCACTGATATGACACTCATGGTCTCAAAAGCCAACTAGAAAGAAAAAAAAAGGCCGGGTGATTGGCAAATGTCTCAGGTTGTTCTGCCCCCTCCTACTTCTTTGCTTGCTGTGACACTGGAACCGAAGGGTGAATGGAGGAACTAGAGCAAATTTTTTCCTGAGTTCCAAAGATTAAATTGTTTTCAATGCTGTTTTTCTATATTAGCAATTATCAAAATTTTCAGATTCAGGACCTTTTACAGTCTTAAAAATTAAGAAAAAAAAGTATTAAAAATTAAAAAGCATTTTGTTCATGTAGGCTATATCTATTGATATTTACTGTATTAGAAACTAAAACTAAAAATTATTTAAATATTCATTAGTTTATTTTAAAGTGACAATAATGAAACCATCACATTTTAACATGCAGGACATTTTATGAAAAATAACTATATTTTTGAAGCAAAAAACATAAGGAGAAGAGTGGTGTTTTGCACAATTTTGCAAATGTTTGGTGTCCAGATTAATAGAAGACACGTGAATCGTTCCATTGCATCTGTATTTTTAATCTACTGGGATGTGTTGTTTTGTGGCCTCACATAGATATGGAAATGGAAAAAGAGACAGCCGAGTGACTTTGTCCAAGTTCACACAATAAATCAGTGGGAAAACCTGAGAAGCCAGAGCTGTGATGGCTCACAGGAACAGCACACTTCATCTTGGCACAACATATTATTACCAGAATATTAATCCACACACATCTCAAAGGCCAATATGACATTGGAGAGAGCCAGCTCGTGTATAGTTAATTAAGGTTTGTAAAGTACTTTACATGTTTTCTCATTTGACATGAGATAGGCGATTTTTCATTCAACTGGAGGTAGATGAGATTTCAAATACAATTTAATTTTTTACAGAGTCCCCGCTGATGGGGTCAGTATTGTTAAGGAGGAGGGCCACCATTTCCTCTGAGACAGAAGAAAAAAAAATGCAAAATGAAGTAGAGAGACCACCCCCCCACAGTTTCATTATGGAAAGATGAAATTGCAGAGGGTCCAATGGGAAGAGCCCTTGGCATCATGGGAGGGATGGAGAACAGGGCCTGGACTTTACAGGCCTGGGTCCATCCTGGTCTGCCACGTGGGTCCAGGCTGAGAGCCTCCTTGAGGTCCCTGCAATTTCATCCACCTAGCAGCTCAGTGGTCCTGGGCTCGGCCCCCACCCCCACTCACTTCCATTTCCTCATCTTGGGAGGGCCACCACCTGAGAGGGCTGGTGTGGGAAGAGTCCCACAAACTGAAGCTGCTGGGAAGTACGGGCTCGCAGACAATATTCCCATCATTAAAGTCCAAGAAGAGCCTTGGATAGACTCATAAGCAGATTGCAGATGTGCCAGCTGTGAATCCAGGACTAGAAGGAACCTAAGAAGTCGATTATGTCAATCCCCTTATTTGACAGCTGGTAAAACTGAGGCCCACAGAAGGGAAGAGATTTAATGAGGGCCATTCGACAAGCTATGTCAGGACTAGAATCCAGATCCCCTCTATCTTTGCTCTTTAAACAAAACCAGAAAATTCAAAACAAAAAAAGCCAGATTACCTGCCAGACGCCAATACTTGCTGAAGGCTCTGCAAATGGCCGCTTGAAGACCTTGCACATTTTTAAGGCATCTGAATTAATTTCAGAAAAGTTGTTCAGAACGGCAAAGGCAGCTGCTAATGGATAGACACATGAGAAAAGACTCACGTATCCAAACTGTAAGAACAGCTCCAAGTAATCATCAAAGGTGCCCTGAAAAAGAAAATCACCATAAAGAAATCAGGACATTTCACTGTCACAGACAGCTCACAAAAAACAAAAACATTCATAATATTCATGGCATATGTCTCCACTGATAGGCTATGGTACAGTCTCCCAGTTCTTCTACCTCTAACAATTTGTTTGAATCGAGAAACAAATGCAAATTTAAGCCTCAAAAAACTATTACCTCCAAAACCAAAAATGAAAAGATTTTTTTAAAAAGACATTCATTTCAAAGAGAAAGTAAATAATTCAAGATTACTGCTATTTTCTTGGATTTCCCCACAATTTAATTAATTCACTCAAAAAACTAATTCATTCAATTCTAGTCTCATGTGCCCCACTCCCACCCTTTCTGTAAATCCTGGAAGCCAGAAAACAAAAGGAGGCAAAAGATAGAAAAAGAGAAGAGCCAGGGTGGGGAGATGTTAGGGAGAGAGAAGACTAAAGGGAAATTGAGGAAACCTTTTTTAACAGGGTTGCAAATATTTGGTTTGGCATATTCTATCTCATTTATGGGAAAGGCGCAGTGTTAAGTGCTGTTCAAAACTATTTAAAATGGTTCCGGGGGGAGGGGAAGATGTCCCCTTAAGAATGAAGGTTTGAGAAGAGAAGAATCACTGAAAGAGCTAAAAAGCTGGGTTAATTAGGAAGATTCATTGGGGGCAGAGGATGGGGGAAGGTTGGGAAAAGATTATAAAAATAGAAGAAGCCTTTTTAAAGGTCAGTTAATAATTAAACTTTAGCCTTTAAAAAAGCTTCCACAATGAACCTCAGAGAAGGATAAATACATGGCACAGTCTCCACCTTGGAGGAGCCAGCCACCAGGCCAGAGAGGGCAGACCCAACCCAGGACTGCCAAGGAGACCCAAGAGAAATTCTGCATGTGGCCGCCAGGGCAGCTTCAGGGTCACTTTGAACAGGGAGAAAAAGAGAAAGGCAAAGTCAGCTCCCGAGGACTGCTCAGCACCAAGGACAGCGCCTCAGCCCAGGAAGAAGGCAGCCAGGCTATGGGATTCTATGGGCTCTGGCTGCTGCCACCTCCCAAGAGACCCATCAGTGCTGTTTACCCCTCAATGGACACTGCCCAAGTGGATGAATGATGGCTGGCTTTCAAGAAAATGTTGTAAACTGCAAAAGATCTTTATTCACAAATGGGCACAAAGACACATCTCCACCTGTTCAGAGTGCAGAGTTGGCCAAAGAGGTGTGTGTGTACATGTCTCTCTCCACACAAAAAGACTCTCTGTCTCCATGTTTCTCATCTCTCTGTCTCTGTGTCTCTCTTTCTATCTCTGTCTCTCTTCTCTCTGTATCTGTCCCCATCTCTCTCTCTGTCACTGTCTCTCTCCTTCCCTTCCCGCCCTTCCCTTTTCTTCTCTCCTCTTCCTCCCCTCCTCTCAAAAGTCCTCAAACTTATTAAAGCCTTTAGGCCACTCTTTATTATATGTACAGAGACAGACTTAGACTCATTTTAAAATTTAAGCAGAATATGCATTCCCAGAAATCACAGTGGCCTAGGTATGCTCTCAGCAGGCTTAATAAAGTCAACCTTGGGAAATTGTTTTTAGGGAAATGGAAAGAAGCTACCAACATAAGGACCCCATGCAAAAAAAAATCACTGAGAAAAGGTCATTAGATCCGGTCATCAGGAGGTTGGGGCTAAATGAGTCTTCCGTAGAGGAGAAGCTCATTATCCTTTCGTTGGATGGCTTTTTTCCCTAAACATGGCAGAAGTACCTTCCTTTCCTCTCTGGCTGCCCTCCTCTGGACTTCACCATCCTGCCCAGAAGCCCCTCTTCATCCTAGGAAAGAACTCACACTTACTCAGTGCCCTCTGGCCTACCTGGGAGTGTGGTGAAGAACTCCTTCCAGAACTTCCATTTACAAGGCACCCAGTTTTTATTTCCCATGCCCTCCTTTCGATATGTTCATCATGCCCCGAGTCCCCTTAGCACTACCCCTACCCCCTTTGTTGTCTTCCTCCATTAGACTGCAGATCCTTTGATAATAGGGATTGCCTTCTTCATATTATTGTGAGATTTTTTTATTTTTTATTCCTTTTTATTATTATTTAGAGGAGGAGACGCAAGCGTCTTTTCTCTTAGTTCAAAGGTTATTCAGCTGGCTGAAACCTGTCTCATGGGATGTGAAAATTTACCTAAAGCCTCAAACATTTCCCAGATAAGAAGCCAAAAAGGGTGTCCAAGCTGTCCCAAGGAATCTGACTTGTCTTACTGAGAAATGGCCCCAACTCTCAAGGACTCCTTGGTAACACTGGTGATACATATATCTACGTCCCTTGGTCAGTGCACTGTGAACTCTCTAAATAGAGTTTAATCTGTAACCTTATTTAGTTTACCTATAAAATTTGTTTAATTGGGTTTGTTTTCTTCATGAGATCCTGATTCTGTTTAACTAACTTTATTCAGCTTTTGCAGCCTCTAAGGAAATATGGGATTATTTTCTCTTCAAACTTTTATTGCCTAAAGTAATGTATGAGATTTTCATATATAAAAGAATCTATTTCTCAAATATAGTTTTTCTTATATAAAAGTTTATCAGAAACTCCAATCCAAGTTAAGGGTTATTTTTGACTTTCTGAAACCTTAAGTATAAAAATTTTTAAGTTTTTAACCTCTATAATTTCTACATTATGGTAGATTTATTTTGGCAGAAGTAACCTAGCTTATGAACTCAAAGTAGAAACATTTTACCTATAACAGTGTCTGCATTCTTAGCACACAGAAGGTGCTTCATAAATGTTTATTAGCTGACTAGCAGCTATGCTAACCATCAAGTCACCCTTATCACAAATCAACTCTATAGAGACTTATCAGTTCATATCATTGTGTGTTAATTATTTCATCATGCATAAAAATGAAGAAAGAATGGAAGGACCATTTTTGATCTACAAGCCAGCCTAGTGACAGGAGGCGTCAGTGCTAAGGTCTCTAAACTAAGAAGTAAGCTTTTCAGATACAGCCTAAATCAAATGTAATATTTCTAATCCATTAAGTGAAAGTTTGTTTTCTGGAGGTTCCATGTAAGCTGTCAAGAAAGTTCCCAGATCTCCTCGCCTGTCCATTAGAGCCTTTTTTCACTTGCTGCTGCTTTTTCAAGGGCCACTGGCCTGGCTCCCCATTTTAGAGGTAACAGGCCTGAGCCCATCAAGATCTGCAAAATTTTGGGAATTTCAGTATCTGCTTTTATTGTTGTTCAGCAATGTCTGATTCTTCATGACCCCATTTGGGGTTTTCTTGGCAAAGATAATGGAGAGGTTTGACATTTCCTTCTCCAGCTCATTTTACAGATGAGGAAACTGAGGCAAACAGGGCAAGGTGACTTGCTCAGGGTCACACTGCTAGTAAGTGTGGGTGGATTTTAACTCAGAGAGAGGAGTTTTCCTGACTCCAGGCACGGAGCTCTACCCACTATGTCGGTGACTTTTAGGTGTAAAGTGAGTGCTGGCAGGGGGCCCCTGAGAAATGGTCATTTCGGCGCTCCGGTCCATTACAATGTACTATATAAGGCACTTAACACGCTTCAGCTCCAGGAGAGCGCAGCCCGGCCAACAGGGAACATGCTCTCAGACTTACCAGGTACGTGCTCTTTTCTTTTTCCAGGATGATTTGTTCGTACAGAGTCACATCCACGTCTGCTTTTAAAGCCTGCACCTTCTTCTTCACCCGTAAGCCATACTTCCTTTGGAGCCAGTAAGGAAGAAAGGTTTCTACAATCTGGTTCAGAATCTGAGACGTAATCAGCAGCGTAGCCAAGCTCTGAGGAAAAACAAACCGCGAGAGCTGAGCAAGGGTGCAAAGGAGGCGTGCTCACAGCACGGGAGCCTTCTCTGGGTCACACGAGTCCTTCGATCCGGCTCGCTGGGTGAGTGTGGCCCTGGCAGGGCCGTCTCTGCCCACGGGCCAGGGCAGAGGCAGCTCGCCACGTGGGTGGAATTTCTGATCCTTTCCTTGTTCCTTAATGGGCAACAGGATGAGGTCCAGAGCCAGGTAGGGCATCGCCACCCAAGCCTTGGCCAAGGGGAGCGGTTCCCAGATGGTTCTAGCTCAGGAGATTGCTCAGGGAGGCAGACTCTGAGATGTCTCTGAGAGACAAAACCAGGCCTGCTGAGACTTCTGCACAGGTAAGGAAGAGAGGGGACCCCCCCCCCGAGGATGTGCCCACAGCCATCCCAGAACTTTCCCAAGAAAATGGCTCACTCCTTAGAGGTCTCTCCTTCCTTAGAGGCTCGGAGAGTGCAAGCAGGAGAGGGAACGAGGGCAGTGAAAAACAACAGGCTTTATTGTGTTCAGCTTTGGCACTTTGTGAAACTAAGTGTGGTGAAAAGTGATCACGGGGGACCACTCGGGCGCTGGGGTCATTTTTCACTGGGCTCCTCGCCTGGAGTGTGTGAATATTGCAAGGGGGTGTGGGGAAAAGATACTATTTAGCCCTGACATCTTTATCAAGAGAGAACATGGCTGTTGAATCCATGATCCACTGCAGGCATTTCACATAAGGAGAACTGAGGGGCTTAGAATAAAGTCAGCTACAAAGAACAGAGAGGGGCCTTCCACTGGCACCCTTGCGCTAGGATGCCCTGAATGGCGTGACTTCATTGGGAACTAAGGACACAGCTAGGGAAGAAACTAGAAGGAAATCTCTGCCGAGCCCAAGGGGGACGCCTTGAGAACGCCAGAAAAAGACTTGCCCTTAAGCATAGAACCTTTATCTGATGGCTTGCCGTCTTGGGGAGGGGAGGAAGGAGGGAGAAAAATTTGGAACTCAAAATCTTAGGACAAAAACAAATGCTGAAAAGTAACTTTACATGTAATTGGAAAAAAATAAAATATTATTTTTAAAAAGACTCGCCTTCATCACACACACTCCATGTTAAAGCTCATTTCCCCCTGAATGTTATAGGTACTGATGGAAGAACATGTCAGAGATCTTCTTTTTTTGAGGGCAGGGCGTTATGCCTAATATTGCCTAGTAAATGCCCTTTTCTAAAAGCTAATTAAAAATGACAGACTGCTATCAATCAGTAATAAGGAAAAGAAGCCCAGTGGCAGACGTTCATGAGCTACAGTTCAGAGAATTTAACCCCATCTCTTAGGGTGACCCCTGGAACCTCTAAGAAGAGGCAGTAGCCATTTGGGGGGGACCAGACCTGCCAGAGTAAGTGCAGCCTAAAGCGGGAGTCCAAGCTGGAGCTACAGCAGCATATACGTGGGCAACTCTAGAATGTGCTTCCCTTACTACTGAAATGGGGGCTCCTGGAAGGCAAACCCAGGGATACACAGACCGACAAGGACTGAGAACCCAGGATCTCGTCCAACCCCCACATGTTACAGGGAAGGAAACTAAGACCCTAAGCAGGGAAGGTCCCTTCCCAAGGTCCCACAGGTGACAAGCTTAATTATCACGGCATTTAATAGGCCCCAGTTTAAGTCTGCCATCAGGTGAGCTTTGACCACCATCAAAATGAAACATAACTTTTCCTTCAAAGTTGTCATGATTTGTCTCCAGACAAAATTCTACATTTTCTGGTTAGTCCCCAAGCCCCTATTTACCTCTCAGGAAGCTTGGGCTTTAACAAACCTTTCCCTAAAAATCAATCTCAAGACATCAAACAAATGGGGAAAAATGCAGCCCGTTATTTGAGAAAAGGCCTAAATTTAATGAGCAAAAGCCTCCCCTCCATTTTCTGTTCCCTTTGGGTGATGCGAGTCAGCCAGGGCAGCCCTCTGAACACCAGCGCAGGCCACGGGGCTCTCGTCTTGTTAGAAATGGGCCCTGACAAGCCCCCGCCTGGCTGACACACAGTATGGGGGGAGAGAGGTGGGCTTCCGTGTGCTCACTCACAGGTGCTCCTGCTCTCCTGTCCCAGTCTCAGCTCCAGCCTGGACCCTGACTGAGCCATGGGAAGGACAGAAGGCACAGAGACACAGTCGCCCACGAGCTCCACCCCAGGGGGCCCGGCCAGACGTGCTCTGTTCCTTGGGGGCCATGAGGAGCCTTCAGGGGTCTTCCCCTGCCCCTGATCTGAGTTTCAGCTGACCAAGGAAACCAAGGCTGGCTACCAAAACCGCCCCCATCCCCTTCCCCTTCCTCCTGCTCCTGGTTTGTGAGCAGGGTGCAAGCAGATGTGACAGCCTCTAGAGCTCTGCTTTCTAAGCTCTGTGAACCTCCCGGTGTGGACGCTCCCAGAGGATGGCACAGAGCACTGGGAAGTGCCCCACCTTCCCAAGGGAGAACTTGAACCCGGCCACGCTCAAGGCTGCTGCTCTAGAAGCACAGTTCGGACAAAACCTCGTTTTAAGAAATTGTACTGTTCTTCCCACTCACCTGTCGCAAAAGTTTCATATCTTTCATCACAAAGGCAATGTAGAAAAGGGAGGCGAAACAATTTAGAAAGTTGAACTGCCGAAAAAAATAAAAATGCAGAGTAAGACATTAGAGCATGCTCAAAACCTCAAAAGGGACAAATTCAGTTATATTTTTAAAATAAAAGCACTTTAAAAAAAAACACAAAGAGTTTTAAAAGCAATCTGATCTTCCCCACCTGTTTTTTAAAATTTATTTTATTTAAAAAAAAGAAAAACAGAAAAGTAATACAAAACAAAAGAGAACATTACCATGTGCCCAGCAGAACATCAGAGAGGATTTAAAATATATAACAAATACCAGATCAAGAAAATGTGTATATATATATGTGCATATACACATATGAATACATATATATATACATACATATATTAGTAGAAATTATATTTATGAGTATCCACCTTTACTTCCTTGTAAATGTTCTTTTGTTCTCTGCTGAGCACTTTTTACTTTATTCTTTTTTTCCTTTCATTCCCCAGCCCTCGCAAGCAGACTATAATTACGAAAGGATATTTTATATATACATATGTAGATACACACACACACACACACACATACACACACACCTTTCCTCCCTGCTGACTCTTTGCTTTAATTCTGCTCCTTAACTTGCCTTGCTATTACTTAACCTCCCCCCACCAATGGATCCCTCCGTTGTCTTCTTCCCTCACTTTTTGCTTCTCCATCTCTCTTACTTCTCGATAGATTTTGGAGGGTCCTATACCCTTCATAGTATATATGTAGTGTTGCTTATTAAATCTATTCCCAATGTAAGCAGATTTTCAGAACTACGAGCCCTCCTCCCCCCTCTAATGCCTCTGTATCTATTCTTCCTCTGTACCTCATTTGTATGACATAATTACTATTTTTACCTTAATTCTGCCTCAATCTTTCTTTTGAGCTAGCCTATTGTTAAATTTTATATTGTTTGGGTTTGATTGATAGAAAGTCCTGAAAATCTGTAAGTTTATTGAATGTCCGTTTTTTCTCATTCAAAATTATAATTTTGCTGAGTATGATACTTTTGGCTGCAAGCCTAGTTCTTTTGCTTGTCTGTACATATGATTCCAAGACCTGAGATCTTTTATTGTAGCTGCTGATAAGTCTTGTACAATTCTAATTGTAGCTCCAGTGTATTTGTATTGTTTTTCTCTTGTTTCTTGCACATTTTCCTTTTTGATCTGGGGTTTTTGAAATTTGGCAATAATATTCCTGTGTGTTTTCCACAAAGGATCTCGTTGAGGTGGTGATGGGTGGAGTTTTTTTCTTTTTCTGCTTTTCCCCTCATGTTCTATCACTCCAGGCCAATTTTCTTGGATTATTTCCTGCATTAGTGTGTCAAGGTCCTTTTTTTGGTCTCAACTTTCAGGCAGTCCAATTATTCTTATATTTTCTCTTCTAGATCTCTTCTCCAGATCTGTTGTTTTTCTTATGAGAAGTTTCACATTCTGTTCTATTTTTTTCATTCTTTAAAATCTGTTTTGTTATTTCTTGGTCTCATAACTTTACTGGCTTCCTCTTGCCCAATTTAATTTTTCGGAGTTATTTTCATCTTTGAGACTCCTTTTCTAATTGGTTAACTTTTTTTCATAATCTTCTTTTCTTGGATCATTTAAATTTTTTTTCTGTTTAGTTTTTCCTCAGTGTCTCGCCTTTGATTTTTAAATTCTTTTTTGAGATCTATAAATTCTCTCTGGGAAGGGAGCCATTTCATGTCACTCTTTGCGGTAGCAGCTTTTTTTACTTCAGTGTTCTCCTCTGAAGATGAATCCTGGTCTTCCCTGTTCCCATAATACATTTTTATGGTGGGGGTCTTTCTTCTTTGCTGGTATCAGTGTAAGCCCTTCTAATCCTGAGGTGTGGGGATGGTACCTCAAGCTTCCCTTCAGCTCTCCCCTATGACCTGGAACCCCAAGCCAAGAGCTCCCCCCTCCTGCGTCCCTGCCCCCCTACCCTGCACTCCTGGTGTGCTGGTTCCCTCTCCCCCAGGGTCACGTCTCACCAACACAGCTGGGCCTGGCGTTCCCAATCAGCCAAGGTTCCCCAATTGTTCCCAGACTCAGTCCCCGACTCCTCGGGGTGAAAGTCTCTCTGGTCCCGCTGAGGCTCCTGCCATCTCCAGCTTGTCCCAGGGGTCCTGCTTGGTCTTTCTGTAGAGCTAGCCTGGAGGTGTTTGCCCTTCAGAGGGTTAATCCCCAGCCCAGGGTCTTTCTTCAGATCTTCTGGGGTTGGGACCCCTCCCTTCTGCCCTAAGTCTTCCAAGCTTTTCCCCAGTCTGTGTGCCCTGAGGGGCAAATGTGTTCTGTTGTGGGGGAAATTTACTCCCCTCCTCCTCCCCTTCCCAGAATCCTCCTCTCCTCACCTGTTTTTCCTCCCCCCCCCCTTTTTCCTACCTCCTTCGGTCCTTTCTCTCACTGAAGGTGATGTCAGCGACTTAACTGGCATCTGAGCTCCTGGCTGAGACCCGGGGGAGGCCCACTGCTGCTCCCCAACCCAGCCAAGGGGAGGGAGAGAACAGACCAGAAGGGGAAGGGGCACCGTGGGAGGGCCAGGAAGGGTATGGCTCAGCTGAGCCGGAGCCCGGGCCTGCCAAGGCCTGGAGCTCCAGTGAGGGCCAGAGAGCTCCTGACTCCTGGCCCCGCAAGCACAGGACCTTCTGCCAGCATCTGGCCAGCAGCAGGTAGAAGTCTTCCCCCAAAGTCCTGCTGCCTGGCTGTCTCAGACAGAGGAGCCACAACTTAACCTTCCTGCACGGCTCAGCTAAGGAAGAGGATGCCTGGGAGCCCCTGGGTCCTTCCCTGCCACACTCACACACAAGCCCCACCTCTCACAGGGTGGCAAGCCTGGCAGCACTATGTGCCAGGCACTGTGCCATACTGTTCTGTGTGCTGCGCCGAGGGCACCACATGGTGGCAGGCAGGAGAAATGTCCTTCCTGTGACTCCTGGGCACACACTGTGACGTTCACCAAATACAGCTGAGTTAATTCCATGGAATGCTTGCTCTTTCTAACACAGAGGTCTCTTCTTTCTTTCACCTGTATCTTCTATGCCCTCTTTTATTTTTCTAACTCAGTTACCTTAGAGAAACGTCTCTGTTTCTGTGTGTGTGTCTGTCTGTCTCCTGGTTTTTCTTCCCCACCTTCCCTTTGTTAGTCAAAAAAAAATTAAGTATCCTTAATCATGTAGCATAAGTGAAAGAGCAGCAGCATTAATATGTGTCAATCAAGCATAAAAAACCCAAATTTTATGTGAAATAAGTTCCACTAATGAAAAACAATGTGGAAAGACCTGAGAAAAGCTATAAAAATTTCTACCTACTTCCTCATCTTTTTAAACTAGATTTTCCATAAATATTAACTTTTCAAATAAATTGAAAAGATTTTTATTTAATTTAGTTGTTTTTCTGTTTAGTTAAACCATTAGTGAATACTCTAACAATATTGTCTTGTACTATTTTTTATCGTAAATATACAAAACATAACTCCGTAATGGTTAAATAGGCTTTTGTGGACTACCCTGGGAACTATTCTTTTTTTTAACATGTTATTTCTATGGGAAAGTATGTTCCAAATTTCAAAAAGCAGACTTATTTATTTTTGTTACAAAATCTACTCATAAGCTAGGGATTTAAAACTTTTATGTGTAAATGACTCTGGGGTCACCAATGAGAAAACTAAGACTATGGACAGGCTATAAATGCAATAACTTGTTTCTCGATAACTGAAAATTAGCAGCAAAATTCATTCCTATTACCTGGATTTTCTCATACTCTGTTTACTTTCCTGAATTAATTAAGACACTGCACCAATATACACTGGAAACAAGTCTTTATGATTCATTTCTAAAAATGATGAGTTTTTGTTGTAAAGAAAACCATGTTTTGGGGCAGCTCAACAGTGCAATGGATACAGCATGGGTCTTACAAGTTAGGAGGACCTGAGTGTTCAAATCTGGCCTCAGACACTGAACACTTCCTAGCTGTGTGACCCTGGGCAAGTCACTTAACCCTAACTGCCTCAGCAAAAACAACAAAACAAATAAGAAAAAACAACTGTGTAGAAAAAAAAAAAAAACCCACTATACTTACCACCAACACCTTGAGGACGAGATGATTTTGATAGGCAGATTCCAGCCTGTGATTCTCTGAAATGAGCAATCAGAAAAGGTCACATTTCTCCCTCAGACAAAAAGCAACGATCAGTTAACAATAAATCAGACAAGGGTCACCTGTCCCGGCACTGGCATCGAACACCAGGCCCCTCGTCGGTTATTTCAAAAACTTATTTGTTCGCTGACTGTGCAGCCTTCCTTCCCTCACCACTACGATAAACAGCTGGATAAAGGGGGAAATGGGAGACAACAGGTACGCTATTAGCTTGGATGGTAAGATAAGGATGTCTTAAGACCACAGCGTATCCATGAATTAGGGTGAAAGGCCCTGCTCCAAAGGCAACCAGGAAAGCGGGGCAAAAAGCAGCTCACAAGTGAATACTGCCATCAGCGTGGGGCACTCCCAGCAAAGCCCTGCAATGAGGGGCCTGAGCATCGTGAGCCCCAGGGTTCAAAGGGGCTGATACAGAGACCCCCATTTGAACCTTCCTGTCCTGGGAAAAAGGGGCAGCACCCAGGGCAGCTCAAGACACTTTTAAGGGGCTGAAACCAGAGGGTGCAAAGGAGGACCACAAAGGGACGCTGCCCATGCTCTAATCAGAACCATCTTTACGAGATGCCCAGCAGTCTCCCCAAATGGTTTTTGGCCTGACCCACAGTTCCTTTTCACAATGGCCCCAACTCTTCTACATCAGGGCAATGGGGTCTCTGTTTCTCAACCTGGGCCTCCTTTAGGATAGCCAAAGAACCTAAGGACGGGTGCTGGTCACTGCCCCCTCCCCTGGCTGTGTCCAGAATGACCACAGGGATGTCCAGCTTTACCAAGACGGGTGCTGGCCACCCCACCCTCCCCCAGCTGCGCCCAGAATGACCACAGGGACGTCCAGCTTTCTGACAAGGGACACAGGACGGACAGCAGCCAGACCCTCCGCGCTCACCCCAGGAGGTCAAGAACTCGGCGGCGAGGCGGTACAGCCGGTTCATGATCTCGATGACGATGGCGTAGATGATGCTGGGCACAAAGAGCAACACGTTGGTCAGCTCGGGGACGCTGCTGTCGCGGTGCAGGTCCTGGGCCCAGGCCTCCAGGTCGAAGTAGAGCATCATGACGTAGAGGGAGAAGTAGAGGCAGAGGCAGACGAAGGGCAGGGAGACCAGGTAGATGCGCAACTGCCTCTTGAAGCTGGAGTAGAGGGGCTCTTCGCGGCCGGTTACCGGGTTGACGCCCAGCACGCCGTGGAAGCCGGGCCGCGGCTCCTCAAACTGCCGCTTCATCAGCAGCGTGCCCCAGCGGTAGGTCATCAGCGCGCAGCCGCGCTTCCACACCTCCAGGATCACGGTGGACCAGATCAGGTTGAAGGAGGCGAAGATCACGTACTTGTCGTAGTCCTCCCAGGCAAACACGTAGTAGGGCAGCCCGATGAGGGCCATCGGGATCAAGGCGAAGGTGAAGTACTCCAGGAAGGCAAAGTAAAGGGCGATGGTCTCCCCGAAGTACACGCGGATGTCATCTGTGGGGGGGGGAGACAACAGCGGGGTCTGAGCAGCACCCCCATTCCTCTCGGGCCTGCGGGACCTCAGGAGGCCCTTGCCTTCACCCAGAGCACCTTGACTCTTAGGATGTTAGGGGGGGAGAGCAGGGTCCCAGGAGCCCCCTGAGAACCTGGGGTCACACCCCCACTGCTTCCGGGGCCCTTCTCAGAGAACCATGAGGAAGGTCGGGTGCTTCCTGCTCATGGAATCACCAGCCAGGCTAAAAAGGGCTGCCTGCCACTCGCTGAGGGGGACGAGGACCGACTCCCCCGGAGCACCCCCTGGTGATCAGACCTCAGGCAGACCCAACCCAAATCCCTGCCCCCAGGTCCAGCCTCCACTCTCTGGAGTCGGGGACAAACCCTTATAGTGAGATCCCAGGCACTGTTTGTACCTCAAGCCAGGGACGAGCAAGGGGGAAGAGCAGAGGCTCGGGGGCCCATCACAGCTCTCCTGCCCCAGGAAAGGGGGACACCACAGACCCTCCCACAAAAAGGAGGGCGGGATGATTTAATTCTCAAGTCTGCTCCCCTTGTGGGAGGTGGGTCCTGGAGGGTCACATTCAGCACAGGGCCTCTCCAGGGTTCCCACTGGACCACTGTCCCCCTTTTTCCCTGTAATGAGGAATGGGGGGTTTCATTTTCCCCCAGCCCGTACCCCCTGATTCCCACAGCTCTTCCCACACGGTTGCCATAGCGGGCCCAGAGCACGGAGGAAGAGCATCTTCATTCAGTCCCCAGGGGCATAGCCCGGTCTCAGATGCAGGCTCTGGGTCAGTCCAAAGCCTGCGAAGGAAGAACCAGAGCAGGGACCCCACCAAAGGGGAGCCTAGATTTCTGCCATTCTAAACCAACGGAGCTTTCCAGCAGGTGCTAGTGGCTGAATCCAGCCGCTACTGCTAATCACACCCAAACCCAAACTTGAGGAGCTTGAAGGGCTCAGACTGGGGGGAGCAATCAGACCCCGTGGGGAGCACTGAGTCTGGTCCTACCATCCAGCCAGGGAATAGGCTAGGAGAGTAAGCAAGCAAACAAAAGGGAGAAAGAATAAAAAGTTATGGCAACAAAATGCTCAAGACACAAACCCAAAGGAAAGAATGACTCCCAAACATCTGTGAGCAAAGCCTGAAAGAAAACCTTAGCTTGGGACAAATTTAACTAGAATTCCTGGAGAAGATGAAGCAAGAGTTTTTAAGAGAATTGACAAATGTTTCTGTAAATAAAATGGAAGTGCTAGAGGAAAATATTGAAAAAGAAATGAGAGTTATAGAAGAAAGAACTGGAAAGGGAATTAACAGCGCAGCAACAGAGATTAAAAAAAAACAAACAAACAAAAAACTTGCCCCAGCAACAAACTCCCTGAACATCACAACAAACCAAAGAGAAGTCAATGACTCCACAAAAAGGCAACAAAAAATATTAGAACAAAAGCAAAAGACCGAAGAAATTTTTTTTTAAAATGTAAGGAATCTTATAGCAAAGAAACAAAAAACAAAAACAAACAAATATACAAAACTGACCTGGAGATTAAGGAGAATAAAGTTAAGAATCATTGGACAAGGTGAATGTCATGACCAAAAAAAGAACCTAGGATACACATCTTAAGAAATCTTAAAAGAAAACTGTCCATAGCTTTCAGAACCAGAAGGCAACATGGAGCCAGAGAGAACCCACTAGTCACTTCTTGAAAGTCTGAAATAAAAACTCTCAGCGACACTGAGCCCAAATCCAGAATTTCTATGTCAAAGAAAAATTTCTGCAAGCAGATGAGGAGAAAATATCCAAGTACTGAGGAGCCACAGTGAGAATTACGCAAATTAGCAACCATCATTTTAAAGGAGCAGAAAAAGCTTGATTTTGCAGTATTTCAGAAGGCAAAAGATAGGAGCTTACAGTCAAGAATAACCTACTCATCAATACTCAGCAATATAGGAGGAAAAATCGATTTTTAATGAAATAAAGGATTTCCCAGCACTGTTGATGGAAAGATGAGAGTTCAGGAAAGCTTTGAAGTGCAAATCTCAAAAGGGATGTAGGAATGAACGATCATAAGGGGCTAAACAAGGATAAATTACTAATATTCAATAAGGAGAGATGATATATGTGTTCCCTCTGAACCCTTCAGGACTCAAGGAGGGAGAGATTCTAATTAGATAAGGCCTGGGAATGTTATGTCTAGATAATCATAGAAGAAGAATAGAAAAGGAGGGAATGAGAAATACCCTGAGCAGAGGGAGGGAGGAGACAAAGGGAAATGATGTCATGTCATCAAGGTGTGTAAGTACATCTGTGCAAACAAGCAAGAGGGCGGGAGGGGAGCTGGCCACACTAGATCCTTATTCTTATTGAACTCATCAAAGGAAGGAAGAAAACAACAGTCAGCTACAGAAGTACCTTTCATTCAACAGGGAGATGGGAAGGAAAGGAGGAGGGAAATTAAAGGGAAGGCAGATTAAGGCAGGAAGCGGTCCTAAGCAGAACAAAATGCAATCACGGATATGAATAACTAGTTTTTGAGTTTCAAAGGAGGTAATCTGAGGAAAGGGCCGCGATCGGAGAATGGGCAAACAATTCAAAAACATGGCTCATGAACGTCAGGGAAGGACTGCGGGAAAAATTGGTGAAGAAGGTAGTTCCAAAGAAATCTGGGGAGACATGTAAGAACTGATGTTAAAGGAAGTAAACAGACTCAGGAGAACAATTTATTCAATGACAGCAACGTGGGATGGCAAAGAACCCTGAAAGACTTGGTGACGCTGGTCACATGATTCCACAGCACCGATGATGAACCACGAGACCAACTTTCTGATAGTGAGGGCAACCCAGAAAGCAGAATGAGACTTTTTTTTAATATGGACAATTTAGAAATTTGTTTTCCTTAACTATACATATTTAGGGGCTTTGTTTTCTTTCTTTCTTTTTGTTTTTTTTTTGTTTTTGTTTTTTTTCTGAGGTAATTGGGGTTAAGTGACTTGCCCAGGGTCACACAGCTAGGACGCGTTAAGTGTCTGAGACCACATTTGAACTCGGGTCCTCCTGACTTCAGGGCTGGTGCTCTCTCCACTGCACCCCCTGGCTGCCCCATTTTCTTTCATTCTTAATTGGAGGAGGACAGAGAGGTGGAGTAGATGAAAGAAAAGGCAGGTTTTCTTCTGTTAACTAGTAAAAAAATCTTTCTTAAAACAACAGAAAACAAAGATCTTCATCATCTCTCACCTGGCCTATTACAAGAGTCTCTTAAATAGACTCCTTAGTCAAGTAACTTCCAAATTCAACCCATCCTCCATACAACTACCAAGCTGATTTCACACCTTACTCAATAAACCCCAATGGCTTCCTCTGATCTCTAGGATTAATGTAAACTTCTCTTTTTGACATTTAAATATTTCCATTCCCTGGCCAAGAAGAGAGAAAGAGGGGGGAGGGATGAAGGCAGAGAAGGGAGAAGAGAGGGAAGGAAGAAAGGAGAGAAGGGAAGGAGGGAGAAAGGGAGCAAAGGAAGAAGGGGGGAGGGAGGCCTCCTTCCACACACACTCGGAGCCAGATGCCCCACTTTGGCTCCCCTCCATGACTGCCCCCTTCTCTAGTTCCAACTCCCTGTTCCAAAGCAGGGTCTTTCAGGTCCCCGCCACGCTCTGGGGTCTTCCTCTCTAACCTCCCCCATCTCGGTTCATCGTTCTCTTCATCTTCCCCAGTTCCTTTGGCTTCCAGCTCCTGGGGCCTACTTTGTTCTGCCCTACCCAACCCCACTGTTATTCTCCTGACCTCCAGCCCCTGCTCACTGTGGCACCCTGCCCAGCCCGGGGGGTGGGACGGGGGTCCTGCTGAGTCCCACAAGCCTGGTCCCCGGGGCCCAGCACAAGCTGTTTCCTGCGGGCTCCCTTCTCAGGCTCCCCCAGCAGGCTCGGCCCCACAAGCACAATGGCCACAGGAGGAGAAGGTGAAGCGCCCCCTCCGCGGGGGCACCAGCCCCCAGACGTACCCAGAGGCTGGTACTTCAGCTTGAATCGGTTGTACCAGGTGCTCTCCAGCTTCTTCAGGGCTTCGTCTTCATGCAGTGGGAAGAACTGAGTCACGAGGCCGGAAGTGAGTAATCTCCGCACTGAGAAAGGGAGGAGACATGTGGGGGGCCATGAGCATGGCTGCCAGACCCCTCCTGAAGGCCGCAGAGCCGCCCGCCCACCCTGGGCAGGCCCCCTTGGCCCGGGGGCTCCCCGAGCACCTTTTACCACCCAAAACTAAAGCAAAGCTTCCCTTCCAGGCTGCTCCTCCCTCCCTGTTTCCAGGGCCAGCTGAGAACAGATGTCTTGTGCCAAGAGAGAAGGAAAGAAGGGGAAACTCCTGAGCTGTCTGCCCCAAGTCACTGCCCGGGCAGGCCTGAGCCGGGGGGCGCCTGGGGGTGCAGGCCTGAGCCAGGGGACACCCTGGGGGCTCCGGCCTGGTTGTCAGCCTCTCTCCTCTTCCCCCTGCACCAGCTAAGAGCCACAGGGGGCTCATTTCTCTAGAGACCCTGCCCCTTCTTTTTACCCAGCAGCCGACCTGGTTCCCATCAGGCCTAGAACAGAGTAAGTCTTCCCCAATGAAATCATCCACAGGGAAAAGCAAACGAAGGACGGCCTCGGCTCTGCTGCGTCCCCGCCGCTGGTCGAGCAGCTGGGCAGCCAGCCCTGGAGGAGCCCATCTTAGCCCCTCCTAGAGAGGGCCCCAGAAGGGACTGAGGAAGAGGAGAGAGGAGAGATTTTGCCCCGGGGGCGTGGAAGAAGCCAGGATGGGGAGGGGAGGAGCTGAGGGAGTGCCCACAAGGGCAGCTGGGTCCCAGATATGTCACAGCCCCCACTGATTGGCCACAATGTCGGGGTCCTTCCCAAGGCCGCCATCGTGACCTAGGACACCTGCACTCGCACTGTCTTCTTGACTGACAACAAGACTGTTTCTGCTTCCGGCCCATGGGTTGGAAGGTCCCCGGCCCCTTCATTTAAGGAGGGGAAGCCCGAGGCGGTGCCTTGTCCAGCTGGGACTCCGGCCTTCTCACCTCCAGGGCCACACTCTATACCAGGCCTCCCTCCTCCGGCCCAGCTCTGCAGCCTCATGGGTGTGACCTGGGAGTAGCCAGGTCTGGGGTCCCCTGGAACCGCAGGGCCCTCTTCTAAAAAGAGGGACTCAGGTGACGCCTTTCTGCCCAACCCCCCCCCCAGCCCGCAGTCCGCCCGCTTCTGCCACGTCTCCCACAGTGTGGAAGCCAGCGCGGCAGTGGTCCAGGCGCCTCTGGGGGCCGCTCTCTTTGCTAAGGGGGACCTGGAACACCGGGGGCCCCTCTGGGTTCTCCGCTGCCACACCGTGCCATACTTTCCCCACCAAGTTATCGGTCTCTCCTGCAGGGCAGAGCTGGGCGCCCACGGACCACAAGGCAGGAGACCCCGGAACACGGCTCCTGGCTTGGCCGCCGAGGCCAAAGGGCGCTGGTGACTCCGGCTTTGCCCAGAACGGGCTCTGAGGCCCCTCTCTCCTCCTGTGCCAAGCAGGGAAGTCCCTGAGCAGGAGGGAGCCGCCCAAGGCCAACTAGAGCTCAGGGAAAGCCCTTCCCCCCTTCAGGAGCATGACCCGGGCGGCTGTTGTACATCCTGGTCAGAGCCACTCCACCTGGGGGGAGAGAACTCGGGACATCCTTCACTAACAGAGGCAGCGGAGGAAGGGCAGGGCCCAGCCAGGAGCACAGACAGAGCCGGCCTCCGGCACTTCCCAGCTAAGTCTCTGCCTCAGTTCCCCATCTGTACAATGGGCTGGAGAGAGAGATGGAGAACCCAAGATGGCCTCAAATAAGGTCACGGACCGGCAGGAATGACTCCACAAGGACTGGTCACAGCCAGCGCCAGGATTCAGACATCTCTGCTCCCCCATGATGTTCTTTCTCTCCCCAGGGGTTGGATCTGGGAGGCTGGCCCTGATTAGAGAGGGGGTCACCGAGCAGACCTGACCAGGACCAGCCAGATGAAGGACAGGAGTTCCCCCGATGCTTCTGCTCACAATGTGTCGGGGTCCCCAGAGCAGAGGCTAAGGACGCCGCCTGACCCAAAGGGTGCCGTGACCCCTAAGAGGAGGAGATGCGCGTGCGAGAGCCAAAGTGAGACCTTTCCGACCCAGTCCCCCTTAGGTGAAGGGCTTTGTCACCCCAAGGCGCTACTCCGGGATCTCTGATGCCAGCTCTGGGCACAGCACTTGGGCTCCACATCCACGCGGCCAGCTGACCGGCTGGCGCGTTAGCCACAACTGGTGCCCGGACTAAAATCTAAAGCAGCTCTGCATCCCCTAGCACACCCTGAGAGCTCAGAAAATCCTCAATTACAAAGCAGAACCACCTCCGAGCAAACGGGCTGGCTTAAAAACAAGAGTGTTCAAAATAAAAACAGGAACCAAAAGATAATCATACAAGTCCAGGTACTCACATAGTTCAAAGAAATTATGTTAAGTAAGAAGACTCTTTGGCTGCCCCAACAGGAAACTTTTCTCAAAAGTCCTGAAAGATACGGCACCTAAGTAACTGAACGACTTACGGATGGATTTTCCTGGATAGAGCTTGGCCTGGGGGTATCCAGGGATCATTTTTTCATCTCTTGCTCTAAGATTTTCAAGTTCATGCTTGATAATAAATTGACATTCAGCCATCGTGAGGAAATCATCATTATCATCTAAAACAGAAAAAAACCCAACACTTGTTTAAAAGTAAAATTCAGTAATACTGCCCCGTTACCTTAGGCCCCAGAAACAATAATCCCCAAAAGAAATCCAATTAGGATTCAAACTGCAAACACAAATGAGCAAGTAGAATAGGAGAGCAGGAAAAATAAGGCCATTAACAAGTGGTAAGGCCCAATGACCTGAGTTCAAATTCCACCTCAGGTGATTACTCCTTGTGTGACTCAGGACAAAGGCCATCCCCTCCTGAGACCCCCTTCAGCCCCCTGAGATTCATGGTCTGTGCTTTTCTTTCTGGGGTACAATCCCCACATGGTGCACCCATCCGTCACACTTCCCAGGTTACAAGAGTATCTACCCCTAGGACTTGGGGAGCTCACCCCTGAAGCCTCTGAAGTTCTGCCTGGTCTCATATGTGAACACTCTCATGGTGTTGTCGTTGCACTCCTTCACCAAGCCCACCGATTCTGCCCCGAGCAGCAGCCGGATTGTAGAGGCGCCGATTAGATACAAATTCTGACTCTCCAAGGTTTGTTCTTCACACTTCTCAATCAAGGGTCTAATGAGCAGCTGGGCACCTTCAAATAAAAAGCAGAGAAGTCAAATGACAGTAAAAAAGCAATGTTTGAAAAGTCCATTTTTCTAAAAAAAAAAAAAAATGAGACATTTACCTTTTTTCCTACCCACACCAGACTTTCAAATAAATTAAACAAATAAAATGAAATGAAATAAAAATACATCAAAATAAATCAGAGAAGAAGGAAAATGTATTAAAAAGTAAAAACAAAAACTTTGGGGTTTTTTTTTAACCCAAATCCCACAGCAAAAACCAACCAGGCCCTAGCATGCTGGAATCCATTCTATGGGGCATCAAACATCCCATCTCAGACACTCAAGCAAGTCATTTGCCAATTAAACAATAAACAAGCTGGGTGCTAGGCTCAGGAGCTACAAAGCGGGCAAACTTTTCTCAGCCCACATGGGTTTCATGGACCATACTTCACAGAGGGGACTGGGATACAAAGAAAAGCCATTTTTCCCTCCATTGCTGCTTCCAGGCTCACAAAGAGTGAATGGTGGGGAGGTGGGACAGTCCAGGGAGACAGTGGAAATCAGGAGAAACCTGGCTTTATCTCCTGCTTCTGGCCTCCCCCGAGCAGTGAGAATCATGAGTCTCCCCCAAGGTCATCCAGGCAAGAGGACCCCACAACAGTAGCTAGGAGTGTCCTGGCTTAAGAGCCACTGAGCCACTACATATTCTACCTCCTTTATTCATCAAGTGAGAATCTATTCCAAACATTAGCTCCTTTTTTACAAATAAGAAAATTGAGCCAAGGGGCTCCTCAAGGTGCAGTGACTTCCCCCCAATTTCTCAGAGTTGGCAAATGGAGGGGCTGCCCAACACCTAGGATCAATGCTCCGTCCCCTAGTGCTGCCTCCAACAAAACAGATTCGAGCTTTCTCTTGCCTCTTCCTAACAGAAATGTCAGTTTTTCAAATGAATAGGCTTTTTTCAGGGGGGGAAAAAAAGCTTACGAACCTATATGAAAGACAGGAATCCTTACAAAAAAACTTTTTTATGGATGAAACTATCTTTGTCAAGTGGACAAATGGCTCAGAAGGCACTTAACGATTTGCCCGGGTACGTCATTTCTCCTAAGTCAAAATACCCCAAGCACACAAATGCCATACAATCAATACGCTGGCCTCCCCCAAATTGGAGAGGTGAGTGCGAGTGTACCAGGTTTTCCTTGATCTCAAATCCCCAGCCCCAAAAGAGATTCACAGCAGGCCCATTGGATTTTGATAATCTGCATAAACAAAAAGATAGCTGCAATACTTACAGGGGGGAATAATTTATTTTTTGAATTTTGATAATCCAAAAGGCTTTTTTCACCTTGTTTGATTTCTGATCCAGACACTCTGTGATTTCATAGGTATAGGGAACTCCCAACTTGGAAAGTCTCTTTACCAAGGCAGAGAGGTAACTGCTCTGTCACTCAGAATCTCAGAAAGAAGCCTCAAGTCTTCAAGGAGTAGGACTTGCCCCATCGTCATTCCATTGATCTTCCTATCTCTAAAGCCAGCCCTCTCCCCACCACAAGCTGCCTGTCACTGACAAAGGGCTAAGAAGGAGAAAAACAGCCATCCATCACTTACCCACCAATTTCTCTGAGCCCTTTCATTTACATATAATAATCATGCCTCAGTTTATGCAAAAAACTTTCATGTAAATCCTGAAATCATAATATCTGGAATAAAATTTGGGGGCAATAAATGGCCCAAACCAATTAGTTGAGGGTCAGAATTATCTTTTTTTTTAATCCACTGTTATCACTATCTAAGCAGAACCTTCAGCCAAATGTACAAGCAGTTAAATTCAATCTCAGTTTAGAGAATATTTTTATTACTTGGTTGTGATCTAGTTCAGCAATTTTAGAAAATATAAAGATTTTATTTTGATTTATAAAGTCAATTCAGCATTACCATTACTAATAAACTTGGACTTGAGTGTTCAGTTCTCTCAATGACCAGCCAGATTATTCACTTGAAAAGGCACAGGTTCTACTAAGATTTTAGCAAATTAGTGCAGCTCATTACACTTTGGGATTTATAGCTCTATGCTGAGTTTACAGGGCATTTCTTCATCTCACTCTATTCCCTGGAGAGCCTGCCCCTATAATATTACCTATCAGTGACCAAACATATTAAGTGCTTCCTTTGAGCCATCATTCTACTAGGGCTAGGGCACGGTTTCTGCCTTGAGGGAGCTCAGCGCCTAACCACAGACCACATGCAAGCCATTAGGTACCTACAAGATACAGCCCGACCCATGGGGCAATCTTCAGGGAAAGCACGGGCACTTAGGGGGTCTAGCAAAGACCTCTCGTAGAAGGTGGGGTTTGAGATGAGACTAAAAGGAAACCAGCACAGCCAAAAGGTGGAGGTGAGCAAAGAGCTGGACAGGTGGGAGATGAGAGATGTGCAAGGGGAAGCCAGGATTGCTGGGAAGGGAGTAAAAGGCAAGACTGGAGAGACAGAAAATAAGGGGCCAAGTGTGACCTCCCTGAGGGCAGGGACTGTGCCCCTGGCACATAGCAGGTGTGTAATAAATGCTTAATAACTGTCTGAAGGTAATGTGGAAAAATTAGGACTCTAACACTTCCCAGTGGAGTCGTGAACTGCTCTAACTCTGTAGAGGACAATTTGGAGCTAGAAAACTCAGCATCCCCAGAATCCTTCCTCACATCCTTTAGCATCCTCAGCATCCTTCAAGATACAGTCCAAATCTGATTTTTTTCTTAATGCTTACTCTCCTTAATGATTCTAGCCTGAAGGGCTTTTTCCTTCCTCTAAATTCATCTATCAATCATTGGCTGAATAATTAAACTTACAATTAATCACCTACTGCCTTGTGATAACTTTCCTGGTACTGTCTCTCCCTGATGATTTAATTGTCACCGTTCCAAAAGTCACTAAATAAATTTACTCCAAAGTGGCTCAATTCATAAACATGAAGAAAAATATTGCCAGCATTAACTTGACACCATATTGAGGATTATCTTGGTATATGTCATGATGAGGTACAAAAAAATGAGTACATTTAAGATGAATAGCTAAGAAAAAGACCATTCATCTGATACAAGGACTCCCCCTCATATTTCACTTTTCCCATATTTGTCTTCTTGCCTCTTAGATGGAGAGCAGATTTTTATACTTCTTGAAAACCTACATGAGATCAACAACTATAGGTTGTATCAAATCCATTTTAAGTACTGCATACATTTATAAGTAGAGCTTAAAAAGGCCATTAATAATAACTGGGAAAAAAAATTAAAAAAAAAAAACACTTCCAAAAGTATTTTTAGCAATTTGGATCGGAACTAAAACTTTGCAAAACCTAAGTTTACTCACCTCCATTTTTCTTTTTATCATTAATTTTTTTCTCCAACCACTTCCTGGTCTCTTCTTTGACATTTCGGGCAAGTTCTAAGACTACTAAAGGCTTGAAAAAAGGCTCCGAAGTATCAAGTGCAGATAAGGTCACTCTCATCTTTTGACAATTTGCTAAAAAATAAAAAATGAATTAAAAAGGTTGAAATCTGTTCAGTGCAGAAGACATGCATATAGTGGCCCTTTGTAGCCTCAGTTTAACTCCATCTCTGAAAAACAAACAGCTTTCTCCAATGTTACCAACGTCATCTTCATTGCCCAGTTTGCAAACTTTCTACCATCCTCCTCTTGCCCTCTTGGCGGCATCCTACACAGCTGACTGCCCTCCCTTGCCTAATGTTCTCTTGGGGTTGCCTTTCTCAGTCTCCTTTGCTGAATAATCCTCCCTCTAGCAGCCGCTATCTGCTGGGTCTCTCTCTCTCAGAGACTCTCTTGCCTCCTTACACACATCACTTGCCATGGGTTTAGTTAGCATCTCTACTCATAGTCTGTGCCATACCCTGCCCACAGAAAAGCCCCCAGATGGTGTCAGGTCAGATTTGGCCTCAGACACTCCGCAGAGATGTGATCCTGGGCCAGTCACTTCATCCTGTTTGCCTCAGTTTCCTCATCTGTAAAATGAAGAAGGAAATAGCAACCACTAGTGTCTCTGCCAAGAGCACCCCAAATGAATTCCCAGAGAGCCAGACCCAGCTGAACAACAGGCATGAATCACTAACAGTCTCTTGTAAAATCCAAACTGGGCGACAGGTCCCCCAAACAGAACTCCTCATCTTTCCCCTCAACCCCCCCATCTTTCACATGTTTCTGTCAAAGATGCCACATCCTTCTACTCTTGGGCCTACCCTCCACTCCTCCCTCTCCCTTGCCCACTTCCATCACCCCTCCTGTCCGCCACCGCCTTAGATCAGGTCTCATCCCCTTTCACCTGAACTATTACAAGAGACTCTTGGTCTCCATCCTCCTTCCAGCTAACAAAGGCTTTAGGTGCCGATCTGGTCCGAGGTCCCTCCTACCTCTAGAACAAAATCTAAACTCCTTTTGTTTGACTTTTTTTAATTAAAGTTTTTTTTTAAATTTTCAAAATATATACATGGATAATTTTCAACATTCACTTACAAAACCTTGTGTTCCATTTTTTCCCTTCCTTCCCCCACCCCCTCCTCTACATGGCAAATGATCCAATATATGTTAAACACGTGCAATTCTTTTATACATATTTCCACAAATATCATGCTGCACAAGAAAAACCAAATTAAAAAGGAAAAAAATAAGAAAACAAAATGCAAGCAAATAACAGCCACAAAAGTGAAAAAGCTATCTTGTGATCCACCCTCAGTTCCCATAGTCCTCTCTCTGGGGCTAGATGGGTCTCTCCGTCACAAGACCATTGGAGCTGGCCTGAATCATCTCCTTGTTGAAGAGAACCACGTCCATCAGAATTGATTATCATAGAATCTCCTTGTTGCCTCATACAATGATCTCCTGGTTCTGCTCATTTCATTTAGCATGAGTTCCTGTGAGTCTCTCCAGTGTTTGACTTTTAAAGCCCTTTAAAACCTGGTCCTGACTGTGTTTATAATCTCAGCACACACTGCTCCCCTTCCTTGTTTCTCAAACTGGTATTCCAACTCCTTTCCTTTCTGCCTTGTGCTTATTTTGTTGTTTGTTTTTTGTTGAGTGTATATTTTCATATATGATCTGATTATCTCTGCCAATAGAATGATAGCATTTTTAGAGCACTTTTAGGTTTGCAAAGTGCTTCATAAAAAATAATTTGACCTTCACAATAACTCTGGGAAAGAGGGGCTATTATTATCCCTACTTTATGGATGAGTAAACTGAGGTAGATATTTTTTTTTTCCCAGCATCTGAGGCTAGATTTGCATTCAGGCCTTCCTAACCCCAGACCTAGCACTCTCTCCACTCAGCTGCCCATGAGAGTATCCCTGAGCCAAGTACCCCCAAAGCCAAGGCATCTGGCACTTAATAAGCAGCTAACTGTGGAGTGGTTGATTGACTGGCCCTTCATATTTAGTTTTACAACTTTTTCTCTTCTCTATGAGGAAGGGAGTACCAGAATTAGCCTTTTGATTGGCAGAGGAGAGGAAGGGAGGGGAGGGGAAAGCAGGAGAGAAGAAAGAGGAGGGGGGAAAGAAAGAGGGGAAGGGAGGGGAGAGGAAAGGCCTTCAAACTGCTGGTTAGTGAGCTTGACTTCAGTTTCTGGGAAATAATGGAAAAGAACATTAAAAAAGTTGACTGATAAACATCAAGAAAAGGAAGGAGAAATTACTCCAAATTCAGCCCAGCTTCATCCAGAAAAGCACGTGCTAAACTAAGGTTATTTCCATTTTTCACCAGGGTACTAACCTGGGAGATCAGGGGGATGTTATATTGTTTGCTTAGATTTTAGCAAGCTTTTGATAAAGCATCTCCTGCTACTGCTACAAAGAACATGGAGAGCTGTAGATGAAGCAACAGATCCCACCAGGACTAAATGGCCAGAATGGTGGTCAGTAGGTCAACGCAAACTTGGATCAGGAGAAATCTGGTCTCATGATTAAGATTCCTTATTAATCACTGTTGCTGTTCAGTCATTTTCCATTCTTTATGATCCGATTTGGGATTTTCTAGGCAGAGATACTAGACTAGTTTGCCATTTCCTTCTCCAGCTCACTTTACAGATGAGTAAACTGAGGCAAACAGGGTGAAATGACTGCCCAGGGTCATACAGGTAGAAAGTGTCTGAGGCAGAATTTGAACTCGGGGCCTTCCTGACTGCAGCTCTAATGCTCTATCCACTCCATCACCTAGCTGCCCCTAGCTGCAGAGTCTATTCCTCCCTGAGCAGTTCCCTCTTACTAGCTTACTATCCACTTCTGGTCTCTCCTCAGTCATCAGAGACTTTGCCTCATACTTTGCACAACAAAACAAAACCCTGAGGCCATTTGTCAAGCTTTCTCCTCCTCCCCATCTCACTTCCTTTGGACATCTCCCACCATCCCCTACTTCACTCCAGCCAAAACTCATTCACCTACACGGACCCCAGACCCCATCCCCTTCCCCCTTGTCCAACAGGTCACCCCACTATCTCTCCCATTTCCATCTTCGATGCCTCCCAATTGGTTCCTTCCCTGAAGCCTACAAAGCCTCTTCACCTTTAAAAGAACCTTCCTTGTCCCCTCTCCTCCCTAGTCTTACAACCTCCACTTCCTTCTGCCTTTCTCCTAAACCCTCTGTAGTCTGGCTCCTAACCCATCATTCAGTGAAAACTGTACCTACCAAAGTCAGACCTGTCAGGTGCAATGGCTTGGTCTCAGGACTCAGCCTTGTTCTCTGTGGCTTGTTCACCCCGACAGTGGCTCTTCCTGATGTTCTCCCCTGACCCTGCCCTTTCCAGATTCTCCCCATTCTCCCCTTGCTGGGTGTCCCTGACCCTACTTTCCAGATTCTCTCCCCACCGGGTCTCCCTGACACTGTTCTTCCCATTCTCCCCTCACTGGTTCTTCCTGACCCTGCTCTTTCCAGATTCTCCTCTTACTGGGTCTCCCTGACGCTGCTCTCCCTGTTCTCCCCTCACTGGGTCTCCCGACTCTGCTTTCCAGATTCTCTCCCTGCACTGGGTCTCCCCTCGCTGGGTCTCCCTGAGCCTGCTCTTTCCCGATTCTCCCACCTGTGTGGCCCTCTCAGTGTCCTGGGCTGGTTCCCACTAATCCCATGTGTCCCCCAGGCCTTCTCTTCCCCAGCTTTGTGGTTTGTTCATCTTTTTGAAGAGGACCAATGATATTAGTCACATCTGGACTTGCACATGAGTTGGATTTAAATGAGGCAATTTCTCTCTCTCTTCCTGAGACATCAAAGTCCAGTGGCTAGACAAAAGTCGAGATGATTAGCCATGGCCCAGATTCCAGTAGGGGCCTTTGCATCTTGGACACCTGACCAAGTCCTGAGCACCCCCCAGAGCTTGCCTCAGCAGCCCACGTGGCCACTGAAACAACTCTGCTCACTCGCCCATCCCACCGTGACAAGTCTTTGCCAGCTTGGGCTTGACACCCTCCCTAACTCCCCAAAGGGCCCGCTGAGAGGATTTTATGGGGGTTTGGCTGCTGGGCATATCTCAGGAGAGCCACAGGGAAGAGCTGGGGGACAGGTGGCCATCTGAGAGGTGGCTAAGCAGCGAGGCCGCCAGAGGTGCTGGTTCTTGAATACCCCGTGCACCCCAACTCCCCATGCACCCCACTCCCCACCTATCTTGCGCTTGATGCTGCTTGAGGGTCTCATCAGCTTGCATAGGTTCAAGTAGCTCTACTAAGATGACCTTCAGGCCTCTTTTTCCAACACAAACCTCCACAGAGCTCCATCCTCACATCACCAGCTCCCTTTTGGACGTCCCCAAGGATTGCCCAAATTCAACATGCTCAAAACAGAACTCGGGATCTTCCCTCCCCAAATTTCCCGGTCAGGGGCGCTACCAATCTCCCAATGCCCAGGGGACACAAGCTTCCCTCCCGGCCTTGACTTTTGCCTCCCACTCTCCCTGTGGTCCATGACAAGTCAAACTGTCTCTTCTACCTCGGCACTCTCCTCCAAGGTCCCCCTTTCTGTGAAGTCCGGTCCCCCTCACCACCTGCCTGTCCTACTTCCCCTCAGTTTCCTCCCCGGTAGGATGAATGGATCAGATGGCTTCGGAGGATCTTCCAGCTCCAACTTTGGGATCCTGAGTCCTCCCCACCAGTCTTCCTTGCTTGCTGCCCACCGCTCAGGCTCCACATGGCAAAGAGCCCCTCCCCTTGACCACAGGGGGCAAGCCATCAGCACCTACCCCCACCCTCCAGAGACCAGTTTGGAAGGGGTGGATATGGTCCCTGGCTGCTGGTGGGGTGGGGTGGGGAGTGTCCTCGACCATCCTAAATGCTTTCTTTTGGAGGCTACAAATGAATCCCTTCCAAAACATTCTCTATAACGCATAAAGACCATGCTAGGCCCTGGAAAAGCTACCAAGATACAAAGAGATGGGACTCGGAGCTTGCCTTCAGTAGGTTTCTACTCTAGTAGAAATGATAAAATATACACAAAAAACTAAAGAGGAAAAATAAGATGTACCTGAGGTGGTCTGGGAGGCTAGCAGGCCTTCCTGACCAATTCCTGTTCCTACCATTAAGCCCCCAGGATAGACTGCCAGGCACTTTCTCTGGCTGTTTCCTTCTGGGGTTCACTGGTTCAACTAAAATCCCACCCCTGGCACACAGTGTTCCCCAGTCCTGCTTCTGAATCTATCCTGTTTTGGGGACAGAGCTAAATCTGCATGTGCCCCACCCCCATCCCTCCTGAACACCTGAAGGTTAGGGCCCACCTTTGTGCTTTAGCAGAGGGCCCAGAAGGCATACAGCAGGTACTTAATCAGTGCTGGCTGGTACATAATGATCCCACAAGCAGTCTTCAGAGTCCACCCCAGGGGGAGGGATCCAAATGGGAATGGCGACTAATCCCTGGGATGGAGCAGTGATCCGGAGCCAAAGGAGCTCCCTTCTAGGAGTCTTCCATGTGGCTGTCAGCAGAACCCAGCTCATAGGAGATCTCCTTCAGAGGCAGAGCCCACTTCTTCCAGGGCTGTGCTGGTGAATGGTTAACTGCAGGGAAATGTACCCAGGAACTGCTTTTACTTTAATCTGCAATTCAGCATTGGACAACAGAACCATCACCCAAGCCCTGATTTATAGTATTTGCCTCTTTCTAAGATGTGAAAGCTCCTACTGAAAATCTGATCTGTTGCCTTTTTCAAACACTGAGTGCAATGAAGGCATGTTCACCCTCGGTGCACTGGACAAGGCCTGGCCAAAAGCAGCCCCACCCCGCCATGTACTTCCACCTTGATCTCCAGACTTCAGGGCCTTCTCCCTTTGCCCAGCTTCTCTCTCTCTTGCTCAGGGCCATGACAAATTTAAACTGGACCTTTTGGCCCAACCACTGTTGAGTGATAACTTCTCCCCTGAGCTTTAGTTCCTCATAAAATGGTTCGAATTGGACATCCTAGAGGCATCTTAAACTTCTCTGTCCCACATACACTAGTGCTTTTTCCTCTCCCCCCCACTTGTCAAAGGCATCACTACCCCCCATCCAGTCTTCTCAGCATTATCTTGGGACCCTCCCTCCCCTTCCATCCATCTCTGCTTTCCTGCCCAATTCTCTACTCTCACCCCCTGCCTCCCCACCGCATCCTCTCTTACCCAATGCAGCCAGCTACTTTTCCTGACCACCTGACTCCCATGCCCCATGAACATAAACTCTACCTTCTACCCCTACCTGGCCCCACCTACCATTCCAGGCCCAGTGTTCACTCTTGCCCATCTTGTACTAGTAGGGCTTTCTTTTTGTTCCTCCTTTGAGATCCCTCCAGCCCTCATCTCCATGCCTCGTCCCCATACCTTCTACAGGCCTCAAAATGACAGTTCTTAGGTTCATGACTTAGTATCTCCCCAGCTTTTCTCCAGATCTCAAAGCACTGGCTCTTGGAAGTCGTGCACCTTCTTCCCTTGCCCTGTTTACCTTCCCTCCTGACCTCTGCCTCAGAGTACCTCTCTTAAGTCTATGTCCTCCTCTCAAACTCCCTTGTATTTCATGTTTTTATTTACTTCAGTTATATCCTCTATCATAGCCTTGTTTTCTCTCCCATTAGAGCATAAGCTTCTCAAAAGCCGAGCTGATTTCATTCTCTGCTCCCATATCCCTAGCAGTAGCATGCTGCCTGACGCATAGTAGGTGCTTAATGCAGACTAGACTGACAATGTTAACTTCCCCAGCCCCAGCTACCATGGCTGCTCTCAGCATAAACACCTTGGAAATGAACAAACATCACAAATCAGGGCTCAATTGAGTATTCTGCTGCCTCTGGATTTAAAATGATGGAGAAAATTTTAATGATATTGATTAAAGTTAAAAGTGCACCGTATAAACTCCGAGCAGGTGTCTGTCTCCCTCTTCACATTTCTAGGAGCTAAAAAAGCAGATTTGAGGTCACCACTTAACCAAAGACCTGCTCCAGATCTCAGAGGTAACAGGCCCACTGGCTTCTGAGCAAATCAGGCCAAAAGTTCAGCAGTAGAGACCTCATTTTGGGAAGATCAGTTGGAACCCACAATAAAGGGCCGCCGGGAGGACAAAGGGCCTCAAGATCAGGCTGTGCCAGAGGAACCAGGAAGGTTTAGGCTGGAGCTGAAAAGCTTGGAGGACTATGATACTGTCTTGGGAGAAGAATAAGACTGCTTCCTTCTTTGACTAAGAGAGCAGAACTCTTAGCAATTCTCAGAAGTTAGAGAAGCAATTGAGTGGGGTTGGGGTTTTGTTTTTTGGGAAGGGAGGGGGACATTTTAAAAAGCATTTTGCCACAAGTTTAATTTCACTTTTAATATTATGAAATAAAAGCATACACGGTTTACAAATGTATCATTTACTACTTGAAAGCAGAAGAATACATTTCTATTTCTAGCAACTCTGCATCACTCAGCAGCAGAGGCACAAACTATTTTTTCACTACAGCTGTTTAATTCAGGACATCTTCTTTCTACGCATTCTTCCTTTTAAAGAAATTACCATCGAAATGAGTTTCCCCTCGGAAGATGTTCTAGTGAACTGTTAGGTTATTCACCAAAGCTTAAGCCAAGAGATTTTCAATGTATTACTTAATTACTAGATAGGAGCAATAGCCACTCAATTTTCTTTTTAATTAACGAGAAACTCTGGAAAGAAGTTGGGCAAAGAATGTGCAGTCTCGACAAGCCTTGTTGCTGTTTAATTACATTCCACTTCTTAGCTATAAAGACAGATAAATCATTTCACAAAAAGTGCAAAACATTCAGAAGATTGACTAGTAATTAACTAAATTTACATGAAAGAAAAAAAATTAACTTGTGAACCACCAAACTTAGAATAGACTAGTTTAACAAAGAACAACAGA
The DNA here is from genome assembly GCA_023553655.1 of Myrmecobius fasciatus. Classification (NCBI taxonomy): domain Eukaryota; kingdom Metazoa; phylum Chordata; class Mammalia; order Dasyuromorphia; family Myrmecobiidae; genus Myrmecobius; species Myrmecobius fasciatus. The sequence continues at coordinate 31,395 of JAJPUD010004219.1, read as the reverse complement.
AACAACATTTGTAAAACGGGAACTGTACATTTTCCCTTTCTCTAAATGTCAAAGGTAAACAATACAGAAGAAAAAGATCCCCTTGAGTGTCCAGGAGCTAGTTTCTCACCCATGCAGCTTGGCTGAAGGCAAATTTCAGCTTTAATTTGGTCAAAGATCGGGAATGTCACAACTGGAAGCACAGAGATAATCAAGTCCAAATCCTGCATGTCCTTGATCAAATTTTGTGACATAAATGAAACTAAATTTTATCTTCATAAATGATATGTGTGCTCATCATTGCCTTCAATTTTAATGTCCTTTTTGTTTAAAAAGCAATTACTCCAAAGAGAAAATTCAGAACTCCAAAGGTCAAGCCCGTTGGGAAGGCTGAGCTCCAGGACGAAGGGTGGGTTCACTAAGCCACTACGGCTTTGGGGGGTTCATCCCTGTTCCTTCTCTTCACGTCCCAGTTGTACACTCGGGCCATATTGACTTCTGTGGTGGTGAACTGATCTCGCAGAAAGTCTAGGTCTTCCTCAAGGGACTCGAGGTTGCTGGTGGCCACCGAGTGGTTCTTCTCCAGGAGCAGGCGCGCTTCATCGATATCGTACTCGAGCATCACGTTGGCGCCCAACCACAGACAGACTTTATCTGTAGGAGGAACGGAAGCTTTGCAGTAAAGGTTGTCAGCCAACAAGAATCTGGTCTCCAGCGGCTTTGGAGAGTCTTTCTTTTTCTGCATGTATTTTAAAATGTGCAATGTCTGTCGGATTTCAGGAATCTGGCTTTTTAGCCTCCTTTTCTTCTGGGCAAGGTTAAGTTCCATAAACTTATACTTCTGATACTGCTCATCCAATTTCTTGAGCACAATATCCACAGACTCGTTTCCGGGCTGTTTCATAAATGCATCGACATCTTCCACAAACACCGCTTCAGGGATGCCCAGGTGACTCCGGTGCCCATTTCCCGCTGCCGAATTGCCAGAGGTCCCAAGTTCCCTTGCAGCCGCCATCTTAGAGGGAAGTCAATCCAAATTCAGTGTTGATGTCAGATAAAACATACTAACAATCAGAGCTGCCTAAAGTGGACTATCTTAGGAAACAGGGAAGTCCCTTCTTACTATGGTATTCTCTCCTTCCTCCAATTTCCCTAGAACACTTTGTTGGAGATCTCCTTTGCTCTAGCTCCATGGCAGGACGGTGTAATGCAGAGAGACAGACTTGAAGTCAGGAGAAGACTGGGATTTAAATCCTGCCTCGGGAGTAAACTGACTTGTATGGCCCAGTCTCTGCCTCTGTTTCCTCTTCTGTATGATGGGGATAATAAAACCTACACTAACAGCCCTTTTAGAGGAATTTTTTTGAGGATCGAAAGAAATTATGCATGAAAAGTGCCTTGCAAATCTTAAGGTGGGGCATAAAGAGCCATCATCTGTATCCAAGCATCATTCACCCTCTTCTTCCTCTCTCCCTAATAAAAGGTAAGCTCCTTGAGGAGAGAAGTTCAGATATTTTGATTCTACCTCACCCAAAGGATACAACTTAGGCCACAGGGTTAAAGCTAGAAGAGACATTAGAGACCATTAAGTCAACCCATCCTCCATTTTACAGATGAGGCAACTGAGGAAGACAGAGGTCAAGTGATCTGAGTAACTGTCTGAGCTAGGATTTAAACCTAAAACACCATGTTGCCCCTTAATTAATATTTGTTTGTTGAAAGTAAGGAGAAAGTCTCAATTAAATGTTCCAATTTCTATGCTGGAGAGAAAAAGGTACCTAGTATGATATCTCATTAGTTCTATTCAGGAAAATGGAGCTCTTTTCAAGAAACTATTTGCAATTATGCATGTTGTTGGACTTTTTTAATTTTTAAGAAAAAACATCACTTTATAGTTATAGCTGTGGGACAATAGGATTACTTCACTCTGCATCCTAATTACTCTTATAGATCTTTCCACCTGCTACAGAAAGTCAAATTTCCTTTCATGTGACCTAACACGCCCTCCTTCTAACTCAAAGACTGGACAAGGGGCCCATCTGGACTTCTGTGAACAGGAAGTTCCTTTTATCCAAAGAGGAGGGTGTCACACTTTTAAGTTCCTAGCATGTACATGAGACAGATATTCAATAAAGATCTGATGAATTAACTGAAGAAACAGCTGGATGCAGAGCCCTGCCTGCTAGATTGGTTTCTAACAACTGACCACAATTCCTTTGGTGCTGTCACTCTGGACTACAATTCTAATGCCACTGGGTCTACCAGGTCAGCGCCTTGCCCATATCCCTGCTACTGACAGATCCCCCAGAGCTCTGTCCTGGGTTCCACTGTCTATTATCTCTCTGGCTCTCTCTCAGCTCCCATGGGTTTCGTGACCATTTCTATTTGCAGATGACTCCCACAGAAATAGATACAAATCATCCTAGTCTCTCCAGAACTCCAGCACTCTATCATGAACCAGCCACTGGACATTTTGACCTGGATGTCCCACTGGGTCTCAACTCAACAAATCTAAACTGGGCATCTTGCCCCCAAATCCTTCCCTATCCCTGTCAGAACTGGCACCATCCTCAGCCCATATTCCCTCCCTGGCCAGTTCCTGTCATTTCTGCCTCCAAGGAGTCTCCTGGTAAAGGTCCCCTCACCCCCTCAATGACAGCAATGACCTTCCGATAGTCTCCCTGCCTCAAGCCTTTTCCAACCAGCCTCTCTGCTCAGCTGCCAAGAAGCTGACTATGGCATTGCCCTGCTCCAGGTGGCCTTAGGGCTCATTATTTTCAAATAGAAACTCCTCTATTCAGTTCTTAAAGTTCTCCTGCAGGACTGGAACAAGCTGCTCCATCTCCCCTTTCCAGGCCTAGAGGTAGCCGGGGTGGGGGTATAGAAGCAATTCTAACTGTGGGACTCTGGCATGGATTCTGTCTGCCTCAGTTTCCCCATCTGTAAAATGAGCTATCCCTCACTCTTTTCCAGGCCAGCTCCCATCCCTGGGATATTCTGCCCCTCACACCCGTTCCTTAGCTCACACACTGCCTTCTCTAAGCCTTTTAGGGAGTCCCCAGCTACAAAGCTCTGCCCTCTGATGACCCAAGTGGGCTCCGCCCTATTAGAAGGGGAGCCCCTTGAGGTGGGGGGCTGCTCCTCCCCTCACTTGGATCCCCAGAGGGCAGCCCAGGAACACAACAAGCACACAAAGCTTGCTGACTGACCTCACAGGGATGAAGCCTTTCTTTAAATTAACCATTATTATTAGAGGCAGCTGGGGCACCACAGGTAGAGAGCTGCTGGACCCGAAGGCAGGAAGACCTGAGTTCAAATTTTGACTCAGACAATGGCAGCTGCGTGACCAGGAGAGTCCCTTCAGCCCAGTCGGCCTCTCTCTGCCCTAATAGAGTGAATGACAGCAGCTGTTGTCAGGACCATTTAAGGCAGTGCCTGGCACACAATAGGCATAGTATAAATGCTTACTGTCTCCCTACTTTCCCACTCTACCTGGGGGCGTGGCTGTGGGCCTCGTCCCCAGTTCCCGGCCTGTGGAGTCCTTTCCCACTCTGGCCCAATTCTGGACTTAAGAGGAACAGGACTGACATCCACCCAGGATGATGGAGCCAGAGTCCATGACAGGGACAAACCAAACATTTTTCCAGGGGAGCCATCCGAGCACTGACTCAAAATCAGGGGGGCCCGGGAGGCTGTGAGGTTCTTGTCAAAGTTTCTTCAATTTCTCTGAGCCTCAGTATTTCCATCTCTAAAATGACAAAATTAGACTAAGTACCCTGAACTCCCCTCTCCCTGCCAGATTTGAGGTGAGAGGACTCTTGGATGAAGGAGGGGGCTAGATTTGATAAGCTCTGAGGTTCCTTCAGCTTAAATCAAGATGGCTGACATTTACACTGCTGTTTATGCTTTGTATAATGTTACACGCATATGTGTGTCCCTTTGGGGGCTACCTTTCCCCTTCAGACTGTAAGCTCCTTGAGGGGAGGCACTCTCTTTTTCTTGTATCTCCAACATTTAGCACAATACTTAATAAGCGTTTGTTGAATTCAACAGAGCTGAATGTGTATATATAAATGCACATATAATTTATATTATAGTCTACATTGTAGCATTACATATAATATATTGTATGTTACAAATAAGTTATATGTTACTTATATATACACACACATATTATCTCTTTTGACCCTCACAATAACCCTTCAAGGTAGCTTCGACAAGTATCATTAACCCTATAAATAGGGAGAAAACAGATTTCCATCATGAGAGGGAGACCAAATCTGTCCAGATTCCACAGGCCAAACTAATTAGTGGGACATAGCCTCAAAATAGGAGTGTGGCTTAAGGAATTCTAGCTACAGTGTTCAAGGGTCTGAATCCCTCCTCTGGTCTGCTCCTAAGAAGACCGGACTACAGTAAAGCAATAAAGTTTCCCAAGTAACCAGTGAAATCCAATAGGGCAAAGAACGTAGAAGGCACAAGCCCTGTCAAACCTGTTCTGGAAAAAGCAGCAGGCCAGCCAGGAATCCTCAGGAAAGGCAACTTCCCTGGAATCGCTCGTCAGCAAACCTGGCCAGCGCTGGATCAGGCTTCCAGACGACGCTTCCAAACTTTACAGTCACCTCTACAAAGGACCTCCAATACCTTAGGGCAAATAATAGCTTTCCCAATTTCTGGAAAATCCTCTTCCCCTGACAAGCACACACACCCAAATCTTCCCAAACTTTGTCCGCCACCACATCCCCCAATCTCCAAACCTTCAGATACCCATATACTCTCCCTCCATCAGATCACAACCCCTGAAGATTCAGACTTTGCTCTCTCCTATTCCTCTCTCCATGATCCTACCAGGCAGAAATTACCAGTATTATTATTCTCCTTGTTGGGAGGGGGGGATCGTTTCTGGTCATTCTAAATTGTGCATGGATGTGGTAACTTCCATACTGGGATGCAGACTGTCTTTACAATCTTAGGTTCAGGAGGGCACTACCAAGTTACCTCCGAGAAGGGCCCTGGCTCGGTGCACCAGCAAGGCACTCACAGGCGCAATAGGGTTCAGATTCCAAAATAAAACGGTGCCTGCCCCTCCAGGAGCTTAGGAAGTCGACTAAGGGAGAATCCACATGGCCACAGAGGAGTAATTACAGACTGTAATAAACCTGCTCTCCAGGCAAAACGGCAAGCTGCCTTCCATCCCTCGGACCTGAAGCTGTTACAGGACCAACACTTCGATCTCAGAGGTCTTCTGCCACAGCAGCCTTCTCCATCACACGGAGACCCAGGCCCAGAATGACCAAGTGTTTGGTCCCACAGCCACCAAGGGGCAGAGCTGCGATCCAGCCAGCTTTTCCTCCCTCCAGATACAGCACTCATCTCTCTCATCCCCTGCACTGAGCTGTCTCCTTGACCTCACTGAGCTCACACACCTGGGGTCTCCAAGCAGGGTTAGGGGTTCCAAATAAGCATCCCTTGTGGGCCGGGCAACTCACCGAGACTCTAAAATGCACTGCAGAAAGCCAGGCTTCCCTGGAAGCTGACTACTCAATGATTATTTTTTAATGTGGGGGGAGTCCTGAGGGCTTATGCAGTCCAGACTACGGAGGCCCAGGGGTGACTGGCCAAGTCCGCCCGCTCCGGGTGGTGCTTAGTCCCCAGGCCAGATTGGTTACAAAACGCTCCAGGCATCCTCCCCAGGCCTCACCCCTATCCCGTCCCTTCCCATCCCATCCTATCGCATCCCATCCAATCCCTCCCCATCCCACTCTCTCATGCTATTCCTCTTCATCCCGATCCATCTCAGCCTCTTCCATACCCCCATCCCCCGCCCTAGGTTCTGAGCACCCACCTACCCCAGGCTCTAGCAGCCTCACAGCAAAGGGGAGGGGTCCGGATGCTTTGCCTTATCTGCGCAGGCTCAGAAAGACGGGGAAGCGTGAGGAGCGGGGAGCGACGGGAAAAAGAAGCGGAGCGAGGGGCGGGACTGGAGGCTCCGCCTCTCTGCGCAGGCTCGGAAGGGAGGGGCCGCGCGAGGGGTAGGCGGGGCAAGAGGGCGAACTAGCCGAGGGGGCGGGGCTGCCTCAGTCGCCGGGCAGCTCCCGGGGCGGGGCCGGCCTGATCCCCACTAATGGGGTCTCTGGGCTAAGGGAGCGGTGGAGGTACGGGCCACTCTGAACCTCCCTTCTCTCCCCCCTGGGCTCTCTCGCTCACCTGCCGCCTCTTCGCTCCACGTCCGCGGGGCCTGGTCAGAGAAGACGATCGCGGCAGCAGCGGCCAGAACCTGGAGGGGCCGTGAAAGGCCAGCGGGACGGGGCGGGGCAGGGAGAGAGCGAGCCGGGCGGGGCACGGAGCGCGCAGGCCACGGTCCCACCCACTGCGGCGACGTAGACGCAGCTACGCGTTGGCGTCACCATGCCTCCTACCCCACCTTCCCGTAGCTGCGCCTGGCCAGCTTAATAGTGGAAATGTTATTACTCCCTCTCCAGGTTCTTCTACCTCCGCCCCCGCCTGGAATGTCTCCCGGCTTGCGCACGCGCGCTTTGTCTCGGTCTTGTTCTATCTGTCTTTTATTTTTTATTTTTTTGGTCTCTTCTCTCAATCTGTCTTTTTTCTGTCCCTTCTCTGTCTGTCTCTCTCTTCTCTGTTTCTTTCTCTTCTCTCTTCTTTCTGTCTCTCTGTTTCTCTCTTTTTTTTCTGTCCCGATCTTTGTTCTCTGTCTCTTTCTCTCCTCTCTGTCACTGTCTCTATTTCTGTGTCTGTCTCACTCTGTCTCTTTCTCTCTCTTCTCCCTGTCCCTGTCTCTATTTCTCTCTGCCTCCATCTTTCCTGTCTTTGTTTCTCTCTTTGTCTCTCTCAGTCTCTATTTCTCTCCTCTCTCTCTGTTTCTTTGTCTGTTTTTGTCTCTTTGTCTTCTCTCTCTATTCCTTTCTGTCTCCGTTTCTCTCTTCTCTATCTATTCCTCTCTGCCTCTCTCTGTTTCTCTCTCTCTCCTCTCTGTCTCTGTCCCTGTCTGGGTCTCTGTCTCTGTGTCTCAGTATCTGTCTCTCGTCCTCCCCTTTCCCACCTAGACAGTACATTCGGTGGGCACCTACTGTGTGCCGGCCGGGTCCTACGGGTGCGTTAACTCTGGAGAACCGCGGTAGACGAGATACGTGGGACAGAGCAGGGGGGAGTAAGAGTAGACTTCAGGGGAATCCAGAAGGGCTTCCTTGTAGGAGGGGACGCTTCATCTGGGAGCAGAGAGACAAAGAGGGGGCGTTCCCGGCGTGGGGGCCAGCGAGGGGAAATGCCCGGAGTCGGGAGATATAAGGTCGGGTGTTGAGGATCGAGGCCGGGATCCCTGGATGGTGGGGCACGAACGGGAGTGGGGGTAAAGTGCAAGAAGATTGGAAAGGGGGAGCAGGTTTGGAAGGTCTTGGGACAACACCCCAGCACTCTCCGTTTGAGCCTTTGTTGTCTGGAGGACTGGTCCAACCTGCGCTTTTGACTCCCAGAGGAGGCTGGGCGGGCAGACCTTCTCGGAGGCGCTTGTCCCTATGTGGGTGAGCGGTAAATGAGGCTCGGGAGTGTCGGAAGGCGGCACCTGCCAGAGTAACTGATTGATTCTGGAGCGGTGAGGAGTCAGAGAGGACTCCCAGAGTGAGGAGGACTCGGAGGACCGGGACAGGAGGAGGGGACAGGAAACAGGGTCTTTGTGGACGTGCTTGGAGACGTCGGAAGCGTTGGGAGAAGGAAACGTGGAGGTTAGGGCTGGACGAGAAGATCTCTGAGAATTGTTGAGTGGAGATGAAGCTGTGGGAGCTGATGAGATCACCAGGTGAAATAGCGTAGAGGGAGAAGTGGAGATGGTCTCCATCTATTCAGCCCTTGCCCACAAGCCCCCTTTTCTCCCTCTGAATGCTTGCCTCCAGCCAGCCAGAAACGATCACATGACTTTGTTGTAAGAGAAAAAAGATTTACTTAAAAGGAAAGTCCAGGTCAACAGTAGAGCCTTCCTGGCACCCATTCCCAGGAAGCTGCCATGTCCCGTGAATCACTCTTATTTCCTGTAGGAGAGGCATAGAGCTCTTACACTTACCTGGTTAAGAGGTTAGCATCTTTAAGCAGCTGCCTTAGATCCCGTCCTTTTCCAGTCTAAGGGGATTAGACTGGCAGCTGCACCCTGGGGTTTCTATCGCCTCCCTCTCAATCTTGCTTCCTTAGTATAGCAACACGGAAGCTTGGAGTGCCTGGAAGACACTTCTGTGGAAGGATTATAGAGAATTTGCTGTTTCCTCTGGGCACAAAAAGGGAAATTCTTCCTCCTCCAAGAAGCTCAGTGTTTCCCAGGGCCAGAGAGAGGGGGATATGGGGAGAAAGGGGGGGGAAGGAATATACCCAGGCCTCCACCTCGGAGATGAACCAGGAACAAGGAATATACCCATGCTTCCGCCTCAGAGATGCACCAGGAACAGTTCCCTGTGTTATCTTTTTCCCCTCCCCCGACATTTCTCCTCTCAACTAGAAATTCCTCAAGCCTTATCTCTCACTTGAGATATCATATATTCTTCCCCAAGAACATTACAAACATTCTCATCCAAATGGGACTCGAGATCCCCCTTTCATTTACCTCTCTTCCCCATCCCCATCCCCCAAATGTCCGTGTCTAGTGCCAGATATTCCAGAATAGAGGGACAAGCTGAAGGTATGCTAGAAGCACTGATCAATGGCCAGAGTAATTTGTGCCTTCTATTCCCCATTGCATGCCTTCTGTAGTTTATGTTATCTCTTGAAGCTTCAGCAGTTTAGGTTTTTCTTCAGTTTTTAAATGCTCTGTGTGTGTATTTTTTTTAACTCAATAATCTTCCCAAACATCTTTCTGCTCACATCGCATAGCTTTATTATTCATTCTATGATTGCCTAAACTCCACCTGCAAGACTTTTCAGCTGTCTTTGATCCTCTGTTCCTATGATCATTTTCCCCTGGGCGGGTTATTCCTGACCAGCTCCTTAAACATGGTGTAGCATCTTGATTTACCTTCTGGGCTCCTCATAGAGTCAGAAAACTGCTATTCTTAAGGCTCTGTGAGTCCTTAGCTCCTAGTGATATCCTACTGAGATGCTGATGAAAAAGTCCCATAAAGTTTGACTTCTTCTGGACCATGGGGTACAGAAGATCAATACAAGCAAATCACTGAGGGATTCTCAGCCACAAGCAAATCACTGACAGACTCAGATCAGCCCTCTTTGGAGGCAGCTTATTGCTGCACTGGATAGAACTCTGGGCTTAGAGGCAGGACAGACCCGGGCAAATCGGATCTGAGATATTTCTAACTGTGTCACCCTGTAAAGTCACTTAAATTCTCTTTGTCTCAGTTTTCTCAACTCTGAGATGGGGATAACCATACCTACCATCCAGGGTGGTTATGAGGAATAAACGAGATATCTGTAAAGCACTTAGCACAGTGACTGGCACATAGTAGTCACCATAGAAATATTAGCTGTTATTATTATTGCTATTTTTCCTCCCTGCTGTCCAGGCAGACATCCAAATCCTGGGGTTCCCTATCAACTTTCAACTTATAAATGACCCACAGGGCCTGATCAAGTTTCCTCCACCAATACCAATACATTTCCTTTGCACCCAAAGGCTTTCAAGGACTATTTACACTTTGTCCAAATCCTATGCTTATTTGACTCAAATAGAGTTGTCTAGGCTGTCTGTGTTCACACATCATTCACACATCTTTTCTTACCTAAAAGACACCCAACAACAAAGAGACTTCATATATCTTCTCATTTAATTTAAACTCTAATTCTGATTGTTGTCCCCCACCCCAAACCCCACAGAAAAGCTTCCTCATGAGCCTCACTGATCAGCATGCTCTGTGACCATCCGGGTTAAACATACCCTGGAAATCGACCAATAAGAAAGCAGCGCCAACAGGCTGCTGAGCAGGAAGCTGGGTCTCAAAGAACGGAAGGGAATGGCCTACACGTTATTATTCTTTGCTGGCTTTTGGGTGAACTCATGATGAAGGCAGCCTCATCTCATTAATTGCCATTCTATCATTAGTACCCCACCCCTTCAGTGGGTTTTTCTGTGTTCGTTCTGGGTAACCATAAGCCAAGTTCACCCAGGATTTAGAACTAAGGGAGTAAACCTCTAATCTCAAATCTCAAGTCAGATGTGCATATTGTCATTTAATAAGTATCTTTTACTCTGTATAAGTCCTTGTCCTGCTTTGCTAGGATGCTAACAGGAGCTTGGCCTCCTGAGGGCATAAACCTTAATAATGCTTTGGCTTGGCCTGGAGCCACCACCATGACACGTCTCTGGTACCCAAGCAGCGCAATTACTATCCTCCTTGTAGAGAGGAGGAAACTGAAACTTGGAGAAATTAACTTGCCCAGGGTCACACATCTAGTAAATATATGAGGCAGCAAGGGGTCGAGATCTATCTGATTCCAAGTCCAGCTCTCAAAACATTAAAAAATAAAACATAGGTGCATTTAAAAAGCGTCACGATGCCAGAGGCTAAATTTTGCAATTTTTGACCTGATGTCATAGAATCACAGATGCTCGGAGCTGGAAGGGACCCCCTTCATTCTACAGATGGGAAAACTGTTATTTGAAGAAAATGTGCCTTTCTAAGCCTGATTTAGTGTCCACAAATTGGCCAACTCCATTTTAAATTACCCATTTACCAGTTCAGTCAACAAAATGATGTGCAAAATTCAGTTATTATACCTGTAATTTAGAGTGGATGAATAATTTTGGCAGGCAAAAGCTATAATACACAATCTGAAAATAAGCCTTAACTTAAAAATGCTTGGATATTGTTGCCCAAATAATTGAAAATTTTCAGATGTTACTTGTTGAAATTACATGTTTGAAATTGGTTGTCTAGAGAGACAATATTACAATTAGGAAGGAATTTGCAAAATTTAGACAGCTTTACAATGTACTACTAAAATTAATATAAACTTGTATTTTTTAAATTAACATAAAATGCATATAACTAGAAATAATAGAGTTGTATTAACCTCAGGTAATTAAGATAGTATTAAATTTTAATGAAATCTTATTTTCACAACCCAAGCAATTTAACCTGTAGCATTCTAGTGTTCAGGTACTCAGTCTGCCTGACAGAATTTAGAAAAAGATTAACCATTCTATCTGACCCAAGATTCTGAAAAAAAAATTTTTTTTAAATAGAAGTGTACATTTTAAGGGAGATAATATCTACCTTCTGCCACAGGTTAGCACTAAAGTAAGCAGACATCAATTAAGGAATATGAACTTTTAATCTAAAGTCTTCATTCAGTCTAGCCAGAGACCTGTATTTTACAATAATAATTCATAACAAAAACAGTTTTATAACTGTTGCCAGGCCAAATGTTTATAATCTCCAAGCTACATGAAGGGAAAACCTTTCAAAATCCAAAGAAGTACCAGAGGAGATCAAGTCATGTGGGAATAGGATAAGGTATCCATTAGTAAAGATGTACTGAGGATGCTTTCAGGATACATACAGATGAGCATAGAATTCACATCCTAAGATATTTATTCAATTAAAACAAGCATTTTTATCCATCTTTGCAATGGTCCACAAAAGGTTCAATATAAAAGAATACTGGCATAATAGTGGTTTATGATTCTACTTAATCCTATTGAAAAAATGAGAATGAGACAATAGGAATAAATTGAAAAATCACTTGATTTATATGGATGACCTCAAAATCTATGGCAGACCCTTTGCCTAGAAAATCCTTCAATGAGTACCCTCTCCAGCCCCCCTAAATCACTAGAGTTCCTTGGGTCACATCTGTCTTTTGAATTGCTCTTTCCTTTTAGCTTTGCAGACCTGGCTGATACTTAGGTTGCATGTAGCTTGTCCTTCTCAGCGCCCATCATGTGCCTGGACATTAAGCTTAGAGTCCTGAAGGTAATAACTTAGCAGACTGGAAGAGGCAAGGAGAGCTGACAGCCTTTGTCCAATATATAAATATATATATATATATACACATATATATGCATATATATATATATATATTCCTTGAATTGCACCCAAATGGCTACTGTCCCAACACTTTTTCTAATGTCTATGTTGTTCCCTGGAAATCAAACAGTCTTAATTCATGGCTTGAAGTTAAGGGAGCTAGTTAACTATCAGTGAAGATAATTGAGGATTAAAGAATGGAGAATATTTTGTGTGTATTTGGGAAGATTGGTAAGAGGGAAAAAGAATGTAGAAGAAAGTGAAGAGGAAGTAGGATAAAAAAAAAAAAGGTTAGAAAGGTATTTGGGTATGGGAAGACAGAAGGATTTGCCAATCTATCCTGAGCTCAAGACAGAGCCTCAGGCCCAGCCCTCACCTCAGGCCCATTCCCACCAGCCTCCCTGTCACTGGCGATGATATTGCTGCCTCTGCCTGAAGACATCTGAGTCACTCTTGGTGCCTCTTTCTTTGGATGGAGACCATCAGAAGGGGAAAGGTGATAACTGATGTTTTAACTAAAAACAGAGCTTTGGAGAGAGGTATGGACAAAGCAATTTGTACAGTAATTCTCTATTGAAGAAACACTTAAGATTAGGGGGAGTATTTCTCATATCGATGCAAACCCAGAGGAAGGGAACTAAAATAAGTACATTGAAATGACTTGTCAAAAAGTGTGTGACAATGGGGCAGCTAGGTGGTGCTGTGTATAGAGCACCAGCCCTGAAGTCAGGAGGACCTGAGTTCAAATGTGATCTCAGACACTGAACACTTCCTAGCTGTGTGATCCTGGGCAAGTCACTTAACCCCAATTGCCTCAGCAAAAAGCAAAAAAAAAAAAAAAAGTATGTGACAAATAAAGTCCTTGGAAAATGGGCTCCCATTTCAACATTTTACTACTTAAAAGTCAAAAGATGGTTAATTAAAAAAAAAAATCCAGGAACCAAATGGTATAGCACTGTCTAGATTCAGGATTATTGGGCTATGGGTAGGATAGTTGATTAGTAGATTGCCTCTTTAATATTCTTCCACCATTGTGAAAGGGACAGCTGGGTGGTGAGGTGGGTAGAGTGCTAGGCCTGGTGTCAGGAAGACCCTTGCTGAGTATAAATCTGGCTTCAGATATTTACTCTGTGACCCTGGGCAAGTCATTTCACCCTGTTCATCTCAGTTTCCTTATCTATAAAACTCAGCTGGAGAAGGAAATGACAAACCACTGCAGCATCTCTGCCCAGAAAACCCCCAAAGGATGTCAAGAAGAGTCACCCTGGAAAACAGGGTGACTTCAAATCGTCAGGATTTGAATTCATGTCTCCTGGTTCTACAGTCAGTGCTGGCTCCTTCCTTTTTTTTATTCGTCATTGCCTCAGATTTCCTCAAAAGGAAGAAATAGTCTGTCCTTTCCCACAGTCCCCTTTGTAGAAGGCAGCAAGGTTTCCTAAAACTTGGATCTCTCTTCTGGGAGAGAGGGAAGAAAAAGAAAAACACAGGGTGAGGGAGAACAGGAGGTGTGAGTTGTCCCATTCTTGGTTACAGGAAATGTGTGGGAGTAGGGGGAGAGGAAAACTAAGAAAGGGGAAATGGGTGAAATGAGTGAGAGCATCTCAAGGGTGAAGGAAAAGGATTGCTGTTATGCCTAGCTTATATCACAGCTTGATTTACTGCCCCTGGAAAACAGGGTTTCTTATTGGGGGGTCTCCTAAGATCTTGATATTTCCCCCTTTTGCCCAAAGGGATGGGATCTGGAAGAGTCCATCACTGCTGGCCACTAAAGAATAGACAGGTGTAAGTCAACTTGCCATAAATCAGTTGGACCAGAATGAGCATTTTTATCCCAGGAGGCCAGTTAAGAGTGTCCCAGATATCACTGCTAGCCATTGTTTGCTTGCAAGCAGAAAAAAGAAGGGAGCAAGAAAGTAAAGGGACAAAAGAGGGACTAGAATAGTATCCTCAGTCTTCATCCAGAATCTTGGGACAACTGCTTCTGCACTGGACCAACTATGAGAACTCTGGAAGGTTCTGCCATCTACTCAGGAATAGGGGCTTTCTTTAGATGATCCAGGAATCTACACCCACAAGTTTGTGGGAATAGTCAGAAGGACTGGTAGGGCTCTTGGAAGACACATGGGTTGACAATTGTGAGAAAACTGCTTGTATGAATCTTTGGATCTGAGTTTCTGGTCAGATAGAGATGTTCCAATTTCCCAACCATCTAGGGCTAGGATCAAACAATGCAATAAATTTTTTTTCTTTCACAATTTTCTTAATTATATAGTTACATTAAGTCAGGTACAGATCACACTACTTAAAAGGTTCACAATAAGGCTAGTTCTTATTTACATGTCACCAGATTTACGTTACCAAGGTAACCAAGAAAACTTAAACAACACTAAAATCAAGTTTCCATTTCTATTATTCTAGTGATTCATTCTCAATATTCATTTAACCAGCACATTTTGAGTCCCAGTTCTCTCATGTAGTTCTGGTCCCTTGGTATATTTTCTAGGGCAATAGACTTATTCTCAGGTCACCTCTAAAGGGAGCTCTGCTTATCTGGTTCCAAATCTAGAATTTCTTAGATAATTCTGATTTAGTATAATAAAGTACAATCACTTAAATTTGGTTATCTAATTTTGAAACCAGAGAATTTTCAATTTATATATTGTTTGCTATTTCTATCCTTACTTAAATCTTGTGTCTGATATAAAATTATTTTTTAAAATTTGTGAATTATAAATTATAAAATAACCTCATATCTTTTAATATGAATGGACAGATACTCTGAAAATGGGAAGAAAAAAACAATTTCCCTTTCTTTTCCATTATCAGTATAATTTATGTGCAAAATCCAATTTTGAGAACTTGTTACCAAAATATACTCAATGCCTGAATTTCCATGACAGAAAAGCTAGAAAACTAATATATATATGTATATATATAGTTCTGTATATAGTTCTTAGAAAAACAGATTAATCTTGTTTTTCTCAAAATTTATTATTCCATGTATTTAGAAAATTTTTATATTTATATCTTTGCAATATTACCTTATTCAAACATTTCCCCTTTAGAGGGATTTGTATTATAATTTGTGCTCCAAATGAAGATTTAAATTGTAAGATGAAAAAAAATTTGTAAGATCTTAATATTTGCATCCTATTATAATAATTTAGAGATATTACAATATCAATTTATTATTTAATAGTTTTGGTGTTTCACTTACAAAATTTCTTGATTATAGAAATTTGCTTTCAAATGGAAAAGAAGGGCATAGTCCTGTATCATAAGAAATGAAAAAAACTCCCTTAGTTCTGTTTGATTCCAGGCACGAGTTAAATCTGATAGAGTGTAAAAAGTTAGGCTCAAGAGTAACCTGTTGGGAATTTTCCTTTTCAGAAAGAAACTAGCACAATGGGGAAATAGAGTCAGGAGGATTATATTTAGGCCATGACATTATCACCCCCCCAAACTTTTTTCCAGGCACAGACATCCATTTTAGCAGTTCACACACTGAATGAAGCATATGCCATTTTCTATTATTGGCTTCATGACAATTCAAACAACTATCCCTGCAGTCAAAGCTCCAAACTGCAGTAAATTGCAGTCTGAAATTTTTACCTTAAATAGCAAAATTTCACTAATTTAGGACTTGAATATTTTCCCTGATATTTCCCTAATAGTTAACATTTCATTTATCCTTTACTTATTCTGGAACTTCAGATATACAACAAATACCTGGTAGTTGACTCATTGTTAATATGTTGAAGTTGCACCTTTAAGTTGCACCCTGAACACTTTCAAGATAGCCAAGAATTTCAATGGAAATTCACTATTATAATAAATATTATCATTATTCTTATAACAAAATATACTTTATTAAATTTTTAGCAGTGTTCAAATATCTGGGTTTTGAAAATCACTTCTTTTTAAAATCCCAATTCAACATACAGATCAAAAAGGTGTTTTGCCTAACAGCATTTCTAACGATTATCTCTCAAATTTCACAACATAAGAAAATTTAGAAATACAACAATAACACTAACAAACTTGTGATGACATCAAATGAATTTTCAAGTTAACACATATAAAAATCATTGCTCTTACTGTATTTGACTTTTTTTTTTTCCTGAGACAAATGGGGTTAAGTGACTAGCCCAGGGTCACACAGCAGTATTAAAGTGTCTGAGACCAGATTTGAACTCAGGTCCTCCTGACTTCAGGGCTGGTGCTCTATCTACTATGCCATCTAGCTGCCCCTGTATTTGACCTTTTAAAACCATTTTAGAGTTATCAGGTATGGAACAATTACATTAAATTAAAGAAATAATATTATGCTTAGTATAATCCAGTCATTGTATTAAGCACATTACAGTTACATCATTTTGATTTCACAACAACTCTAGAAAATGAGTACCATTGTTCTTTTTCTCTTTACAGATCAGGAAATTGGAGCAAAGAGAGATAAGATAACTTGCGTAAAATTACACAGCCAAATAATTTCTGCAACCATAACACAACCCAAGTTTCCCTACATTTCCAACATTTTTTTTCAACACCTGTACTTGGGAATCTCATCTGAGATGAAGCAGATTAATAAGGAAAGGGTTTTTTGACCTGAGAAAGTCACAGATGTCTCTTTAGTTTAAACAATCTTTGTTCTTTTCATCGTCAAAAATGTTAAAGAGGTTGTTATAAAGAGCAAACTGTTTTTCTAGTTTTTCTTCCTTTACTCTAGAATTACTTCCAAACTAGCTGCCTTCCTTCATTTCCTTAAAACAATGAAGCTTTTAATTTTATCATTTACGCTCGCCCCACTTATTTTATTTTTGCTAATTACATGTAAAAATATTTTTTCAGCATTCACTTTTATAAATTTGTGATTTCTTTTTTTTCTTCTTCCTCTCTCTTTCCCTTTTCTACTCCCTAAGACAGCAAACAATCTGATATGGGTTATACAAGTGCAATTATATTAAACATATTTCCATATTAGTCATGTTGTGAAAGAAGAATATGACCCAAAGGGAAAAACCACAAGAAAGAAAAAGACAAAAAAAGTAAAAATATTATGTTTCCAACTCCTTCAGTCTCTATAATTTTTCTTTCAATGTAAATAGTATTTTCCAACATGGGTTTTTTGGATTTGTCTTAGATCATTGTATTGCTGAGAAGAAGACCTAAGTCTATCAAAGTTGATCATCACACAATGTGGTTGCTACTGTGTACAATGTTCTCCTGGTTCTACTTACTTAGCATTGGTTCTTGTAAGACTTTTCAGGTTTTTCTGCAAATACACCTTCTCAAATCATTTCTTATGGTACAATAATATTCCACCGAATTCATATGCCACAATTTGTCCAGTCATTCCCTAATTCATGAGTATCCCCTTGATTTCTAATTCTTTGCCATGACAAAAAGAGTTGGTTTAAATATTCTTGTACACATGGGTTCTTTCCCATTTTTATGATCTCTTTGGAATACAGACCTAGTAATGGTATTGCTAGATCAAAAGGTATGCACAGTTTTCTATCCCTTTAGGCATAGTTCCAAATTGCTCTTCAGAGTGGTTGGATCAGTTTACAACTTCATCCACAATAGTGTTGCAATTTTCTTAATTCCTTTTCTTTTTCTTTCATAGTAACCAATTTGATTGTTGTGAAGCAGTACCTCAGAGTTGTCCTAATTTGCATTTCTCTAATCAACAGTGATTTAGAGCATTTTTAATGTCTTCATCTGAAAATCATTTGCTCAAATAGTTTGGCCATTTATCAATTGGGGAATAAGTTATATTCTTATAAATTTGACTCAATTCTCTACATATTTGAGAAATGAGGCCTAATAAAATAAAATAAAAATTGTTTCCCAGCTTTCTACTTTCCTTCTAATCTTGACTACATTGGTTTTTGTGCAAAACTTTTTAAATTTAATGTAATCAAATTGATCCATTTTGTATTTCATAATGTTATGTATTCCTTATTTGATTATAAATTTTTCCCTTCTCCATAGATCTGAGAGGTAATATTACCCTTGATGTCTAAATCATGTACTCATTTGAATCTTCCTTTGTGCTTTTTTTCTTTAATTTCCTTGACATTTTTGACCTTTTGTTCTTCCAGGTGACTTTTGCTAGTTTTTCTAAGTCTATATTTTTTAACAGCTTTATTGGTATGGCAATGAACAAGTAAATTAACTTAGGTACAATTATCATTTTTATTATATTAGCTCAGCCTACCCATGAGCAATTGATATTTTTCCAGTTATTTAGATCTGATTTGATTTGTGTGAAAAGTGTTTTGTAACTGTATTCATATAATTCCTGGGTTTCTCTTGGAAGGTAGATTCCCAAATATTTTATGTTGTCCACAGTTATCTTAAATAGGATTCCTCTTTCTATCCCTTGTTGCTGGGCTTTTTTGGGCAATATATATGATTTATATAGGTTTATTTTATACCTTGCAACTTAGCTAAAGTTGTTAATTATTTCAAGTCATTTTTTAGTTGATTCTCTAGGATTCTCTAAGTATACCATTATATCATTTGCAAAGTGTAATAGTTTTGTTTCCTTATTGCCTGCTCAAATTCCTTCCATTTCTTTTTTTTTTCTTATTGCTAAAGCTAACATTTCTAGTACTTGATTGAATAATAGTGGGGGTAAAGAGTATCCTTGTTTCACCTCTGGTTTATTGGGAAAGCTTCTAGCTTATTCCTATTACAAATAATGCTTCATAATGATTTTTGATAGCTACTACTTGTCATTTTAAGGAAAATTCCATTTATTCTTATGCTCACTAGTGTTTTTAATAGGTATTTTGTCTTTATTAAATATTTTGTCAAATGCTTTTTCTACATCTATTGAGATAATCATATGATTTCTATTAGTTTTGTAATTGATACAGTTCATTATGCTGATACTTTTCCTGATATCAAACTAGCCCTTCATTCCTGGTATAAATCCCATTTAGCCACAGTGTATTATTTTGACAATAAGTTTCTGTTATCTTTTTCTAATATTTTCCCTAAAATTCTTGCATCAACATTCACTAGGGAGATTGCTCTATAATTTTATGTCTGTTTTTCTTTTTCTGGGTTTAGGTAGCAGCACCATATTTGTGTCATAAAAAGAATTTGGTAAGATTCCTTTGCAGATAGTCTGACAGATATTCGGAGAGGAAGGAACATATGACCAAAGAAGAACTAGAAAACATTATGAAATGCAAAATGGAAAACTTTGATTACATTAGATTAAAATGTTTTTCCCCAACAAAACTAAGCCAAGTTAGTAGGCCAAGATTAGAAGGGAAATAGAAAGCTGGAAAACAATTTTTACAGCCAGTGTTTCTGATAAAGTCCTTATTTCTAAAATATATAGAAAACTGATTCAAATTTATAAGAATACAAACATTTCCCAATTGATAAATGGCCAAACAGACAATTTTCAGATGAGGAAATTAAAACCATTTATAGTCATATGACAAAATGCTCTAAATTGCTGTTGATTAGAGAAATGCAAATTAAGGTAACTGAGGAACTTCACACTTCTCAGACTAACTAAGATGATAGAAAAAGATAATGATAAATAATAGAAGTACAACAAATAATAGAAGAACAACACTACTGCATTGTTGGTGGGGTTGTAAAATGATCTAACTGTTCTGGAGAGCAATTCAGAATTATTCTCAAAGGGCTATGAAACTGTGCATACCCTTTGATCCAGCTACTCTCCTACTACTGAATCTGTATCCCCCAAAAAATCATAAAAGAGGGAGAATTTTTTTAGCAATGATTTTTGTTTTGTTTTGGTTTGTTTTGTTTTTTTTGTTTTTTTTTGTTTTTTTTTTGTTTTTTTGTTTTTTTTTACTATTTTTTGTAGTAGAAAGGCCTAAAATTGGAGTGAATATCTATCAACTAGGGAATGATTGAATAAACTATGATATATTGATATAATGGAATATTATTCTTCTAAGAAATGATGAGCAGGCTGATTTCAGAAAAATCTGGAAAAACTTACATGAAGTTTACATGAGTGAAGTGAGCAGAACAAGGAAAATATTGTGCACAGTAACAGCAGGATTGTTTGATGATCAATTGTGATGGGTTTCTCAACAATTCGGTGATTCAAGACAATTACAATAGACTTGGGATGGAAAATGCTATCTATATCCAGAGAGAGAACTATGAAGACTGAATATGGATGGAAGCATAGTATTTCCACCTTTTTCTGTTTGGTTGGTTGATTTTTTTCTTCCTTGTGATTTTTCCATTTTGGGTTAATTTTTCTTGTACAACAACAAATATAGAAATATGTTTAATAGGATTGCTCATATTCAATCTATATCAGATTGCTTGTTGTCTTGGGGAGGGGAAAATATAAAAGAGGGAGAGAAAGAAAAATTTGGAACACAAAGTCTTACAAAAATGAATACTGAAAACTATCTTTACATGTATTTGGAAAAATAAAATACTATTGAAAAAATTTTAAACTCCTTTTTTGCCTATTTTTCCAAATAATTTTTATGCTGTTGGAATTAATTATTCTTTAAATGTTTGATAGAATTCTCTTGTAAATTCATCTGGCCTTAGAAATATTTTCTCAGGGATGTCTTCATTGATGTCTTGCTCAATTTCTTTTTTTTAAAAATGGGATTATTTAAGTATTTTATTTCCTCTTCTGTTAGAGTAATTTATAATTTTGCAAATTTCATCCATTTCAGTTAAGATCGTCAGACTTATTGGCAGACAGTTGGGCAAAATAGCTCCTAATTGTTACTTAAATTTCTTCTTCATTGGTGGTGAATTCACCCTCTTCATTTGCGATTCTGATAATTTGTTTTTTTCTTTATTCTTTTTTAAAGAATCAAATTAACCAAAGATTTATTTTATCTATTTTATTGGGTTCCCCCCATATAAAATAAGTTCTTGATTTTGCTTATTAGTCCAATGATTTTCTTATTATCAGTTTTATTAATCTCTTCTTTGATTTTTCAGAATTTCTAATTTGGTATTTAATTGGGGATTTATAACTTATTCTTCTAGCTTTTTTAGCTTCATGCCCAACTCATTGACTTGCTTTTTCTCTATTTTATTCATGTGAGTATTTAGATTTAGAAAATTTCATTAGGAGAGACAATCTAAGGACTATTGGACTTCCTGAAAGCCATGATGAAAAAAAGAACTTAGACACTATCTTCCAGGAAATCATGAAAGAAAACTACCCTGATGTTTTAGAATCAGAAGGTAAAATTGCCATTGCAAGAATTCACCAATCACCTTCTGAAAGAGACCCAAAAATTAAATCCCCAAGGAATATCGTGGATAAATTTCAGGACTATTGCACCAAGGAAAAGATATTACAAGCAACTAGAAAGAAACAATTCAAATACCAAGGAATTGTAATTAGAATTACACAAGATCTGCCAGCTTCCACATTAAAGGATCAAAGGGCCTGGAATCAGATATTCTGAAAGGCAAAAGAACTTGGATTATAGCCAAGAATAAGCTATCCAGCTAGAATGAGCATTATCTTCCAGGGAAGAAGATGGACATTTAATGATATAGGTGAATTTCACCTATTTCTAATGAAAAGATCAGATCTGAACAAAAAAATTGACTTCCAAACGTAGAACTGAAAAGAAGCATAAAAAGGTAAAAAGGAAAGAACTCTTGAGAACTATATTTCTACTATGGGTATGCTTAAAGAATGGAGGTATAATTTGATTTTACTTTGATAATATGAAAAAGAAAATAGAGGTGGAAGGGGTATTATTCTGGAAAAAGAGGGAAAAGGAGGTTAAAAAAAGGTAAAAAAAAGGTTAAAAATAAGGTAAAATCTCATTATCATGAAGAGGTAAAGAAA
Source organism: Myrmecobius fasciatus (assembly GCA_023553655.1). Lineage (NCBI taxonomy): Eukaryota > Metazoa > Chordata > Mammalia > Dasyuromorphia > Myrmecobiidae > Myrmecobius > Myrmecobius fasciatus. The sequence continues at coordinate 9,594 of JAJPUD010004219.1, read as the reverse complement.
ACCTAATATAATTGAGGGTAAGAAGGGAGGGGAATGAGCATTGTGTGAATCTTACTGTCATCAGATTGGGCTTTAAAAGAGTATATCAGACACATTTGATTTCACAGAGAAACTTGTTCCTCCTTATAAGGAAGTGGGAGGGAAAGGAGGAAAAGAAAGGGAAAACAGAAGAATTAGGGGAAAGGTGTAAAAAAAGGGGGAGGGACTCAAAAAGGGGGAGGACTGTTTGAGGGAAGTGGTCATCAAAAGCAAAATACTGGGGAGAGGGGAAGAGAGAAAGGGGAAAAGAAAGAGAAAAACATAACTTTGGGTAAATAAGATGGCAGGAAATGCAGAATTAGTTACTTTAACTGTGAATGTGAATGGGATAAACTCTCCCATAAAACAGAAGCAGATAGCAGACTGGATTAAAAGCCAGAATCCAACAATATGTTGTTTGCAAGAAACACATCTAAAGCATAGAGATACATACAGACTGAAGGTAAAGGGCTGGAGCAGAATCTATTATGCTTCAGGTGAACAAAAAAACCAGGGGTAGCAATCCTGATCTCAGATCAAGTAAAAGCAAAGATAGATCTAATTAAAAGAGATAAGGAAGGAAACTATATTTTACTAAAGGGTACCATTGATAATGAAGCAATATTAATACTAAACATATATGCACCAAGTGGTATAGCATCCAAATTCCTAGAGGAGAAGTTAAGAGAGATGCAAGAAGACAGCAAAACTATACTAGTGGGGGATCTCAACCTTGCTCTCTCAGAATTAAATAAATCAAACCACAAAATAAATAAGAAAGAAGTTAGGGAGGTAAACAAAATGTTAGAAAAGTTAGGTATGATAGATCTTTGGAGGAAATTGAATGGAGATAGAAGGAAGTTTACTTTTTTCTCAGCAATCCATGGAACTTAGACAAAAATTGACCATGTGTTAGGGCATAAAAACTTCAAAATCAAATGCAGAGAGGTAGAAATAGTAAATGCATTTTTTCAGACCATGATACAATAAAAACCACATGCAAGATAAGGCCAGAAGAAAATAGACCAAAAGTTAATTGGAAATTAAATAATCTAATTCTAAAGAATGAATGGGTGCAAGAGCAAGTCATAGACACAATCACTAATTTCATCCAGGAGAATGACAACAATGAGACAACATACCAAAATTTATGGGATATGGCTAAAACAGTTATAAGGGGTAATAGTATATCTCTAGATGCTTACTTGCATAAAATAGAGAAAGAGAACATCAATGAATTGGCCTTAGAATAAAAAAGCTAGAAAAAGAACAAATTAAAAACCCTCAATTAAATACCAAATTGGAAATTCTGAAAATAAAAGGGGAGATTAATAAAATTGAAAATAAGAAAACTATTGAATTAATAAATAAAACTAAGAGTTGGTTTTATGAAAAACAAACCCAACAAAATAGATAAGCCTATTTCTTTAATTAGAAATTTAATTAGAAAAAGGAAAGAGGAAAATCAAATTGTTAGTCTCAAAATTGAAACGGGAGAACTTTCCATCAATGAAGAGGAAATTAGAGCAATAATTAGGAGTTACTTTGTCCAACTTCATGCCAATAAATTTGATAATCTAAATGAAATGGAGGAATATCTACAAAATATAGATTGCCCAGATTAACAAAAGAGGAAATAAATTATTTAAAAGCCCCATTTTAGAAAAAGAAATAGAACAAGCTATTAATCAACTCCCTAAGGAAAAATCTCCAGGGCTAGATGGATTTACACGTGAATTCTACCAAACATTTAAAGAACAATTAATTCCAATACTATATAAACTATTTGAAATAATAGGGAAAGAGGGTATACTACCAAATTCCTTCTATGGTACAGATATGGTGCTGACAGCTAAACCAGATAGGGTCAAAACAGAGAAAGAAAACTGTAGGTCAATTTCCCTAATGAATATTGATGCAAAAATCTTAAATAGGATATTAACAATGAGATTACAGAAAGTCATCCCCAGGATAATACACTATGATCAAATAGGATTTATACCAGGAATGCTGGTTCAATATTAGGAAAACCATCGGCATAACTAATTATATTAATAACCAAATTAACAAAAATTATATGATTATCTCAATAGATGCAGAAAAAGCATTTCATAAAATCCAACACCCATTCCTATTAAAAACACTAGAGAACTGATTTTTTTTCTTGTAGATACAAATTTTCTTGCACAACAATGATGTGTGGAAATATGTATACATATATTCCATTTGTCATTAACATAATTAACATGCAGTGGATTTCTTGCCATCTAGGGGAGGGGTGGGGATAAGAGGGGAAAAATTTGTAACAGAAAGCTTTTTAAGGGTCAATGTTGAAGAATTACCCATACATATGTTTTGCAAATAAAAAGTTTTAATTAAAAAAAACCACTAGAGAATATAGGAATAAATGGGCTTTTCCTTAAAATGATCAATAATATCTATGTACAACCATGGGCAAGTATCATATACAATGGGTACAAACTAGAACCATTCCCAATAAGATCAGGAGTGAAACAAGGCTGCCTACTGTCACCATTATTATTTAATATTGTGTTAGAAATGTTAGCTTTGGCAGTAAGAGAAGAAAAAGAGATTAAAGGAATTAGAGTAGGTAATGAGGAAACCAAATTATCACTCTTTGCAGATGACATGATGGTATACTTAGAGAACCCTAGAGACTCAACTAAAAAACTACTAAAAACAATTCACAGCTTTAGCAAAATTGCAGGATACAAAATAAATGCACATAAATCATCAGCATTTTTATCTATTACCAACAAAATTCAGCAGCAAGAGATGCAAAAAGAAATTCCATTCAAAATAACTGTCAATAGTATAAAATATTTGGGAATCTATCTGCCAAGGGAAAGTCAGCAACTATACGAACACAATTGCAAAACACTTTCCACACAAATAAAGTCAGGCCTAATCAGTTGGAAAAATATGAAGTGCTCATGGGTAAGCCGAGTGAATATAATAAAAATGACAATACTACTCAAACTAATTTACTTATTTAGTGCCATACCAATCAAACTCCCAAGAAATTGTTTTGCAGATCTAGAAAAAATAGTAGCAAAGTTCATCTGGAAGAACAAAAGGTCAAGAATTTCAAGGGATTTAATGAAAAAAAAAATGCTGAGGAAGGTGGCCTTACTGTACCAGATCTAAAACTATATTATAAAGCAGCGGTCATCAAAACCATTTGGTACTGGCTAAGAAATAGAGCAGTCGATCGGTGGAATAGGATAGGATCACAGGACAAACTAGGCAATAACTGTAGCAATTTAGTGTTTTTATCAAAGACCCAAAGACCTCAGTTTTTGGGATAAGAACTCACTATTTGACAAAAACTGCTAGGAAAATTGGAAACTAAAATGGAAGAAATTAGGGCTTGACCCACACCTAACTAACACCACATTCTGCTGCTCCATAAACATTTCGTCAAAGTAACCCAACCCTGGCCTGCATCCTTGCTCCTTTTACTCCATTTGACCATGCACTCCATTTTCCTTGATGACCCAGATATTTCTCTTCCACGTGTCACTCACCTTTGTTGTTTTTGAACCCTTCTCCCTTCCCACATTCTGCTTTTAAACAGTTCCCAAGAGTATCTGTAACTTCAGGAATCTCATACAAACCCTCCATTACCTACCCCACCACTGCCATCCTACAGGTTCTACTCCCAGGAGCATGTGGTCCATTATTTCTAGTCCTCAGGAGAGATGGCAGGACGTCCCCATCAAGTGAAGGTCTTAATTTGCCAGATTCTTCCGTCCTTTCTCAGGCCCCCAGTGGCCAACACCTTGAGATCATGGGACCCTAGCTGCAGAGGGACCCAGAGATCATCTAGCCTACCCCCTTCATTTTAGAGTCAGAAATGATGCCCAGAGAAGGGAAGGGATCAGCACAAAGTCAGGAAGGAGGCTTGTTGTGAATCCATGTCTCCTGATCTACAGTCAGTGCTCTTGCCATTCCCTGCTGGCTCCTTCCTTTGATCATTCATTATTGCCTCAGATTCCCTCAAAAGTCTGTCCCTTCCCCTAGTCTCCTTAGTAGAAGGCAGCAAGGTTTCCTAGAAGGGAGTCCTTGGACATGGGCTTAAATTCCAGCTCTCTGCCCAGAGAGGGGGGAGAGAAAAGGATTGGATGGGGGAGAAGGGAGCATTGTGGTCCGTCCTTTGTTATCGGAAATAGTGGGAGTAGATGAAGAGGAAAAGAAAGGGAAAGGAGAGGGGGAAAGGAGTAGGAGGAGGGGAGGAGCGGGGCAAAGGCCAATGGGGAAAAACTTCTCCCTTCCAAAGAGCAGAGGTGGAGACCGGAAGCATCCAGTATTTAACTTGAGTGGGAGCGCCGCACTCCGCCTCCAAAGCTGTCTGGGGAGCAACAACTCTGGCAGTCTCAGGCTCGCCCTCCCAGCTCCTCTCTGGAGGTGAAAGCAGCCCCTGCAGCCAAGGCCGCCAGTCCTGAGTGGACAGCTCCTGGTCAGCGGGAACAGAGGCTTCTAGGTCGGGCCCGGGATCCTGCACCAGCTGCCTCCCGGCGCTTTGGAGGCTTAAGTCCGGGAGCTGTCCCTGCTGACTGAGCCAAAGCTCCGGGCTAACACCATGAGCGCGCTCAGATCTCGCCAAATCTCTACCATCATCCTCTTGGTCTTTGGCCTGATCTTTATCTCCAGCGGCCTGGTCATTAACTTCCTCCAGTTGGGCTCCCTCGTTTTCTGGCCTCTCAATAGGAAGTTTTACCGCAAGGTCAACTGTCGCCTTGCCTACTGCCTGTGGAGCCAGCTCGTGGTGATCCTGGAGTGGTGGTCCGGCTCGGAACTGACCATCTTCACGGATTCTTCCTCCAGAGACAAAATGGGAGAAGAGAAAGCCATCGTCATCCTCAACCACAGCTTTGAGATCGACTTTCTCTGTGGCTGGACCCTATTGGAGCGCCTTGGGTTGCTGGGGAGCTCCAAGGTCCTAATTAAAAAGGAGCTGTCATGGGTCCCTGTGGTTGGCTGGATGTATTACTTTGTGGAAACAGCATTCTGCAAAAGGAAATGGGAGGAGGACAAGCAGACCCTCGTTAAGAACTTGAACAGTTTGGCTGACTTCCCGGAGCTCTTTTGCTTTTCCCTGTTCTGCGAAGGAACTCGCTTTACAGAGGAAAAGCATCGCATCAGTATGGAGGTGGCCCAATCCAAGGGGCTGCCCAAGCTCAAGTACCACCTGCTGCCAAGAACCAAAGGCTTCGCCACCGTTGTCCGGTGTCTCCGGGGGACAGCCTCTGCTGTCTATGATGTCACACTCAATTTCAGAGGACACCGCAATCCATCTTTGCCGGAGCTCTTTCGGAGGGAAAAGTATGAAGCAGATATTTACTTTAGGAGATATCCTTTGGAAGAGATCCCGCTGGAGGACAATGAGATAGCCCAGTGGCTCCATAAGCTTTATCAGGAGAAGGATGCTTTACAGGAATTCTACAATGACAAAGGGATGTTTCCGGGGATGCAGATTAAACTCTGTAGAAGACCCTGGGCTCTCTTGAATTTCTTCTTTTGGGCAACTGTAGTACTATTTTCTCTCTTCAAGTTGGCAGCTGCTGTTTTTCTAAGTGGATCCCCCTTGCTAATTCTAATATTTTTGGGATTGTTTGCTGGAGCTTTTTTTGGAATTCACAGACTGGTAGGAGTAACTAAAATAGAAAATGCTTCTGCCTATGGAAACTAAGAATTCCAGAAAAAGCCATGATGAGTTGCTGCAGATTGAACACATGTAACCAGATGAGAGTATCACATTAATTTCATAGATTTAGAACTGGAAGGGACCCCAGAAGTCATGTACTCCAATCTCTCCCCTCTCATTTTCCAGATGGGAAATTGAGCTCCAGAGAAGAAAAGTTACTTGCTCAAGGGGACACAAGCAAGTATTAGAAGTGAAATTTACTTTTGTCCCCATGCTCAGTTTTTTGTTTGTTTTTTGTTTTGTTTTGTTTTTGCCCAGGGTCACACAATCAGAAAGTGTTAAGTGTCTGAGGCCAGATTTGAACTTAGGTCTTCTTGACTTCAGGGCTAGTGCTCCTTCCACTACACCAGCTAGCTGCTCCCCATGACGAACAGTTTTTAAACTGTCATCTGAGAGACATTCAATCATTAAGACTGGCAAGTCTTCCTGTTCTAAAGTCCTCCTTATTGACCTTAAACCTGCAAAAAAGAATGGAACAGAAAAGTCTGTATACAACACTTGTAGATTTGACCTAGGCCATTGATACTGTCAGTTGTGAAGGCTTATGGGAAAAAATATTATAAATAAATTCCATAGGAAAGGCTTTAGGATTAAGGGGGATTAGGAAGGTCTTTTTTTTTCTAGAAGCTTAGATTTTTTTCCATGACTTGAAGGAAGCCAGAAAATTCTAGTCCAGGGGGACAACCAATGAAAATGCCCAAAGTCTCCAGAGAGGAACCTGTTCAAGGAGGTTAGTGCCTATAGTTTGAAGAGCAGTTTGGTGAGTATGTCAAAATGTATGAAAACTAGAGAGGTAGGAGGGGACTAGGTTTTGATGGACTTTGAACATCAGAGAATTTTATATTTGATCTTGGAGGTGATAGGGATTCAGTGAAGTTTTTGTGATTACCCTTATCCTCAAGTAAGGTATTTACATGGAACAGATTTTATTCTGGAGGCTATTCCAAAAAATATAAATCTCACTTTTCTTTATCATATACCAATAGTGAGATGACTCTGAGAAATTTCTAACAAAGCTATGTATGTATAGTTTGTATCTAGGTTTTCAGAGATATGCGTAACAGGGCACTCAGGTCCTATATAAACATTTAAGATAACACATACATGTCAGGCACAGACCTTTATTTTACCCCACAGAAAATGTAGATCTCATAGGAGCCCAAAAATGATTATAGAACATATTCAAACGACTCACAGAATCCCAAAAGTAATCAGCACAATTCTCCCCCCTCTTCCTTCCCACCTCTGGTGAATACAACTTTTCCACAAGGGTCCCAAAGTCCTTCTGGCTCTCATCATTCCATGGTTTAGAATCCCACTGGAAGGGAAGGGAAGAGAATTCGTGATCACCTACAAATAAATACCCTGGCATTCTAGTGAACTCCTTCTCTCCCACAGAATCTTAAAGTCCTCCCCAAGACTTATGGGGACATGACACTCTGTGGTTTGTGTTCCCCTAAAGGAAACTGAAGTTGGAACAATAGCAGAACAACAGTGACATTGTGAAATTCCACCTCTCCTCTAAAGTCCTCCCAAACTCCTAGCACCACATTGTGGTTCATATTCCTCCTGAAAAGAAAACAAACATTGGCCTGGTACTGACCAAATAAGGCAATGGGAGAGTTCTTTTAATCTCTCATATTATATTTTAGTGCTTTATTGATTCTCTATTTTGGGCAGGAGCAGGGCAATCTTCTTTTTTTCTTTTCTTTTTTTTTGAAGAGAAATGCTGTTCAGGGACTCACCTTCTTAATCTGGCAGCCAAAATGACTTGTTTGTAGTTTTCCTAACTTATTTGACCCTCTCGTGTTTCTATACCTTTGCCAGTCTCACATAATCTTATCATTTATCTGATTTTGTGATTCTCCCCCAATAAAATATCATTTCTTGACATTAAAGATTGAGTCATCTTTTAATGAAAAATATTTTTTACCATCTAGTTTTTACATCATCATAATTTCTGACTACAACCTCCTTCTCTAGCCAGGAAGTCATAAAGAGCAAAAAGAAAACAGGAGAAATAGCAGTTCAACCAAACTTATACAAGCACCAAGTTTGACAGTGCACACAGTGGTCCTCATTCACAGTCCCCAGCTCTTCAGAAAGCATCAGGTACATTTTCTCACTTCTTTTGGCCACCATCATTAGGAAGTATTTCTTTTTTTTTTCATTTACATTGCTACACTCATTTTATATCTTGTTTCCCCAGCTCTGCTAATTTCATTCTACAATCATTCATATGTCTTCTCATGCTTGTCTGAATTTTGACTATACATCAGTTTTTGTACTATTCCTTTAGATATGCCAATTTTCTCAAGCAAATTAACAGTTATTTTCTATATGAAAACTTGCTTATTAAAAATAGTATTAAGCAAAGTAACAATGGAGAAGTTCCTCCTCTCTATCATTGGATCTCATCCTGAGAAATCTGGAAGATGAAGTTCTAATTTTCATTTCCGCAGACCCTGAAGAATCATTCAGTTTTTGCCACTTCAAAGGCCCAGACAATAAGAAATAACAACCATTGAACTATCCTTTTTCTGATGGATTTTATTGTTGTTTAGTTATTTCAGTCATATCCAACTCTTCATGACCCCATTTAGCATTTTCTTAACAAAGATACAAATGAGGTTCATCATTTCCTTCTCTGGCTCATTTTACTAAGATCTGAGAAAACTAAGGCAGATAGAGTTAATAGAGATAAGAGTTACTTGTCCACAGCTAATAAGTGTCTGAGGCCAAACTTGAAGCCAGGAAGATGACTCCAGACCTGACACTCTATCTATGGGGCCACCATAGACATCTATTTTCTTTCTGTTTACATTGGTGTAATGATGATGTGTATTGTTTTTCCTGGTTCTGTTCACTTCGTTCCTTCTATCAGTTCTTATGTCTTCCCGTATTTGTTTAAACTCTTTCAATTTCAGCATTTCAAACAGAATAAGAATATTCATATATGATAAGCCAAAATGTTTAGCCATTTGCCACTTGAGGAGCATTTACTTACTTTGCAATGCTTTCCTACACCCAATGATGCCCCTCTCTTAGGGCATGTGCCTAGGAGTGCTATCTCTGTGTCAAAGGCTATGGGCATCTTAATCTTAATCTTTGGGTGTTTATTTCAATGGTGTTTCAGAATGGTTAGATCAATTCACAGCCAATCGTTTAGCACACATTTATTAAGTACTTGCTATGTGTCAGATAGTATGGGATAATAAGAAATAAAAGAAAAAGAATAAAAAGAAAAACTCAAAACATCTTGAGAAACTTGCATTCTAATGAGACAGACACATTAAAAACAACTGTATATTCTCAGATTGGCTAAGATGACAGGAAAAGATAATGACAAATGTTGGAGGGGATGTGGGAAAACTGGGATGCTAATACATTGTTGGTGGAACTGTGAACTGATTCAATTGCTCTGGAGAGCAATTTGGAACTATGCCTAAAGGGCTATCAACTCTTTGATCCAGCAGTGTTTCTACTGGGCTTATGTTCTAAAGAGATCATAAAGGACGGAAAGGGACCCACATGTGCAAAAATGTTTGTGGCAGCCCTTTTTGTGATGGCAAGAAACTGGAAACTGAATGGATGCCCATCAGTTGGAGAATGGCTGAAAAAATTATGGTATATGAATGTTATGGAATATTATTGTTCTATAAGAAACAATCAGCAGGATGATTTCAGAGAGGCCTGTGGAGAATTACATGAACTTATGCTGAGTGAAATAAGTAGAACCAGAAAAATGTTATACACAACAACAGCAAGATTACACAATGATCAGTTCTGATGATTATGGCTCTCATCAACAATGAGATGATTCAGACCAGTTCCAATGGTCATGTGAT
>JAJPUD010004218.1:196556-206691 GCA_023553655.1 Myrmecobius fasciatus | reverse complement strand
CCTGCCTTCCTCCCTCCCTCCCTCTTTCCTTCCTCCCTTCCTCTTTCCTTCCTCCCTTCCCTTCCCTTCCTTCCTTCCTTCCTTCATTCCTTCCTTCCTTCCTTCCTTCCTTCTTTTTTTTCTTCCTGGCAAGGTAGTCAAGATTAAGTGACACAGCTAGTAAATGTCAAGTGTCTGAAGTTGAATTTGAAGTCAGGTCCTCCTAACTCCCGGGCCAGTGCTCCATCACACTGTCCCACCTAGCTGCCCTCAAGAACCCTTAATCTTTCTAGACCTCATTTGCACGAGGTCACACAGGTGCATTAATAGAGATTTGAACTCAGATTCTCTGACTCCAGCCCCGTGCTAGTGAAGAAGTTATACCAGCTCTGCTTAAAGTACTTCATGTGAAAAGAAAGCACAGGAGCAAACACTGTTGGACAGCTCTGACTGATAGATAGAACCTATTTCCTGATATTGAGCTAAAATATCGTCCCTCTGTGAGTGCCATCCATTGTTCCTGTTCCTGCTCTCTGGGGCCAAGTATGAGAAGTATAATCCTTCTTTCTCTGGGACAGCCATTTGGAAGACAGTGAATGTTTATTAAGCCTTTTTTCTCCAGGCTAAACATCCTGAGTTCCGGCTACCAGTCCTCCCAAGGTATGTTCCAGTGCCCTCCCCATTCCACCCTCCTTTCTATATGCTACAGTGCCAATATGATGGCTCCCCAACTGAACAGGAAACTTCTGACATGGTCTGACCTCCGGCAGAAATCTCAATTATTGCATCTCCTGCTCCGGCTACTACACTGACCACACCAGTTTTGAAGTTGTTGAATCCACCCCCTACATTTTACCGATAGAGAAAATGATAAAGTTAGTTTTATGATAAAGAAATAAATGTGATGAAATTATAAAGTGACAAAGAAGGGCAGTTATTTAAGTTTAGGCTGCAAGAGTACTGGACAAAGGGTCAATGCTATTCTACTTTGCCAAGGTGGAGCCTCAGCCAATGTGACAGAGTCCCTTGGGACTAATCTGGTTTTTCTTCCGTTCTACTGCTCACTTTCAGCAGAAATTCTCCTTGGACCCTTTGACATTTGAATTGGAGTCAGTAAATTCCTTTCAACTCCCATCATGCCCCTGATTGCTAGGTCTAGGGCCACGCTGGTTCTGTGGAGTTTTACTTGGCTATATCAGAAAGATATTGTCTGGTAACCTTTCAACCACAACCAAATTGCTTCACTCCTCGTTATTGCAGTTTGGGACACTGATAATCAATGGGCAAAAAGTTCTTGTGCTGAGCCCCCCAAAAATCAAAGACCAGGTGAGGGAAAGGGAGAAGAAGGGAGAAGGGGGGTGATATAGAATACTTCCATCTTTTTTAAAGGTCTTGTTTACATCTCATTTAAAATGCATTAACTAACTGGTAAAATTTGAAACTCCTTTCCCAGATCTGGGGGACAGAAAGGGAAGGGGAGAAGTAGGCAAGTCCTATAACCTTAGCCTGTATCCCACCATAGGTCCAATGATTGCAAACTCGCCAGGAGTCCCAGGAGAAATCTGTTTCATAGGTCACATTTTGTTCCTGTTGAATAAATCTTATAGAAACATTTAAATATTTATTCTCTTGATAAACTCCCAGGAATGTACAATGGCTTCGAAACAGACTGTGTCCCACTATAAATAGAGAGCGGTGTTGTGAACTGGAATCCTTCGTCCTTTTCCCCAACTTCACATGACTAGACCCAAGATAAGCAGCAGGAGAAGGAAAGAGAAGCTTTGTAGACAGGGACTCTGGAGTTTAATGGGCTGGGAGTCCTGGCAAATGCTTGTGGAAGAAGCCAGTTTCCCTTAAACAGCAACTTGTCCATATGAATAGTTTTTTTTTCTCCAGGCCTGGGACCAGCTCCTGCCTGGGGATTACCAAGCATTTCAAGGAGCTACAAAATGACACTGAGGGGGCTAGGAAGGAAACGGCCTCTGGAGGCAGAGGGAAAGGGGCACACAGGGTGTTTATTTTTCTGTATAGCCCCAGTGCTTAGCATAGTGCCTGATTCCTTGCCAACACTTAATAAATGCTTACAGATTAACTGATTTGTGAGAAAAGAACATTTTAGAGACAAATTGTTCTAGAAAAGAATATTTTCTATAAGAAAGTAATTTGCAAAGTGAAAAAGAGAAGCTCGTCGTCCTTGAGAATCGTACCTAAATCTAGCAATGGTGACAGTCAAGGAAAAGGTCGAAGACAACCCTCACCTGAGAATCAGGAGACCTTGGGTGGGAAGGGATTGTCCTTGTTCTGCCACTAATTTTCGGCTCAACTCTTCCCCTCTCTGGGACTCCCTTTTTTATTCTCTGTAAAATGAATGGTGCTAATAGGTCCACTCAGCATCCTTCCAGATGCATGATGTGATTGAAAGGAATTTACTGATTCTAACCCAAATATCAAGGGAATCAGGGGAGAAATAACTGGGAATTTGCTGCAAACATGCTGTATCACCATGTCATTCACCTAAATGAACACCAGGACTGATCTGTTTTACTTTGGTCCCAAGTCATGCATATTATATTCAACTGGGATAAAATACAAATACTTGAACTATATCAATTACTTAACATGAAGAGTGGTAGCAATGAGTATTTCTTGAAGAAAAAAGCAATGATGGGTCTAAAGAAGAGATGAGTATTTTTTAAAAGCAGCAATGGAGCATTAAAAACAAAGACATGAGTTTAATGTGATCCAAAGATGCACCATAAGGATTAAAGAAAGAAGCATCATTTTAGGCTACCAAGAGTCCAGAAGCAAATGAGGAAGGAAAATAAAGTTCGACTGTCCCTTATTCTACTCAGACTACATCTGGAATATTACATCAGTTCTAGAGAAGAAACTGACAAACTGAAGCATGGGCAGAGGAGGGCTGCCATGATGGTAAGGGCAATGGAGACCGTGCCCTAGATTGTTAGCTCCTTGAAGGCAGGGAGGCCATCTTTTGCCTCTCTTTGCAACCATTGCTTAGCAAAGTGCCTGGCACACAGTAGGTGCTTAATAAATGCTACTGACTAATTGACTGGGGTGTTTAATCTGAAGAACAGAAGATTGGGATGGAGAGGGGAGCATAATGACTACCATTATATCAGAAAGGCTGTCAGGTAGGCAGAAGAGAATCAGACTTATTCTGACCCAGAGGGAGGACTAGGGGAGGGTGTTAGTTTCTATCAGAACTAACAAAAAATAAGCCAAATTTCTTTAAGGGTGGCAGGGAATGGGGCAGGTTTCAGTGGGTCTTCCATCTTTAGAAATATTCAAAGGCTGGATGATCGCTCGTGGGGGATTCTGGAGAGGAATTTCCTACAGTAAGTGGGATGTTAGATTAAATGAATGTTAAATTCTCTTGCAACTCAGATTGGGGATTAGGGGGTTTAGGAGGGTTTAGGATGCAACTTCTCCTCCTTCTTCTCCCCCTCTTCCTTTTCCCCCTCCTCCAATGGGGTTAACTGACTTGTCCAGAGTCACACAACTATTAAGTGTCAAGTGTCTGAGGCTGGATTTGAACTCAGTCCTCCTGACTCCAGAGCCAATGCTCTATCCACTTAGGACACAACCCCAGCAGCTCTGAGAAGCCCAGGGCTACGGACAAGAGCCTGTTGCTCGTGCTGGTCACCTTAAGAACATAACAATGAGTTAGTGGGCAGTGACAGGAATGTGGAAAAGAAATAAATAAAAGCACCAACAAAACATTTTAAAACACAAAGAAGAAAACCAAAGAAATATGGAGTGGTTGTTTAGAGTTGGAAGATACTTGAGAAATTATCAAATCCAACCCTCTCATTTTAGAGATGGAGAAACTGAGGAACAGCTAAGTTAAGTGACATGCCCATAGTCACACAGCAGAATTTAAACCCAGGTCTCCTGAATCCAAGTCCATGACCCTATCCACTCTACCATTTTGCCTTTTAGGAAGTACAGAAGAGGGGCAGAAACAAATGAGGCAATTTTTGCTACTACCCTGTCAAGCTAAATATATGCTTTAAAAAACATCTGTTTTAGAAGTTACATACTTCATAATTTCTAAAGGGAAAGATGACCTTGGGAAAGCAATATACTGCCTCTGTGCCTCAGTTTCCTCATGTGTAAAATGAAGGGGTTAAACTAGACTCTCTGATGTCCCTTCCTGTCTGACAGCTAGGATCTTATGATTCTTACAGAATCCTCTTTCTTGTTCTCCTTTGCATATTGAAATGTCTACATGTGTATATTGGTGATGGTTTAATTTATAATAAAAAAAGAAAAATTAGGGGAAAAAATAGACTTATTTGGTTATCACCCATCTTTCAGCTTAAATTTTCTGTACTGTCCACTGAAGGCTTACATTGAGAAATTCAACTTTGCGTCTGGAGAGAAGAGAAAGGAGGGGCTAGAGAAAATGTGTGTGTGTGTGTGTGTGTGTGTGTGTGTGTGTGTGTTTATGTGTAGAAAGAAAAACAGGATTTAACTCTGCAGCTTTTGTGTGGGAAGGACTGATTAATTTTTGTACCAGAGATGGGAAAATAAAAGGCCACCGCCTGGGGAACTGGAAGCTAGGGATGGGCCCTGGGGATCAGTAAACAAAGAACAAGCCTCTCTGTCCCTTATTGCCTTACAGTGTGGCTTTGTGGGCACTGGGAACTGGGAGAATCACAAAATCTCAGCCTTGTAGAAAGGGCCATTTAGTCTAATCTGTACATCCCTCTCCAAGGTGGCTACCTAGACTTTTAATGACAGGAACCTCACTACCTTCCTAAGCAGCCGATAGAACTAAAGAACTGAATGATTTGCCTACAGTCACCTGGAGAGCCAGGTAGAGAGCTGAGGTTCAAACCACACGCAATGTTCTTTTGAGCATCCTCACCGTGCTGAACCCTACTCAGCCCGATCCAATTTAAAACTGGGTATCGTTATTTTTATGCCCCAAATGGTCACTTGTCTGAAGTAGGAGGAGGTCAGTCAATCAGTCGATAAGCATTTATTGATTAAGTAGCAAACCTTGAAAACTCTGTTCAGGACTAGTTGGGGCAGGCTTCAGTGGTTCTGTTTTCATGCTACCAAGTGGACTTTGGGGCTGGAGTGCAAACATGAGGGCTTCGCAGGCTAAAGATGGTAAATTGGGTTTTCAAGTCATGTGAAATGGGTAAAAATAAATTGATTGACTCTATCCTACTTCTTGCAAAACTTTGGCCCCCTATGGCCAAATCTGTCCTGCACCAGGAAATGGCTCTTTAGCACATTGTGAAGCCTGGATGGAATGCAGAACAAATTGTCTCGGGGCTGCTGACAACACTTTCCAGCAACATCAGAGGAAAATCAATGGATGTTTTTCAATTTGTGGGGAATATGGTGTCCTGAGCCACCAAAGTGGGGGGGCATTCAGCACCTCGGCTGAGGGTGGGCAAGAGGGTCATGCAATTTCCATCCAGAGTCACACCCTTTCATGATTTGGCAAAGGCCGACTGGATTGCTGATTGTCACCAAGTGTGTCATGTATGGCCTTCCTTCCTAGGATAAACCCCCGGAGACAGTCGGCTGCTTACTCCAGTGAGATGGCTCTCTTTCTGACTAGGAATGCTCAAGAACTAGTTTCAAAAATACCTTGATAACTATATTTCAATTATATTTGTTATTTAATATAACTAATTATATTGCTCATTAATAGATCATATAAATAATATAAAATATATATTAATAAATTATATATAATAAATTATAAACTTATATAATATACTTAATAGATATTAATAAATTATATATAATTATATATTGATATATTTATAATAATCCTCATTATTTTGTTTTATGCATTTAAAACATCATTGCCAGCTTCCAAAGAGATCCACAGCCCACACACAAAGCTGAAAACGCCCTGACTTTAAAAAGAGGCCCTGGACATCATTTAGTCCCAACTCTTCGTGGTACAGAGTAGGGGAAGTGCCAGGCCAGTCAGTAGGAGGGTCAAAACCAGAATCTGGGCCCAGGGGGCTTCGGGTTCATAGGGACTTACTAGGCCATCTGGCCAAGCTTTCTTATTTCATAAATGAGGAAGTTGAGGTGGGAGAATTGGGATTTGAATCCACTTCCTCTAACTCTTTCCCTTAAGCAGAGTGCTTGGAGATCCCAGCTAGCTGTCCCGCCATCCTGCCCTCCCCTACCCTACTTCCTTCCACCCAGACCACCACAAAACTGAGAGCTGATGCTGAAACACCCTAAGAAAGGGATTTAAGTCTGTTCACACTGTCTAACCTGCAAGCTCGGCTTTAGCTTCAGACAGGAGCCAGGCCATACAGAAGTAATAGGGGACACTCTGAGAGAGCACTCGGGGACACTGAGCATTTCCAGAGAAGGACTGAGGTGGCTCGGACCCCTCTCAGCCAGCTCCCACGTCCAGAAGGGGGGGATGGCCTTCCCTGCTGTCCCTCTGCCCACACTCACGCCTAGCCCGAGAAGGGAACGAAGGGGGAAGGGCCAGGAGGTCACTTACTTGGACAGCAGGGCTCAGGGCGGGCTGTGGCTCTCTTGGCTGCTCTTCATCTCCAGGTAGGTTGGGCATGGTGGGCTCCTCGGGGCTGGAGGGCCGGCTGACCAGACCATGCACTGCTAAGCCGCCTGTCAGCCCTGGGGGAGGAGCACTGAGAGGTTGGGGATCCGAAGACTGGGGAGATGCCAAAAGCACAAATCAGCTCCTTTCCCATCAGCAGCCGTCCTGATGCCCAAATCCCTTCCGACAGCCAAGGCTGGCCAGGGCTATGAAGGCCCGGTGCCCAGTCTGCCTTCCCTGAGAGGGCCAAGCTGGTCCTAGAGAGGACATCACAGGGCAGCTTTCCTCATGTCGTTCCATGGTCAAGAAGTGACCTTTCCAGATTCCCCGTCGGACTTGGCTCTAGTTCTCCACTCTATCCAGCCAAGCCCCGGGCCAGGGGGAGGATTCTAGCAAGCCATGTGAGACCAGAGTCAGGACCCCCCCACACTCTCCTCATTTACAGGCTCAGGGGGACACCATCTAGGGCAGCTCTTGGGGAGCCCCATCTCCCCATGATTTCCCAAGAGCTCCAGAGATCCCCAGATCATTAATGAATTAAATAGTGAATTAAGGGAAATGTGAAGAGCTAATGACGTACTCTGAGATGCAGCCATGTCTAAAGAGCTATTGGGTTTTGTGGTCTTCCCCTGGGTAACAGAGCAGATGTTCAAGTCAGACAGGAGGGGGGAGAGGGCTTCATCCTTTCGGAGATGACGGGGAGATTATTGGCTGCCTTGAACAGTGTATGATTTTCTGACTCCTGTCCCTATGACCCTTCCCACATTACCCACTCCTGAATACACACACACATTAACCCTGGATTTCTGGGCCCCAAGTGGCAGACTTGGGCTTCAAAACCAACTTTTTTCGAGCTTTCCATAATCAGCCATGGACTTAGGGAGGTGCGAGTTCAAATCCCAACTCAGATACTCTATAAGCCTCTTTTTTTTTTCCTCCATAAAATGGGAATAGTAATAATATCTCCCTCCTGGAGTTTTTGTAAGGATAAAAGGAGAGAATGAGAAAAGGACTTTGCAAACCCTAAAGATGTATATAAACGTGTTCTTATTCTTACATTTATTAGCAGCTTTAGAATGTTTTTAGAAGTTAAATGAGAAGGCAAGTATTATAGAGTGGAAAGAACACTGACCTTGCAGTCAGAAGACCTTGGTCAGTCTTGTCCTTGAGGCCCTTTTAAAAACAGCCTCAGTTTCCTCATCTTTAAGATGATGATAATAGCAATAACCCATGTCTTTATTCTGTTGTTTTCAGTCATGTCCGACTCTTTGTGACAACATTTGGGGTTTTCTTGATAATGGAGTTTGCCATTTTCTGCAGCACAGATGGGGAAACTGAGGCAGACAGGGTTAAGGGACCTGCCCAGATTTGAACTCAGGAAGATGAGCCTTCTTGACTCCAGACCCCACATTCTATGCACTATGGCACCACCTAGCTGTCCCACTCGTGTCTAGGTAACTTTAAATTTCACTTTGATTTTGGTAGAATATTTTCTCCCCATTTTACAGATAAGGAAACTGAGATTCAGAGAAGCTGTAGTTTGTTAAGCCTCAAATCTAATGATTTTTCTGCTTTATCTGAGGCAGTTAGATGGTGAAGGAAATAGAGAGCTTTGGTAGAGTCAGGAAGATCTGAGTTAAATTTAAACTCTCTAGGCATTAGCTGTGAGACTGTCCAATAAGTCACTACACTTCTTGGTAGAGACCTGCCTTAGTTTCCTCATTTGTAAAGTGGGGCTAATGATAACATCTACCTCCCAAGGTTGTTGTAAGGATCAAATGAGATAATATCTAGAAAGTGCTTTGTAGACCCTAAAGTGCTATAGAAACCCCCTCCCTCAGCTATTATTGCTATTATTACTGACCCCACATAGCCAGACTTTGAAGTTTTACTACAAAGCCTTTGGGGGCGGGTTTGGATAAATAACCAAGTTGCTCTGATCTGAAGTGCTCCATTGCATGTGGATCACCTGCATCAGGGTGTCCAAAGTTTGAGGTTCTCCAAATGGAGTCACCTTCCTCACCCACTTAGCATATGAGTGTTAATTGTCTGACAAATTGTGTAAGAAATCAGAGACCTGGGAGCTAGGAGGAACCTTAGAGACCACCTAGCCATGTTTTTATAGATGAGGAAACTGTGGCAATGAAGTGAAGAGAGCCATCTTGCTGCATCAAGCAGCCTTCTGTCTCCAGGGGTTTATCCCAGGGAGGGAAGCTATGCATGGATTATACTTGCTGATAGCCAGAAATCCAGACTTGACCAGCATCACATAAAGCCAGGATTCAAACTCAGAACCTGTAGCTCTAGTTCTTTTCATCAAGTCACATTGCCTCTGCTGAGAAATGGTGATTGTAGACTTCATTTGGATACTGTTCATGTGAAAAGGAATCTTTCACAGAGTAGAGAGTGCCAGTCAATGGCTCTCTGAAGGGAGACTGATATGGAAACCATTTGACTTTATTTTAAAATAAGGTTTCCCTATCTCCCAAATGCTATAAATGGAGGGGTTACTCATGCACCACTCTGATAGGCATGGGAGCTTTGACCAGAATTGGCTCAGCCCTCTTTGGGGATCTTAGTGTCCCCCCTGCCCCTGGAGGAGAACCATAATCAATTGGGACACCTAAGTTCCAAACACCTAAGCCACTTAAGCTGCTGCCTCAGTTTAGCCTATTGCAGCTCAGAGCTCCCGAGCTCAAGGGATCCTCCAGTCTCTCTTGGCCAGGAGCATCCTTCCATCTGATTTCTACCTTCCCTTGCCCAGCTCAGACCCACTCGGGTATTTTATTCAGTTCTAGGTACTGCATTTTAGGGAAGACATTGGAGTCAGGGACTAGAGACCCTGGCAAATTACTCTCTGATCCTGGGTTCCTCCATCTATGAAATGGAGATAACAAGAATCCCTTTAGCACCTATTTCACAGAGTCTTTGTTAAAATCAAATATAGTACTATACATATATTGGATTACTTGCTGTCTAGGGGAGAGGATGAGGGGAAGGGAGGGAGAAAAAATTTTGGAACACAAGAGTTCGTAAGAGTGAATGTTGAAGACTATTTATGCAAATGTTTTGAAAATAAAAAGCTTAATAAAAAAGTCATAAAACCCTCAAGAAAAATTAAGTTCAAAATAAAGACATAGAGGAAAAAATAGTGTTACAGAAACCTCAAAGTGCTATTTCATTATCAGCTCATTGTTATTATTAAGTTGCAGAGAGGAAGGTTTCTGCTCAATGGGAATAATAATAATAAAAGCAAGCTCCCAAACCTCCTAACAATTAAGAGATATCCCAAGGTAGAATGGGCTGCCTCAAGAGGTAGGTCTTTAAATGGTAGCTCAGGGAACCAGCCAAGGATTTCTGCTCAGCTTGGAATTGGACCAGAAAAATGGCCAATGAGATCCCTTCTAGTACAGAGATGCTGGAATTGTATAAGTCTCCTCCATGGCTGTCTTCATGGGGGTTTCCCAAGCCAGCATCCCCTCCAGCACCTTTGTCCCTCTTCTAGAGAGTTTCTTCTAACTCCTGCTGGACAAAATCCAGGACACTATGGAGGACTAAAGCTTCGCATCCACTCTCCTCCCCCCC
>JAJPUD010004218.1:184801-196546 GCA_023553655.1 Myrmecobius fasciatus | reverse complement strand
GTGTGTGTGTGTGTGTGTGTGTGTGTGTGTGTGTGTGTGTGTGTGTGATGAAATCCTTAGGAAGTCAGATAAATCCCACAGCTCTCTTCCCAGAATAATATTTTATGTGTATAAAATAAAACACATATTATTGGAAAGAGAATTAACTATATGTAAATAAAGATGCAATTTGTCCCATCCAAGTTTACAGGCACCTCCTGAAATTCATATCAGGATTCTTTGGGTTTAAAAATCTTGATCTAAGACCCAAATCATAGTGAGGTCTGGATCACTGTGTCTCAGGCTTGAAACTGTATTGTAGCTATTAACCCTGTGTGACCAGATGTTGGGTCCTTCCTCTCACAACTCCAGCCCTTCCTTAAGTGCTTGTAGCAGATATTTGACATCTGATCCCATTCTTCCTTCTACCTTTCTCTGCTTCACATTTGTGTTTCTTTCTCCACTCTTAGTGACAGAGATGGTATCTTCTCAAGAATACCCACAGAAAGGGCCACAGCCTTGGGGCCATCCCTTCCCTAAGGACTGGCTACTGCCTATCCTTGGGCAGCCTTGTCAGCGAGGAGAGGAAAGTAGTGATGGAGGATGGATCCTGTGTCATGCTCTCCTGGTCCATCATGAGTTATGGTGGAAAGCACAGTGTGAACAAAGCTCCCAGCTAAAGGCACTAATGACTCCCAGACCCAGCTGAGTCTGATTCCTTTCTTTAAAAAAAATGTTCACAAGCACAAAATGCCTGCAAGGAAAAGGGACTAGGAATGGAGTTTCTTTAGATGAAGCCCATGTTGATGAATCTCCAGGGAGACAAGTGACAACGCCCAGAGCTGGTACATGGGGTGTCATATTTAAGGAACAGCCAAGAAGCCAGTATTGCTGGATTGGAGGGTACATGGAAGAGAGTAATATTGAAGAAGACTTGAAAGGTAGGAAGTTTTAATTGTATTTTGGGGGCAGCTCTGACACTTAGTAGTTTTAGCTAAGGCACTGAGCTGTATTTCCTCATCAGTAGAATGAAGGGGATGGGTTAAATGGTGGCTGAAGTCCTACCCTTCCACCTTCTGATCTATGATCCTCGATGAATTCTCCAATTTTTAAATTAAAAGTAAAAGTGTCAGGCTCTATTTAACAGCTAAACCCAGAGCCCAAGTGGCTAGTCTAGCTGAGGGAAATACACGTAGAACACTGGGTTTTATGGAAGATCATTATTGTTCTGATGTGTTCCAATCTTATTAAAATAGCATCTTTGTGAGAACAAAGGGAGTATACTTCAATGCTTACTAGTATATGGGCACATTGGTCTATTCGTTGACTGCTAAGGGCATCGAGGTGGTTCACTGGAGAGATGTCAGGCTTGAAGTCAGAAAGCTTCACCTTCCTGAGTTCAAATCCAGCCTCAGACACTTACAAGCTGTGTGACTCTGGTCAAGTCACTTAACCCTATTTTCCTCAGTTTCCTCATCTGTAAATGAGTTAGAAAAGGGAATGACAAATCACTCCATTATCATTGCCACGAAAACCTCTAATGGGATCTTGAAGAGTTGGACAAGATGGAAAAATGGCTAAACAACAACCCTCACTCCTATAAATGTTCTCCCTCCTCATTTCTTCCTCTTACTTTTTCTGGCTCCTTTCAAGTCTCAACTCAAACCTCACCTGCTGCAGGAGGTCCTTCCTGGTCCTCCTTTTCTCAGGCTGACTCCCTTCAAGTCTCTACACATCATTTTATCACCTTATTATTTTCAGGTTTGTCTTCTTTATTAGAGTATGACTTCTTTGAGGGGCTATTTTTACCTTTCTTTGCATCTTGTAGCTCTTGGCACTTAGTAAACATTTAATAAATGATTTTTTTTTTGTATCAGAGGCAGCTCAAGCAGAGGACTCTTTCTCCCCAAAGGTTAATACAACTTGAAGACAAGAAAATGCTACAAATAAGGGCTTGATTGATTGTCTAGACTTAAGAAAGTGCTGAAGAAAATGTTAATAATTCAAATTAAACTTAAAAGCATCTGTACATTTCTTTTTTTTTTCACTTCGGGAAAAATACACATTTCTGTACATCGACTACCTCAGTGTACATTCTGCTTGCTAAACCAATAGATGGGGGAGTTGTGGCTAAAGCAGAGGTTCTTAACCTTTTTTATGTCATGGACCCTACAGTCTGAAGAAGCCAATAGAGTCCTCAGAATAATGTTTACATTCAAAATGGAAGGAAATGGTAAATTTCAATGAAAGGTTAGTGAAGACCATGTTGCTGGTTTTCTGTGAACTTTGTTTGGAAATGGGATACTAGCCATCCATAAGGATTTCATGGGCTGCCTAGTAACTTAGTTTTAAAATGCAATATCTATATTTTCTCATATTTTATTTACTTTGTTAAATATTTTCCAATTATATTTTAATTTGGTTCTGTAGCACCTGGCACTGTTGTGGCTCATATGCTGACTACGAGCTAGGTGTTCAACACCTTTGGAGTAATGGAGAGAATGCAGGACTTGGAATAATGAAGATCTCAGCTTGAATCCTGCCTTTAATAACTGCTACCTGGGTAACTCTAGGCAAGGCACTTAACCTTTCTGTGCCTCAGTTTTTTCCTCTGTGGAAAAAAAGGGTTGGACTTGACTGCTAATATACCTCCAACTTTTAAATCTATGGTCCCATGCCCCACCTCCATCTCATTTTACAAATGAAGAAGAGGAAACTGAAGCTGGGAAAAAGGAAGTGACTTTTTTTGTTCCTTGTATCCCAGCACTTACTGCAATGCTTGGCATATGTTGTTGTTGTTCAGTCATGCCTAAGTCTTTGTGACCCCATTTGGGGTTTTCCTGGAAAAGATACTGGAATGGTTTACCATTCTTTTTCCAGTTCATTTCACAGATGAGGAAACTGAGGTAAGCAAGGTGAAGTGACTTGCTCAGGGTCACAGAACCAGAAAGGGTCTGAGGCTGGATTTGAACTCAGGATTTCCTAACTCTAGGCTATTAACATTTAAATGCTTGTTAATTGACAGATGTGCTCAAGAACATATAAGCACATAAATAAACAGCAGAGCTGGGATTAAAGTCCTTTCCTAGGTAGGCAGAAAAGCTGCTTTCCTCATTCATTGTAAGACTTGTGTCCTTCTAGGTGAAAGGAGATAGTTCGATTTTCTACATGGGCTGGTAAATTTGGGCCGATTATTTACAAGGCTGTGTTAAGAGACCTCTGTTGGTCAGGTCAACCCAGGGACATCCAGTTGCTTAGAGCAACACAAGAAGGGCGAGGGTGCCACCTGCTGGTTATCTAAAAACAGCACTTCAGGTAATCTCTCAAAGTAGCCTGCAGAATGGGGCTAAGTAATCTCACACACCTTTCTACAAGAAAGACCCATTGGATGATTCCCTGATGTCTTGAACAGAGAGAAAATGTCTTTCATCCCAATTAGATATTAGGCTGATAATATAAAGCCTTGTTCAAGTGGCACAGTAAGTTAAATTCACAATAATTTAGAAATGGGGGAGTCAGTTGGAGAGAGGCAACTGGTCTCATAGCCAGAATCAAATCTCCACTCTGACCCATGATGGCTGAGTGACACTGGACAAGTTACTTACACTCTCTGTGCCAGGGCTACTTTGTAAGGCTAGAAATCTGAGAGAAGGAGATGATAGGCACTGACCAAGGGAATTCCCTCTACCATTAATTAATTAATTAATTAATTATTATTATTATTATTATTATTATTTTTGCTGAGGCAATTGAGGTTAAGTGACTTGCCCAGGGTCACACAGCTTGGGAATGTTAAGTGTCTGAGAGCAGATTTGAACTCAGGTCCTCCTGATTTCAGGGATGGAGCTCTATCCACTTCACCATCTAGGTGCTCCTCTACCATTAATTTATATCCAAGATTCAAAGCTTGAAGAGACTGTAGGAGTCTCCATCATCTAACAAAGAAGGAAACAGGTTTCAAATAGGTTAAGGGACCCTCGTTCTCCATTCACACAACCACAACCTTAGCTCAGACCCTTAGCACTTCTTTTTAAATCTTGAAGAACCAAAATATGGGAGAATTTATTTGTACGTTGAATGCAGAGACCATTTGTGACTTCAGAGGACAGAGGGGGAAACCTACCTCCCCTCTCTCTGGCAGAGAGACATACATTTTCAGACCTGGTCAGCAGGTTCATTTGCTTTGGCTAAATGAACTTTTCAGTTTCAAGACAAAGTTCTGTGGAGGTGGAGAATGGAAAACTCACTGAAAGTGATAACAATAAAAAAGAAAATTTAAAAGAAAAAAAAGAGTAGTAAAATAAGTATTTAGGAATATGTATACACATGATATATATGTATATATATGTATATGTATGTATCATGGCTAACTCCATGAAAACAGGAACCTAAGTCTGATTTGTCTTTATCTCTTTTCCAGTCACTGGCACAATGTATGCATACATGTACACATAAATACTTACATATATACATTTATGCACACACATACATATAGACAAATATATACATACATTGGCTGTCTGTCTGACCTTGGGGATGTATATATGTCTCTATCATCTACCTATTTATCTGTCTGTCTATCCAATCATCTATCTTATATCTGCCTATCAATTTATCTGTTTACCTATCATCCATCTGTCTGTCCATCTATCATTGATCTGTCTGCTGCCATCTATCATCTATCTATTTTATATCTGCCTATCAATTTATCTGTTTACCTATCATCCACCTATCTATCATTGATCTGTCTGTCTGCCATCTATCTATTATCTATCTATCTATCAATCATCTATCATTGATCTGTTACACACACACGTGCACACACACATGTGCACACACCTATAAACATATTAAATGACTAACTATATATTTGCTGACCTAATCTCCATGCCCTCTGGGAGCAGGACTTTGTGTCATTGGTTTCGAGAAGGAGGCCAGAATGGCAGAACCTCAGACCCAGAGCCGGACAGGAGCTCGGAGAGCACGTCATTCAGTTCCTCCCCGACCCAGAATCCCTCCTGTGCAGTCATCCAGCCTTTGGTTGAAGAAATGCAGGGCACGCCAGCCCCCCACCTCTCAAGGCAGTACATTCCACCTATTTTTATGGCTTGAATTGTTGAGAAGTTTTCCCTTCCATCAAGCCAAAATCTGCCGGGGGGGGGGGGGCTCCTGGTTCTGACATTTGAAGCAAAACAGAACAAATCTAACCCTGGAGCTCAGCAGGAAAGGCCTTAATCCTCCCAGTCAATAAGGAAAATAAACCAAAAATAAATAAAGTAGAAAAAGATGAAAAGATTTCAGCTGCTACCACAAAGCACAGAAGAAGCCAAATGAAGGCAGCTCTGCACACTCAGTTTCCATGACTAGAACCGAAGCCTTTACATTGCAAAGTCCCTGTGGAAAGAATTCCCACACTGTACAGCTGGACAGACTTAGCTCCCCACCATGATGATAAACTTTCAGCTTAAAATAGCAAGGTAAGAGCTGTCTCCCCCCTTCTCTGCCCTCTCCCTCCCTCCCTTCTTCCTTCCTTCTCTCTTCCTCCCTCCCTGCCCCCTTCCTGGAGTCAGACTCAGTGTCCAATGGAACCCCATGGGCACCGGGAACTCAACTCTGATAGCTGAAAAGCTGAGAACCCAGCCTCCAGGAAATGATGAGCTGGGAGCTCTAGTCCATAAAAGGAAAAAATATTTAGAAATGTTTCACTTTCCTGGGGCTCCTTCTTGTGAGCCATTCCTGGCCCTTCCTCCCTGCTGGCCGCCCAGCTGGGTCCGGCACCAAGGGGCAGCACAAATGACAGCTCAGTCTCTACCATGACCCATGTTGGCTTAGGTTGGATTCTCCTATAGGCCCTCGGACTGTAGCTTGAGTCTGGGGGAATCATTTGTTTCATAAAACCAGGGGACTACGGATCTTGAATCGAGAGGGACTTTGGAGACCCTCTGATCGTGTGGCTTATTCAAGTGGCAAACTCAGTGTTCTTTCTATGTGCTCAAAGCGCTCTCCAAACCCTACCTCACTTAACCCCAAGTTCTACCCAGATAGATCATAAGCTTTTTTAATACAGAAACTAATTGTTTGAGTCTTTGATCCTTGTCTCTCCAGTGATTTCTTAGCATGATCCTTGGAACACAGGAGGTACTTAATAAAAGCTCAAGTTGTTGATTGACAAATTATCCTTGTAATTATCAAATTATCCTTTGAGTCTTGCTAGACCTAGTTCATAATAAGGAAAGCTGAAGAATACAGTTGGAGTCTATCTGCCCTACCACACTCCTTACCCACCCATTTGAGATGATTTCATAGCTTCCTCTGGTTCTCCTCCTAAAATAGCATTTTTACTTCCTCTGGGCCCTTAGTCCCTTTCCAAGGAAGACACTTACTAGCTGTGTGACCCTGGACATCCAGATTAATTTGTGTGTATATGTATGAGGAGAATATTTTTTAAAGCCATCATCTAGCTATCACTTAAAAAACTACTAGTGATAGGAAATGCACTACTTTTTAAGGCTGCCCATTCTGCTTTGGGATAGCTCTGATCATCAGAGTATTTATATAATGTTGTGTTCTGAAGAGTTAGAGATGGGAGTAAGAGCTTTCCAGACCCAGAAGCCCTTTATTGAAAATGCCCAGTTTTGCAGGGGTGAATGTTGAAAACCAGATTTGCATGTAATTAAAAAAATAAAAAACTATTATTAAAAAAAAAGAAAAGAAAATGTCCAGTGTCGGGGTATAAGTGTCTTGTGTAAAAACAAACAAACAAACAAACAAACAAATAAAACCAGCACAGTAGTGGGCTAACGACGACCAATTTTGGGCAATCCTGGCTTGGGTCATTATAGAATCATTTGCTAATCTCAGGGCCAGAAGTCTATGCCCTCCTAGCCCCTTTGCTGATCACAGAATCAATGAAGCTTCAGAAGGTGCCTCCAAGGAC
Source organism: Myrmecobius fasciatus (assembly GCA_023553655.1). NCBI lineage: Eukaryota > Metazoa > Chordata > Mammalia > Dasyuromorphia > Myrmecobiidae > Myrmecobius > Myrmecobius fasciatus. The sequence continues at coordinate 189,630 of JAJPUD010004218.1, read as the reverse complement.
ATCCATCCAGTTCAGTGGCTCCTTGAGTAGGGATTTCTAATTTTTTGCTACATACAACATCCTAGTCATTCATTCTTTGGGAAATCTTTGTGAGCAGGAGTGATTTGCAGGATAAGAGACAAATTTGCAGAAACAAATGCAATGTAATTACAAAAGGCATCAGTTTTTACTTTAGTAGCTAAGTGGCACAGTGGATAGAGCACTGATCCTCAAGTCAAGAGAACCTGAATTCAAATCCAGCCTCAGACATTTACTTACTAGCTGGGTGATTCTGGGCAAGTCACCTAACCCAGTTTTCCTCAGTTTCCTCATCTGTAAAATGGGCTAGAGAAGGAAATGGCAGACTACTCCAATATCTTTGCCAAGAAATTCTAAAAGGGGTCACAATGAGTCAGACATGACTGAAAAACTGAACATGGTAGAGTAAGGGCAGCTAAGTGGTGCACACAGTGCATAGAGTGCTAGGTCTGCAGTCAGGAAGGTTCATTTTCATGAGTTCAAATCTCACCTCAGACACTTACTAGCTGTGTGACCCTGGACAAGTCACTTTACCTTGTTTGCCTCAGTTTCCTGTAAAATTTAGCTGGAAAATGAGCTGGAGAAGGAAATGGCAAACCACTCCAGCCTCTTTGCCAAGAAAACTCTGAAAGAGGTCACAGAAAGTTGGATACAATTGAAATGATTAAACAATAATATCTGGATTAATTTGTGTGTGTATGTATAAGGAGAATATTTTTAAAGCCATCATCTAGCTATCACTTAAAAACTACTACTAGTTTTACTATTAGTAATGGGGAACTCACTACCTCTTAAGACTGCCCATTCTGCTTTGGGTTAGCTCTGATCATCAGAGTATTTATATAATGCTGTGTTCTGGAGAGTGTATCATTGTCAGAAGGGACTTGGAATCCAGAATGACAAAGCTGGGAAATCCTTGGAACCTAGAATGTCAGAGCTGGGGAATCCTTGGAAAGTAGGGCGTCAGAGCCAGGAGAGCCATAAAGCCTAGAATGTTAGAGCTGGGAAATCCTTGGAAATTAGAACGTCAGAGCTAGGAGAGCAATAGACCCCAGAATGTCAGAGCTGGGAAATCCTTGGAAACTAGAATATCAGAAATAGGAGACCCTCAGAGACTAGAATGTTAGAGCTGGGAAATCCTTGGAACCTAGAATGTCAGAGCTGGGAAATCCTTTGGAAACTAGAATGTCAGAATCAGAAGGGCCCATCTAATCCAACTTTGATTTTCCTAAGGCCCAAAGAGAGGAAGTAACATTTTCCAGAATGTACCACTCTAGATATAATGTTCTATTCAAACACCTTGAATGGCTTTCCCCATTGTCTAAACCCTAAGGCCCAGCTTTCTGAATTTATTCCAAGATACTCCCCTCCACATGTGGGATGCTCTAGGCCTAGTGGACTGATCATACTCAAATACATATTTTCCTGCTTTTGTGCTCATTTCTATGCTCATTTTTTTCTGTCAAGATCCTGTAGTTTCAGCTGATTACTGAAAAAGTTAATCAATGAATAAAATTTAACTCACAATTGATAGTTGGGCTCCCAAAACAGCAACTGAGTAGAGCTGGGGACAATGTCCAGGCAGGGAGTTCATCCCTCCTCAGGGAGATAGCAGAGGGGCTCATGCTGCTTGAAGGGAATCAGCTCTATGACCCCATATTCTCTCCACCAATATGGGAGGCTAGCAGCACTCCCACAGACAGATGTGTCCTTTCAGAGAAGATGCTCAGATCTGTTCTAGACGCAGAATAGACCTGTACCTTCCTTATTCACTCATTCATTCGCTTGTTTGTTTATTTATTTTTGAGACTATCTCTACTTTGCCCAGATTGGAAATGCACAGCCCCTCTGGACCCATTCCCAGGACTGATCAACACAGAAGCTTTAATCTGATCTATTATTTTGATCTGGACTGGTTTATCCCTCCTCAGGCAGCCTGACAGTCCCTCCAATGTTAGGGGCTTTCCAGATTGATACCAAACAGCATAGACACCTCAATGGGTTTACATCTACTACAACCTAGAACCCCCAAACTCAAATGATCTACCACCTCTCCAATATGAGGTATTATAGGTGCACACCAGCTGACCAATACCTTTCTACAGAGCCATTTAGTCCAACTGATAGCACAACTTTTACATGTACCTTCGCAATGAGCTGTTCTCAGGTACTCTCCCTGCAGGGATGCTAAAGAAAAAAATTAGACTTCAGTGAGTTTTTCTGGAAAATAAAGGGTTAATCCAGATGAATTTGACCTTTCCAGAGTGACTCAGAATTCTCAGAAGAAAGTTTTGTTTTGTTTTGTTTTGTTTTTTTGCCTCCCTTGTTTTTAATTTTTGCTTTCAATTTAGCAGGACAAAGAATTGGAAGGAGATGAAGTCACTATTAATACTGCCTGAGTAAACTCTTGACAAGTAAGGCAAATACTGGAATTTTGTGTAAGATTGTCTATTACACACACACACACACACACACACACACACACACACACACCCCTTTTCTATTAATTATTCCATGGAATTTTAGAATGTCAGAGCCGGGAAGACCTTCTCTACCATCGAATCCAATCTAATCCAATGTAATTTAGGAGGGACTGTGGCTCAGGACACTTGGGCTTGAGTTCTTGCTCTCTTATTGGCCAGATATATGACTTTGAGCAAGTGTGTGTTTTTTCAGATGAAATTCCAAGTATAGAAAATAACTGTGATAATAACATATATCTTGGAGTACTTTATGGTCCATAAACTGCTTTCATGATGTATTTCTTCATTTGTAATTCATAATAAACTTGGGAGATTGGTGGGCAGGGAAGGGACAAGCATCCCCATTTTACAGATAAAGAAATTGAGGCCCTAAAGTGAAAAACTTGCACACTAGTTAATATCCGTGTCTCCTGACTCCCAGTCCCATCTGAATTCTAATTAAATTGACAATTCTAATTAGTTGGATTCTGTTTAATTGGCATTTTACTTCAATCAAATGCAAAGATTTTTCTTTTTAAAAATTTTTTTTCAGTGTCATTGCTTCATTTATCGGTTAAGCAGCTTCGTGTGAGCTTGACCCCGGCCAGCGAGAGTGGCTCCCAGCTGCCCTTTCCCGCAGGATCAGCTTCGCCCATCTATTTGGGGATGATTTCCGAGGTTCCACTTGTCCTTGTACTGCTGGATGCCTCAGAATTCCTCCCAGTCCCTCCCTTTTGATGCTTCTTCCATCTGCTCCGGCCTCCGAGTCTCTTCTCCAGGGAGAAAGTTTTCCATTTTACAATTCCATACTGCAGTGAAAATGTTGAGCTCTTGAGGGCTTAGGGCCCAGATTTCTGCTAATGGGCGATAAGCTGCTGGCAGAGTAGGGTCTGATGGAAGGGGAGAGAGGGAGGATGAGGGCATTGGAGCCTGAAGGGGATAGAAGGAAGGGGCCAATGCGAAGGCTCCCAGAGGAAGGCTGGGGGAGCAGGAAGACAGATGTCTCTACTTCCCAAATCTTCTGAGTGGAACAATGCCCTCTTTCCATGTCTCTTTGTTCTCCTGTTCCCAGAAACTATGGGGTTTCCAATCTGTAATTCTATGACCACATGGATCTCAGAGTGCAGGATAAGAGGTCTGCTTCATTTTTCTTTGTATATGAGGCTTTCCAAGTATTTCCAGTAATATCTCAAGTCCATATTCCCCAGAAAAATAAGTCAGGATTCCTACTCAGCTTGAGCTTTGCCTCGATAGCCTTTGAGGTCCTTCCAGCCCTATGGTTTGGGGACTCTGTGACTAACTTCTTGCTGTCTGGCCCCAATTGTCCTGACTTTGAACCTTCTCATTGCTCTACTCCCAGGAGGAATCACTGACGCTGGCCCTGAGGGCTTCCCTTTGGGCCTTGACCTGGCTAAGAAGTCCCTAGAGAATTGGTCTAAGCCAGCCCCTCTGACCATCCCCAAGTACAATGACCACAAAATGGGGGGGGGGGGGGGCATCAAAGGAAAGCCTGGGATTTCTGAAACCCCTAAAGCCTGGGACCAGGACCTTGGAGATTCAATTCAACAAGCACTTATTAAGTGCCCCCTATATGTACCACACAGTGCTAAATGTTGGAGACACAAAGATTAAAGGGAAATGGCCAAATAACAGTACAACACAGGAGAAAGTACTGCTTCTGAAATCAGAGGACCTAGATTCAAATCTCACCTCTGACATTTACTAGCTATGACCTAAGACAAATCAAGAAAATTCACTGGGTTTCCTCATTTGCAAAATAAGGACTAGTTGACTTTTAAGGTCCTTTCTGGTTCTAGTTATAGGGAAATGATGACACAGTTATAGTAGTCTGTGATAGACCAAAGGAAATGACCAGTCAACATACTCCGTGAAAATTTGGGCAGAGAAAGGCCACTTTCATCAGAGGGTATCAGGGAAAGTTTCAAGGAGAAGGTGAGGCCCAAAGTGGACAATGAAGGGTTTCAACAACTGCAAATGAACAGTGTGTACCCATCAGGCATGCACTGTGTGTCCAGCCAAGTTGCATCGGCGGTGAGGGCTTTGCCCAGGACATAGTTGTCTGCACCCAGGAATCACAAGCATTCTCCCTGTTAGCCTGACCATTTTCATGGCTCCCACACATACCTCTCTCTTGTGGTCTGCTTTTGCTCCCTTTTTCTTCCTGCTTGCTGGACTTCCTAGCCCATCTAGCCACAAGAGCCTTTACCAACTTTGCCTGCTCCCTTCTTCTTCCTACTTGCTGGACTTCCTAGCCCATCTACCCACAGGAGCCTTTACCAACTTTTCCTGTTCCCTTCTTTTACCTGCTTGTTGGACTTCCTAGTCCAT
>JAJPUD010004218.1:154393-180877 GCA_023553655.1 Myrmecobius fasciatus | reverse complement strand
ACAGAGGGAGACAAAGAGATAGAGACAGAAACAGAGAAAGAGAGAGACAGAGACAGAGAGAGATAGAGACAGAGAGAGACAGAAAGAGACAGAGATACAGAGAGACAGAGACAGAGAGACAGAGACAGAGAGAGAGAGAGAGAGAGAGAGAGAGAGAGAGAGAGAGAGAGAGAGAGAGAGAGAGAGAGAATGAGATCTCGGCTCTGGAGCTTATATATTTTCCTCAGGGAAGAATATCACATTTAGGAATACCTTATACTGGTGAAATTAATTGTCAGTCAATTGACACTTATCAAGTACTACTGTGTGCCAGGTATTGTGCTAAGTACTAGGGTTACAAAGAAAGGAAAAACAAACAAACAACTCAGTCCCTACCCTCAGAGAGCTTACAATCTAATGGGAAAAGCAATAGGCAAGGAGCTATGTACAAACAAGATATGGACAGGGTAAATTGGGGGTAATATAATAGGGAAGGCACTAAGACTAAGGAGGACCAGGAAAGGTTTCTTGCACAAGATGGGATTTTAGTAGAGGTTGCAGAGATGAGGAAAGAGTGTGATCCAGGTATGGGAACAGTCAGAGAAAATACATGGAGTTAGAAGATGTGCTGTTGGGTGTAGAAAAGAAAGGAGACCAGTGTCCCTGGATCTCAGAATAGCTAGAGATTCAGTTACCATTCAGTATCAAATTGATTAGAGAGGGGACAGTTTAAAATAATCTATGAAAAATCATACAGTGCTAGGCAAAACGTTGCTAATAAGATGATTATTGGTATTATAATTATCTCATATCCATATAGGAAAAACCAAGCGAATGATGTCCAGACTGTGACATGTTGCTGGCTAGATGATCCAAAAAACTGGCCCAGCATAAATCTCACATGGATGATGAAGATGGATAATAAGTTTCATCCAGAAGTAATCAAGAGAATGTATATGAGCTAAATTGCCTCTGGAGCATTTTGCAAAGCTTTTAATGACTCTGAAATCTCTCTCTGAAATACCTCTTTCAAATCTATTTTTCTGGTGATACAAAGTCTGGAAAATCAAAGTCTCTGAAGAATTAAAATTGTCAGTAACCTCAAAGACAATGGCGGGTGTGAATAGGCTGAAGCATATGAACAGTTATAAGTATGCCTACAACCTTGCCTGGGAAGACCTTGCATCATATCACTCCCCTGCTCAAGAAGCTTTATTGGCTCCCTATTGCCTCTAGGATATCATACAAACTCCTCTGTTTGTTATCTAAAATTTTATTCCCACCTATGATACCAGTGAAGAATTGCATAGGAAAAAGGACATGGAAGATGTCATTAGAGAGATATATAACAAGAAAAGAAGGCAGGTCAATTATGGAATGAGAATGAGAAATAACTATTGGTAACTTGGGCATTCGACTAGTATCTTTCCAACATCAAGAACTCAAGAAGTCTATAGGAGACTCTTTGGGGAGAACCATGGAAGCAGGGCATACCTTAGCCCAGCACCTGGAATATAAAAGGTGCTTAATAAATGCTTGTTAACTAACTGACATGCATAAGAGTCTCATGGGATCAGACAATATGAACAGATTGGGAACTACACCATTGGATGAACTTACCCATGTTGATGACTTGATAAATCTATAGATATTGAATCTTCTGTGGGATGGAAAACCATGGAATTAAATTAGTTTTAAATTAGTCCACAGTAGACCGGGGACAAGACAACAGGTAGGTTTACTGACTGAAAATGGGAGAGTGATGTAGAAGAGAGAGACAGAAAAACTATGAGAAGCTCACATGAAGCTGGACGGTCTAGGACCATTGAGAGTCAACAGCCCTACCTATTTCAAAGAACATCATTACATTGCACCCTCAATAGAGACACAGATCTTCATAATTTTTCACAGTTCTTCTAACTACCAGAGCTACAGTTTTCCACCCAACAGTCCTGCCTCACAACGCAAGACCAGGACCACGGACACGTCAGATATATTCCTGGGATTCTCCTTTCCAGATTGTTACTTTCAGCAGCTCTGCACATCTGGTTAAAGAACATTATTCTCAATGAAAATATGTGCAATTGCTCAAAAAGAGACAGTTCAAAGGCTTTGGACTCTAGCAGCGGTATCTGAGCTTCACGGCTCCGCTTGGACTGAAATAAATCTTATCCAACGGCCGGCCAGATTGTCTCCCTGGACCGCTCTATCAGCCTGATCTAGTGAGATGAGGAGAGGGGGTGGAGATCACAGACCCAGTGAGTCATTCTCTGTTTAATCCTGTTTCCATAAGGGGCAGGAACATGTCCTACCACCTCCTGATCTTTAGAGAGTAGGGTCAATGTTTGCCACCAAAAGCAAGGACAGTGTTTGCCATCCTCTGACCTTCGGAGGGTAAGGGATAATGTTTCTCACCAAAGGCAAGGGCAGCTTCCCCCATGTTTTCATTGTCAAAGGGCAGGAACAATGTTTGCTATCAAAAGTAAGGACAGAGTCTGCCAGTCCCTGACCTTCACACAGGGTAGGAATTGTGCCATAGGGATAGAGGCAGTATCTGCCAGGTCCTAGGAACAATGTTTGCCATCAAAAGCAAAGACAGGTTCTGCCATTCTCTGACTTTCAGAGGGTAGAGACTGTGCCATAAGAAATAGATAAAGTAACTTCCAGCTCCCGACTTTCAGAGGGTAAGTATGATGTTGGCCATGGAAAGCAAGGATAGTGACTGCCATTCTCTGACTTTCAGAGGGCAAGGTGAATAAATGCCATCAGAAATAAACACTGCACCTCACCCCCGCAACCTTCCATGGATGGGACCAGAAATGCCATTCCCCGGTCTTTGAGTGGGCAAAGCTGGTGGCTGCCATGTCTTATGTGCAAATGGGCAACAGAACTGATTCTGTCCTCCCACCTCCATTTAGCTTTCTTAATATAACAGTGGCTTTTTTCTCTGCTCTGTATGATGGAATTACTTTTCCATTCCTCTGAACCAGAGGAAACAACAACTTCCAAACTATTTAACTTCTATTCCCAAAATTCTCCAAGGACAGAGCTTCCTGATTGTCCACTTCATCCCATGACCACCTTTCAGATGAGCTCTTTGCCCAACACTTGGTTTAAGCCCAAACTTTCAGTGACAATGAGGCTGCCCTGTCCCTATTCATATTTAAAACAAAAGTTCAAAACCCTGACAACCCAAGTCTTTCATTCAAACAGCATCTACCCTGTTCATTATAGGATCAAAGAGCTAAAGTTAGAAGGGATCCTAGAAGCCATCTCCTTATTTTACAGATAGGGAAACTGAGGCATAGGGAGGTTAAACACCTTGCCAAAGGTGACACAGGTAATAAAGCATCAGAGAGGAAATTTGAATCCAACTCCAAACTCAATATACTTCATTGCCTCTCCTCCTTTGAACTTCAACAACTCTTGAAGTGGGAATCATACAGTTGAGTCCCTAATGATATGTTTGTTTAATGTTGTCCCACGTTCATGAAGGACAGTGGTTACTCTCCCATTCCTTGAAAATTGTAAATTCCTGGAGGATAGACTTTATATCCTTTTACCCAGACTCCTAGAATTTCAGAGCTTGGAAGGACCTATTAATATAATAACCTATTATTAATATATAATATAATTAATATAATAACCTATTTAATATTAATCATATTGTTGGTATAAATACTGAGTGGGATTTACTGGTCAGAGTGAGACTGGAGAATGAGTCTCTCCAGATCCCATCTTCCCCAAACCAGACAGAACTATCTCTACCACCACGTTCTCTGGAATACATTGAATGCAGAATGTACAGAACTGAGAACAGATTTTCCAAATGGATTTAAAACCAATTAGAAATAAAGGGCTGGCCTTAAGCTTCTTCTCCTGTTTGACCCTGTTTTGGTCAAAGTTAGTGAGTGCTGAATGTCTATCTGTGAGCTCTCAGGCTTTTCAATCCTCACCACCCTAACTTGTGCCAGTGACTTGGGGAGCTTACTCTGCCCTTTCTACTGTAATGAAATGTCCTAAGTCTCTGCAGTACAATAAATCCTCAGGAATTATTACCCCCTTATTTGGGTGTTGTGGGAAGGGAGAAGAGAGGGCAGAGTAGGGAAAAAGAAAGCTTATCTTCTGTGGGAATATGAGAGTTACAGTCCTGAGGAGCCATACTTAATAATTCCAAACCCCCCAGAAATAAGCAGAAAAGATATTCTCAAATCTACTTTTAATGAAAAATTTCATTTGGATGGGAATAGGAGACCTTGGGAAAAAAAAATTTTAGACTGCATTAGAATAAAGGCAGAACTAAGCCAATAAGATATTCATAGGGAGTCACCATTTAGAAACAATCTATTTAAATGAATTTTTCTTGTTAACAATGCTAAGCTCAGTTGTTTCTAACTGCTGGAAAGAAAAAGAAAGGAAAGAAGGAAGAAAAAAGAAAGAAAAAGGAAAGGAAGGAAGGAAGGATGAAAAGAAAAGGGGGAAAAAGGAAGGAAAGCAGAAAAGAAAGAAAAGAAAAAGAAGAAAGGAGGGAAAGAAGGAAGAAAAAGGAAGGAAGGGAGGAAGGAGGGAGGAAGGGAAGAATGGAAGGAAGGAAGGAAGGAAAGAAGGAAGGAAGAAAGGAAGGAAGGAAGGAAGGAAGGAAGGAAGGAAGGAAGGAAGGAAGGAAGGAAGGAAGGAAGGAAGAAGAGAGGGAGAAAAAGAGGGAAGGAAAGAGAGAGGGAGGGAAGGAGAGAGGGAGGAAAAGAGGGAGGGAAGAAAGAAGGGAAGGAAGGAAGAAAAAAGGAAGGAAAGATGGAAGGAGGGAGGGAAGAAAGGAGGGAAGGAAGGAGGAAGGGAAGGAAAGAAAAAAAGAAGGAAGGAAAGAGGGAAGAAAAGGAAGAAAAAAAGAAAGGAAGGAAGAAAAAAAGAAAGAAAGAAAGAAAGAAAGAAAGAAAGAAAGAAAGAAAGAAAGAAAGAAAGAAAGAAAGAAAGAAAGAAAGAAAGAAAGAAAGAAAGAAAGAAAGAAAGAAAGGAAGGAAGAAAGGAAGGAAGAAAGAAAAAGAAAGAATGGAAGAAAAAAAGGAAGGAAAGAAAGAAAAGAAAAGAAAGAAAAGAAAAGAAAGGAAGATAAAAGGAAGGAAGGAAGGAAAAAAGAAAGACAAAAAGAAGAGCGGGAGAGAGGAAGAAAGAGAGAGAGGAAAAAAAAACTGAGGGAGGAAGGGAAAGAAGGAAGCAAGAAGGGAGAGAGGAAAGGATATAGAGAAAGGAAGAAAGAAAAAGAAAGTAGCAATTCTGCCTTTCCTAACTCCTGTCCACTCACTGAAAGTCATTAATCCACTAAGTCAGGTGTCCTGAATCCTAGTTCAGTCAATTTTCCATTAGACCGCACTGTCCCACAGGAAGTCTGTCCTAAGTGGTCCTGCCCATGTTGTTCTCTCCATTTCCTGCCCAGGGCGGCCCTACCTCCAGAAGACAGCCTGCCTCCCTTAGGACACTGACCGCCTTCAGCTCCAGGAATGACATTAAGACAAGAGAAAGGACAAATTCTGTAGGTTGTCCTGGGGAGGAATCCTAGCAGTGTGCCCACTCCACTCATGTCAGCACCTTCAGCGAAGCTTTGCTTGTCCCAACTACCCTGACATGAGGTTAGGGACCACAGAAGACTCACTGATATTGATTCTTCTTTGGTAAAGAGAACCAGAATCTCTTCTTTTTTGTAGTTTTACATTGAAATGAGTAAGCTAGCTGGGTCACAGGCTCATATTAATTACAGAATCACAGGATTTACAGCAGGAAGGGACATTAGGGATGGTCTACTCATAGATCCTAGCTCTAGAGCTGGAAGGGACCTCAGAGACACCCCTAATGCAGCCCCTCCTCATTTAATAGAGGAGGGAACAGAGGTTTCTAAAAATTAGAAGGGGCCCCAGAGGCCAAGCAGTCCAGCCCCTTCATCTGTTAAAGGTGACAGCAATAATGCCCAAGGAAGCTGTTAAATAACTTACCCACAGTCACACTACATGTAGGACTTGAACCCAAGACTCTGGAATCAGAATTATTGTCACTGTGCTACTCTCTGGACCCTTAGTTTTACCCTCTGAAAATGAGAGATTTGCCTGGATGACTTCTACAGACTCCTATAACTCCTAACTCTTTGATTCTACGAGTCACTTAAAAGCCATCTGTAGCTCTCTACAGAGGGGTGAAAATCTCATTTAACCAAGAGGTCAATGGAAGCCATCTTCTTAAACCTCCCGGAAGAGTGACTATGGCAACAGCCAGGAAGGTTGATGTAGGTCCACACCATCTTCATCATAAAGGCGCTGGTCCACACCAAGGAGTCAAAGTTCAGGGTCACCCAAATGGTAAATGACCAAGGGGGCATCTGAACTCAAACCATATAACTTTAAATCCAGAGCTCTTTCAAGCCTACCCTACCCTAACTCTTTTCTTCTAGTGAGAAGGAAATGGAAACCTAATTAGAAAGTAGCTGACTTACCCAGGATCAAGTTAGTAATAGAACCAGCACTAAAACCCAGAGCTTCTGATTTTAAATTCAGTGCTCTATGTTCCATAATCTAACATTATTGCCCAAAGTCATGCAAGCAGGATTTGAAAACAGGCCCTCTGCCTCTAGCTTTAATGTTCTTTCCACTGCTCCCAGACTTGGAGGGCCTGAGCTGCCAGAAATAGAACAGGACACACAGCTCTAGAAGCCTGTACCATTTAGCTTCTTCCCACATCCTTGGTCCTTCTAAAGAAAGGACTATTCCCTTGTCCCCAGAGATAGAAGGCAGAGGAAGGAAACTGCTTCCCTGACCTCCCTACAGATAGGACAAAAATACTGAAAGATGTTTCCTGAAAGGGGAGAGGAACACCAGCTCTCAGTCCCACTAGTCATGCTGGTAATCATGTGCAAGGGGGCAATTGTGCAGCTGTTATATTACCCTGAAAAATTCTCCTCTGCCTTGGGTCATCTTCCCTTGAGCCAGTCTGCTTCTGATCTGGACTTATAGGTTGTAAGGTGATGCTCCCAGACAATCTTGAGCACAGGACACTATATACAGTAGGTGTTTAATAGATATCTTTTGATTTGAAGAGTTTGTTAACAGATATTCTCCAGCAGAAGAATTCAAGCAAATGGAATACAATGGAAAGACTGCTGGGTTTTATGTCAGAAGACCCCTAAAATTTTTTCTAAGAGCAGCTGGGATAGAGCACAGGTCCTGGAATCCAGAGGACCTGAGTTCAAATCTGGCTTCAGGTCACATATATGAGCCTGAGGAAGTTGCTTAACCCTGTTTGCCTCAGTTTCCTCATCTATAAAATGAGATGGAGAAAGAAATAGCAAACTACTCCAGTATTTCAGAGTTAAACACAACTGAAATGACAACATAAAACCCTACAAAATCTCTTCTAGTTCCAAGTCTATGGTCCAATGAATGTTTAGGAAATCAAATGTATTCTCATCATTTTTGACAGAATAATTTAAGAAAAATGTTGCATTCTTTACCTAATGACCAGAAATTCACACCCCTCTCACCTTAGCTCAAAATTAGAGAAAGCTTGAGCTTTCCCACTGTGTTCCCCCTATTTCTCCTGCTATACCCACATGGAGCAGATCCACTGAACCCCTGAATGTCTGACCTTTGAGAACCATGGTCCCCAAGGCCAAATAACTAAGGAAAAATGGGGATCTCCTTGAATCAGACCCAATATGCCCACCAAAGTAGAAAACAAAACATGTTACCTAGCAATGGACTGCAGAACCCAGTATGCTAGATGCTGCCAAAGGTGAAGAAGGAATAATGAAATGTTGATCCGGGGATACCTTCAGTGTGGGCCTGTCCTCCTGTTTGGAACAAGAAGTGCTCAGGTTAATTTACACTCTTGATAGTGAAATCTGAATGGAATACTCAGCAGGATCAGCAATCTGATCAAATACAGAGAGCCCAGGTCAGTCCCAGATTGTCACAACACTGCCAAACATCAGTCAGAACTCAGAGCTCTTTACCTAGTCATTGTGGAGGTTCAGACAAAGCCTCAGGATAAATGATGGTCAACAGGGATGGGAGATTTGACCTGGTGTGCTTGCTCATCCTCCACATTTTCCTCCAATTCTTCCCCAAAGACTGCCTGCCTTTAAAGAACTTTCAAGATAGACCCCTCACATTCTAAAGTAGGAAGGTTCAGGTGCAGGGCAGATGGAAAGGCCCCAGTGGTCTTTAAGATTTGGCTAGTAAAGCAGCAGGACAGATTATAAAGTCTCATGGAACTTATTTAACAACATCATGACAAATGATTCCCAACCAATGGCTATTGGAAAGGAGAGAGTGTCCCCCCAGAATTAGAGCTGGTACATATCTGTCATCCAAGGGCACAAGTTAAACTTGGAGCCCTCCAAGAACAGGCCTTCAAATGGCATTCTTTAACTATATCAACTCATTAATGCTGTCCTGGTCTCAGGGATTGCAGTCTTGTTGGAAGTGAGGGGAGGAGGTGGTAGTTCAGAAGGGGGAGCAGGGTGGAAGAAAAAAACATCCAGTCACATGTAAATTCAAAACAAGCCTCAAGGCTAAGTATTAATTTGGGGATTATCCATGCCTCTGTTACTCTCCCTTAGTGCCATTAGCCAACATCTCCAATGTGTTCTTTTATGGAAAAAAGGTGATGTTGAGTGCCCTGGGTCATAGTCACACTGGGGTGGGGAGCACACTGGCAATGAAGATAGTTTTCTACTCCTCATTTCTGATTCTGGGGTTCAGATGGGGTTCAGTTTCCTCAGCCAAGACCTCAAAGCCTTGGATGATTGAAATCTTTTCTACTATCTCTGGAGGAAATAGAACCTCCTATATACTTCTTTCCCCAAAATTCTGCTCTAGTAGGTTAAACTTTGTGCAAAGACCCACAGAAATAACAAGATATACACAGTGACTGAGATGATGGTTTCAAATAAGGGCTGCATAAACATGAGACTAGTGTCTCATAAATAAATTCTAGTATCTGCAAGTTGCAGAAAGGGCAGGTTTGGGTTCAACATAAAGAAAAACTTCCAAACAATTAGAATGGCCCAATTTGGTAGGTCATAGGATCCTAAGATTTAAAGCTGAAAGGGATTGTAGAAGCTGTGTTTTCCAACTTTCTTATTTCACTTACAAGTCAAGACCTCATCCTCCTGATGTTATTGATCATCTTTGAGAATGAAGTACCAATAACAAGAATAATAACTTTATAGATAGGGAACATAGGGACCTAGAGAATCAAAATGATTTATTTGAGGCCATGTGTCTAGAAAGTATCAAAGTGAGAATTCAAATCCAAGAATTCTGATTCTAGAGTTTCCCATCATCCCTCAAGGCCTTTTAAGCAGATGCTGGATGAACACTTGTCCTGGAATATTATAGAGGGAATTCCTCCTTGTGAACAGGTTAGACAAGATAACCTTTAAGGCCCTTTTGGGCTTCTGGCCTAGATTCTGTCTGGTGCCCTTTGTTTCCATCACATGGGTTGATGATACCATATGTCACTACCCCTGGCCATATATCAGAAAGTCTTGACCCTTTCCTTAAAGATCCTGAGATCCCTGGAGACTCCACAAGGACCCTAAAAGGAGATATTCTTTCCATCATGTTATATCATCGTAACAACACTGCTCGAGAAGGTGGTTCCCTATCTCTGAGCTTGTGGACCATAGTCAGATTTCTATGGATGGAGCAGCACTAGTAGATGTCTTCAGAGACATTTCTGGGCACTTTATATCCTGGAGAGGAGCCAAAATGCAAACCACAGGGCATCCACAGGGATGATTAAGTGCTTTGAGGAAAGTTGAGTCCATCTGGAAGTTATCAAAAGCTGCTTGTGGAATGGTATGAGGGGAGTCAGAAATAATTGCTTGAGGGGTGGGAAACCTGTTCTGTATTAGGAGCAACTAAACTATTACAAAAAATCCACTGATGATTACTTTGACAAATAAAAATCTTTTTGTTGTTATTGTTGTTTGTTTGTTTAAAAGAGAGAAGGGCATAAAATCTTCCACTCCAATTTTAACTTACAGTCAGGGAAGATGTCCTGGAGCAACAGAAATGACACAGAGAGATGGGGACCTACAGGAGCAGAATACTGTACATACTGTCAATTGCAGTTGTTTTGTTGGTTGGTTTTCATAATTATTTTTCTTTATTAAAAAGGAGGGCCTGATGGGTTAAGGTATATTGGGAAACAACTGAGGTATAAAACACTCACACACTCACACACACACACACACACACACACACACACACAGTGTCAATAGAATTTTAAATTAAAAAAAAAAGAACATTGGGCTAAGTCAGGAGTTCTAGTTCAAATAAGAATTAAGTGAAATTGGATAAATGACTTAATCTTTCCAGCCTCTATTTTTCATTTGTAAAATAAAGGTGGAGTAGAGTAGAAAGAATATTGTCCATTATTCAGCTCTGCCACTAATTTTCTATATGACTTTGGGTAAGTCAATCCCCTTCTCTGGGCCTCAGTTTCCCCATCTTTAAAACAAGGGGATAGCCTTAGATGGCTTCTAAGTAACTCTAGATCTATAATCCTTTGATTATCCATTATGTCTAAGGGCCCTTCTAGCTCTGATGTTCTATTACTGCATGAAACTTAACTAAAATAATATACTTCAATGAAAGCATAGAAACTAATGGGGGGAGAGAGATGTAGAAGAGAGCAGAAATGATATGTGGAAAATAGGTGAAGAGACAGAAGGAGAGATGGATTTGATGACAGAGAGAAACATAGGGACATGTACAAGAAAATACAAATCCAGAGACACACATAGATACACATAAGATAGATTGACAGAGATAGGTACAGGGACTCAAAGAGAGGGGAAAGCCCCAGAAGCATATACAGCCTTTCATGGAGTATCAGCCTTATCTTCTGGTCTCATAGTATATGGTGGATAGAGTGATGTTGTATTTTCACAACTACAGGCATAAATAAGGATCATATTTCTGGCATTTGTTGCATGAAATTAAGTGAAGGGCTGGATTTAAGCTGTGGAACAGAAGGTCCCCAGGCTTGTTCTGTTGCCATTCATCAGTAACAGATTTATCAGCAAAATGACATGGAAAATGGTCCTCATTTCACAGAAGTGGAAGAACTCCATTAGTGAAGGTTTTCACACAGAGACTGCATGGCTACCTGTTGGAGATATTGGAAAAAGATGACCAAATGCTCTCTTTAGCTCAAGGATCAAAGGCCTCCTTTAGCTCAAGGATCCTAGATTTATAAATAATAAGCTATTTATACATGTGTCTGTACAATTCTCATATAAAGGGGCTTCAAAGTTGTTGAGCTCCCTTCTACTGCAATCTTGTATAGTATAGTATCACACATAGGTCATCCTCCCATCATCTTGTTTTTCTGAAATGAATATGTCCCAGAGTTCTAAGCAGTCAAGACCCTGAACTACTCCTAATACAGTTTTAGTCCCTTGCTATAACTCTTAAAAAAGAGAGAGAGCCAATCATGTATCCTCACCACTCCCTTCATTTAATTCTTCACCTCCTTATTCTGTATTCAGATAAAGCTCAGGCTGTGACTTGTTCCTTGTACATTTCTTCTTCTGATCATCCAAAACACTCCATTTTCCTCTTCATGAAAAGAAGAGAATCAAATTATACCGGAATCAGCTGAAAAAGCCTAACCACGTGAGCAATCTGATTATTCAAAGATTTTTCCTCCAGCAGAATTACTAACACTAGACATTTTTGTTTATTCTCAGAGAAAACTAGAAGCAACAGGAGGGGAAAATGATAGGAAGGCAGATTTCAATTCAACAGTGGGGGGCTTTTGAATAATTTGAGCTGCCCCAGTAAGGGACCCACTGCTTCTAGAGGAAGTGGTCCAGATGCCTTCTCATCGGGAATGCTGTCGAGGGATCCATGTCCTGGTCTAGATGATCGCTATGGATTGCTTGACTGTCAAGCAATGCCATCCTACAACATGACGGTCCCATACGGACTTAATGTGGCTCTGCTGGTATTTCATTTCAGGTGGCGTGATGGCTCTGAACAGAAGCCATGTTCGGAAATAGCTCCTGTGCCAAGTTGAAGTTTCCACTGACTCCTCACGGTCTGCATGAGTGGGGAGATTAATGAGATTCAGGATTCAAAAAATAGTACTCAGAGAAGCTAAAAATGTCTGTGCCCAGGGCCTTAAATAGTCCCAGGGGGACAAAGGCATTTTTTTAATGTTCCCCATTCACCCGGAGCCCCTCATGTCAAATGCCAAGTTAAATCTGTCTCCCGGAAAACTTTCTTTGTTCGGTTCACCCTAAATGCATCAGATGCACTGTTTCCAAAACAGGAAATGCTGGTGATTTATGTATTTTTTTTTACTTGTTGTCACCCCATTGCCTTGCGTGTGTGTCTGTAACTTGAGGTGAACAGGGAAAGCAAAAGGGAAGGAGTAAGCTAGGGTTCTTGTTTCCTCTTGCTTATAAATAAAGCTTTGCCTTTATTCTAAAAGGAAAGATAAGCCAGGAAAATGAAATAAGAATGCACAAAAACAGAAACCGTACTAGATGCCTTGCACTCTGTGGATCAACTTAGAGGTTTCCTAGTGACAGCATCAGATTGGGTTTTCTAGCCTGACAGAATTCTCTTAGCTGTGTCATTTGCCAGAGATTACAACTATTGTTATAGATGTGACATGGCTCTAAACTTTACAGAATGATTTCACGATAACCCTATAAGCTAAGTATTGCAAGTACTTTTACCCCCATTTTTCAGATGAGGATCAGAGAGATAATGACACTTGTCTAAGGTCACACCACTAAAAACAATCAGAGGTTTTGAAGCCATGTCTTCTTTATTTAAGTTCAGTACTCTTTTATTCCTTCTTGAGAAGCCCATCTTTTTTTTTCTTAATTAAATTTCATTCTTTTCTTTTCTTTTTTTGCTTTTTCCTGAGACAATTGGGGTTAAGTGACTTGCCCAGGGTCACACAGCTAGGAAGTGTTAAGTGTCTGAGACTAGATTTGAACTCCTGACTTCAGGGCTGGTGCTCTATCCACTGTGCCACTTAGATGCCCCAAATTTCATTCTTTTCAATGAACAAAAATAAAGCCTCTCTCCCTCCCTCCCTCCCTCTCAATCCCATTGGAAAAAAAGAGAAAACAACAACAAAATCCAAACTCTTGTAACGAGTAGGTATGGTTAAAAAAAATCCTGTGTTAGCAATCTCAAAAAATAGTATGTCTAATTCTGCAGCTTGAGTCTATCACCTCTCTTGTCAGTAAGTGAGCAGCATTGGTCCTATAGAATCATGGTTGATCATTGCATTGATAAGAGTTCCTAAGTCTTTCAATTTGTTTGTTTTTAATGGAGTTTCTCTTATAGTATAAACTGTTCTCCTGATTCCATATAAGTCTTCTTAGATTTCTCAGAAACTTCCCCTTTTACCATTTCTAATGATAAGATAATATTATTTTTTTCTCATTTACATTTTTTTTCACTTTCTCTTTGGTATATTTCCTTTCCAAGCTATGTCTCTCTTTTGTTTCTTTGATGAAGCTCTCCATCATAGATTGCAATTTTTCCATTCTGCCCATTTTATTTGCTATGCAAAACATAAATTCTGCTCCCATAATTCTCACTTCTCTTTTGAACCACTGAGGAAGAGAGTATTGTGGTTCCCTGATCTCAAATTCTACAGGCTCTTCCATCTCATTGTATTGTAAAACATTTAACATAGATGCCTGAACTTTGTTGTTAGATTTAGAATCTACAAAACCTTCTGTGGTTACTGTTTTTCCTATTGATTTATCTACTTGTTTTCTTCTTTCTGAAAACTGACAGTTTCAATCTTTTCCCCTCTTATTTCCCCATCTCACATTCTAATTTCTTCTTCTCTGACAATGATTTCCTTTGGACCTGGATCTCAAAGCACTCAGTTTTTCCCCACAGTAGGCAGTTTACCAGCCTAGATTTCTGCTTCAAGGGGATGGTCAGAACTGACCCTAACTGGATACTATGCTCTTTCCCTCAAGCTTAGTAGAGCTTTGCACCATACTTGCCTCCTCCCATCCATCCATAGTGTCCAGTCCTGGTTCCCTGTCGCACTCTCTCTATTTCTCAGTTCTTTGGACCAGCACTGCCTATTCTTATCTCTGCAGCACCAGTGCTATGGGGATGTGGGACTCAGCAGGCTTTTGTTCCAGAGAGCCTGCAATCTCATTGCCTGTCTCTCAAGGCCAGGACCAGTTTCTGAAGCCTGGAGCCAGGTTTTTCATGGCACTGGAAAAAGGGAGAGGGGACCAATATGTAGGAGTGGATTTTGCTGTAAGTATATGTCATGTTTTAGGATTTACTAACATAATCTCATGGCCGATAGTGTGGTATGGGGAATGGGGGTGCTGAGGGAGGTCAGGGTCAATGAGCATCAGTTCATGGATTTGGAGGGATTTTTTAAACCTTCTTTTGAATTCTGGATGTCCTAGACCATGGAGACAGCTAGAGTTGCTTTATATTTGGCACATAATTTTCTGTTTGGAGAGATTTGCTAGGTGGTGAGGTTCAGAGAAAATGTTTAATCCTCTATCTTGTTGCTCATGGTACCCATGGTAGGACAGTGGCGTGATTGCATTCTCTTATATTAACAGACCATCATTTCTTTAGCCATTCCCCTATTGATGCCATCCCTCCTAGTTCTTAGAGCCTATAAAAAGAGCTCCTATAAATATTCTCATATCTATGGGTCCTTTTCTGCTTTCTTTGGAAGCCCCATTTTCTCCAAATGGTTTATCGGTAGCTCTAAAAACTGGAGAGTTTTCACTTCTCTTTCTCTGGCTCCAACCCCAGGCATAAAAACCCACCCTGTTGTGATTATTCTGCTATTAGCTCCAGCCCCAGGGGAGCGCACTTCCTCTTAAGGCTGCTCTCACTCCATTCTTGGGCAGCCCGAATGGTTAAAATTCTTTATATTAAGCTAAAATTTGCCTTCCTGTTACTTGGATTGGGAGAGAAAGAGCACAGTGAATGGAGACAGTACAGAGCCCTGATTTTGTAGTGAGAGGCGATGGGTTCAAATCCCACCTCTGCCATTTACTACCCATGTCATCTTCCAGCTTTGTATCTCACCTCCCATGAGTGAAAGGCTCTTTACCATGCATCCCTAAGGAATGAGTTTTAACTTCTCTGTTAATTAATTATTCTTTATTTTTTATTTATTTATTTATTTTTTTTGCTGAGGCAATTGAGGTTAAGTGACTTGCCCAGGGTCACACAGCTAGGGAATGTTAAGTGTCTGAGATCAAATTTGAACTCAGGTCCTCCTGACTTCAGGGCTGGTGCTCTATCCACTGCGCCACCTAGCTGCCCCCAATTAATTATTCTAAGGTTTCAAGGAGAGGGCTGTATAAGCTACTAAGAAGCATGATTCTGTTCAACATCAAGGCAAGCTTTGATCGGTCTCAGAGTGGAAAGAAATGGATGGCCTCAATAAGTAGTGAGTTCCTCATCACTGAAGACTCCAAGCAGAAGTTTGAAGCAAATGATCACTTGTTAAGACTGTAATAGAAGGCATTCATGCTATATAGGAAAATGAGGTCACCTCCCAGATCCTTTCCAGTTCTGAGCTGTGATTTCATGCCCTACTCCATACTCATTCCAGTTTTGCTACTCTTAGCTGGAATAATTATTATCATCAGCATTCATACAGCATTTAAAGGTTTGCAAAGCACTTTGCAAATGCTATTGTATTTTATCTTAGGAGGCAAGTACTATTATTATCATTCCCATTTTACAGATTGGCAAAGTGAGGCAGGCAGACATTGAGTGACTTGTTCAGGGTCACAAAGTAAAGGCTGAAGACTAGATTTGACTCCAGTCTTCCTGACTCCAGGACCAGAGCTACCTACACGATGCCAACTGGTTAGAAGGATAAAAGGGACTACAGGGTAAAGACTGAGCTTCCTTCCTGCTTGTTAAGACTTTGTTTGGGGGAGAGGGAAGCTGCCTAAAGAGAGGGCTCTAGATGAGGCTCAGGATGACATCTTGTGTTCCCAGAAGCTACTGAAATAAGAGCTATGCTGCCATCCCCTACTGGTACCCAACCAGGTGGTACCTCTGAGCCCTTATCCAGGCTTGGGCCGTTCCTTCATATGGTCTCCAGAGGCTGCAAGGGGAGCCCCAAGATTTAGGCCTTTTTACTTTTCATTCTAAAGGCAAGCAGGTGTGCTGCACCCATGCGTGCACACACACACACACACACACACACACACACACACGCACACACACACATGCACAAATGTGCACTATTCTTCTTCCTCTTGGGATTGGGATTTTTCTTTTCAACCATCTCTATCCATCCTTGGTTCTCTGTCTGTCTGTCTCTTGTTCTCTTTCTTGTTCTTTGTGGGTATCTTTCTCTTTCTGTTTCTATTCTTTCCTCTCTCTTTCCATTTCTCCCTCTCCCCCTCCCTCCTTCTCTCTCTCTCTGTCTGTCTCTTCCCCCCCCTTCTCTCTGTCTCTCTCTTTCTCTCTCCTTCTCTGTCTCTCTGTCTCTTTTTGTCTCTCTGTCTCTGTCTGTCTGTCTGTCTCTCTCTCTCTCCTCATTCTCTGTGTGTCTCTATGTTTCTCTATTAGGTTTTCTCTCTTTCTTGTTCTATGTGTCTCTCATTCTCTCTTGATCTCTGTGTGTGTCTCTCTCTCTCATCTCTTTGGCTCTCTCATTCTCTTTCTCATTCTCTTTCTTGTTCTCTATGTATATGTTTCTCTCTCTGTCTCTCTTTCTCCCTCCAACTGTCCCTCTATCCCTCCCTCCCTCCATCTCTCTTTCATTCTCTCATTCTCCCTCTGTGTCTCTCTCATTCTCTCTCTTGTTCTTTCTCTCTCCCTCCTTCCCCTTTTCTTCCCTCCATCTCTCTCTTTCTGTTTCTCTCTGTCTCTCTCTCTGTCTCTGTCTCTCTCTCTCTCTGTCTCTCTCTGTCTCGCTGTCTGTCTCTCTCTCTTTCTCTGTCTCTCTCTGACTTTCTCTCTGTGTCTCTGTCTTTCTGTCTCTCTTTCTTTCCCTGCCTTCATCAGCCAGCTCTCTTTTCAGTGGATGTGCCTCTCGCAGGCTATTTTTGCCACACATTTAGGGAATGTATTCTCCATGCAGCATCTTTCTCCTTGTTTAAAGTGGCCCAGGCTGTTGACTGGCTTGTACTGGGGCAGAGGCATGGCCAGGCTTTGCTAGCTGGGTCTGGGATTTTTCCCGTTCTTTTGCAAGTCCGGTCTGAGCTAAGCCAAGGGCAGCCTTTCTCCCTTCCTGGCTTCTTTCATACCTTCCATGGGCCCTTTTCTATCTCCCGCTTGCCTAAAGATTTTCACATTGAGCCAAGCTTCACCTTATCTTTGAAATCACGCATTTTTGTGGAGCCTCCAAACTTTCAAAGGATTCAAGTCTAGGAGTTAGGAAACCTGGGTTCCGGGGACAGATCAAACTCTAACATCAGGTTGGAGGGGAAAAACATTACTTGGCAGGGAGAACATGACTTCTTCCCGGCCCTCAGTGATTCCATCTGTCAAATAGAAGACTTGGATTAGAAAATCTTCAAGAGTTTTTTCAGACCTAACATGATATCATCTTAACCCTGTCCAAATTTCTTTCACCTTTCAACCGTCTTCTCCTTTTCCATTTTTAATTTTCTCACCCTAATAATTCTCTTTGGGAGCTGGAGGAAATCTGAGTGATAATTTTGTCCAACACCTCCATTTTATGGAGAAGGGAAAAGCCATAGATGCAGTGAGCAGGGGGAAATGAGAGCTCCCTCCCAGAGTACTGACACTGGGGAGGGGATGCTTCCTCTGCAAGATTGGCCACTGTCCCTTTGCCTTGCACAAAACCCTTCTGCCAAGCTGCGCTCTTGTGCTGTGTGATCATCCCTGGGCCACCATCCCTGGGGTCTGGCTACCTTCCCAGGACCTGCTTTCTCCCAAGCTCCCTTGGTGTGGAACAGATTCTGGAGGATGGGCTGACACTCAGTCCCATCTATAGCCAGACAATGCCTCCACTTTGTGCCTCCACAGCCTTCCCCTGCCCCCTACCAACCCTCATATAGAATTGACTGCAGGTTATGTTGACCACCATATATCCAGTAGGTGGAGAGTCAACCCTACTCTCAGCCCTAGTCCCCAGGTCTTATGCTCCTCCAGTTGTCTGAGATTACTCTCTTACTTATGATTAAGAACAGCAAGGCAGTGCAGGGGATAAAGCTCAGCAGGAAGGCTTGAGGGCAAATCCAAGTCACCTAAACCTCTATTTGCTTCAGTTTCCTTATCTGTAAAATGGGGATAATAATAGCATCTCCTTCTCAGGGCTCTTATAATGATCAAATGAGACAATAATTGTAAAGCCTTTAGCACAGCTCCTGGCACTTAGTAAGTGTTATATAAGTGCAAGCTGTTTTATATAGATACCATGAGTTAGTGACACTTTTTTCTTTTTTTTATTAAAGTTTTTTATTTGCAAAACATATGTATGGGTAATTTTTTAACATTGACCCTTACAAAGCTTTCTGTTACAAATTATACTTTTTTTTTTAGGAAATGTGGGTTCTCAGATCCTGCACCTCTGAAAGATGCTTGACTGACTAAGAAGAACTTGCAAACCCTAGCTGTACTATAGAAATAGATGCCTCTGTTTTATGTATTTTATCTCATTGGACCCATGGCATAATAGGTAACATGACAGACTTTGGAGGTTGAATAATCTGAGTTCAGGAGCAGTCTCTGGACACTTACCAACTAGGTGACTCAGTCTCAGTTTCCCTATATGTAAAATGGGGATAACAGTAGCCACTTCACAGGATTAATGTGAGGATCAGATGAGATCTTACAAATCTTGTCCTCAATTAACAGTATCATTATCCCCATTTTACAAAGAAGTCACTTGCTGTGCTTTCAACATTACTGGGAGCCCTGATGACCTCCAACTCTGAAGAATAAGCACAAACCAGCCATTTGGGGATAGGGTAATCTATCTCTTTTTAGCTAGAATGATCTCTTAGGTCAATAAGGTAAAAACACAAAGAAACTGAGGGGAGGGCATTAAACTATATACAAACCTTAAAGACCACATAATGGCTTAGAAAACCACATATTAATATTATTTATGTTTTATTTAATTTTGATTTTTTTGGTTAAATATTTACCAATTATATTTTGATCTGGTTCAGGCCTTAATGGGAACATTGTGGGCCTGTAGGATGGTGTCTTAGAGGACTTTAGTTACTTTCAATTCTTTGATTATATCCTATTGTTTTCATCTATTTTCTTTTCTTTTTTGCTGAGGCAATCAGGATTAAGTGACTTGGCCAGGGTCACAGAGCTAGGAAGTGTTAAGTGTCTGAGACCAGATTTGAACTCAGGTCCTCCTGACTTCAGGGCTGGTGCTCTATCACTATACCAAATAACTGTTCCATCTATTTTCTATAGAATCTTGAGAAACCACTAAGGTTTGCACCTTGGGAATAAACATAACCAGTAAGGGCATTCTTTATTCTGCAGGTCTGCTCAGCTCAGCATCTGGATGCTACAAGAAGAAAGCACTATACAGGTGATTAGTCCATGCCCCAAAGGCAGAGACCATTTTGTGTGTGATGCTGAGAGTTAAAGGTCCTCTCATGTTAATAAAGCCAACAGGTCAGCAGTCTGTAAGCCCAGATGTCAGAGATCCTGCCTCTGACTTCAGATTAAACTGGACAGTTGTGGATTGTCCCTCGGATTCTTGGGAAGTATAAAGTATCTGGCTTGGGAAGTATAAAGTATCCAGCTTGGGAAATATAAAGTATCCAGCTTGGGAAGTATAAAGTACCGGGTTTTTTCCTCTAGATCTCTAACAAATAAGATTTCAAACTAAAACACTTTTCCTGTGGACTTGCTTTGACATTTTAGAAACTACAGGGGCCCTGTGTCTGGAACAGGTCAGAGGCTTTCGGGACCCCATGTGGCAGACCCCTGAGATTCACCACCCCAGGGCTATTATTTCTTCTAGGATGCTGCTGCCAGACTGCCTCGATGACAGACTGTGGGGGCAATGGGTCCCCATACACACGGGCAGCACGAACCCTATCCATGTATGTAACGACCTAAATTTAGCTCGAGATAATAGAAAATCCTTCTCCACTGAATAATCCAAGTGGACAGTACATTCTTTCCATCGAGGAAACAGCATCAGCCCTTTGGGGTTGAGAGAAGCTGATGGGGAGAGCCTTGGCAGTAAGGGCAAGGGGAGGAGGAGAAGGATCCTAAATGGACTTGAGCAGCTACTCCATCTATCTCTCAAGCTGCTGCCCTTTGAGATTCCCTTGAACTCAAGTAAACCATAAATCCCAAACAAGGGTTTCCACTGATTGTAATTATCTAGGCTTACTGTCCTGAAAATGCCCCTTGACTTTTAACTCTGCCTCCCAGAGATCTGGGCATGTCATCATCCCCTTACTCAAAAATCTTCTGATTCCTTATTGTCTCTAGAATGTTTATATTCTGTATAAATAGACAAAATTTTTACCCCGTCATTTAAAACCCTTTACTCTCTAACCTCCATTTTTCTTTCCAGTTTTGTTTCATATAACTCTTCATATATCTTTCTCTCCAATCAAACTGGCCTATTGCATTCCTTATTCATCTCCAGCCTCCAGCCTTTGCATAGTGGTCCCCCACATCTGGAACGCACCCCTTCTTTGCCGCCATTTTATAGGATCCCTAGCTTCCTTCAGCTCAAGAATAAAGACTCCCCTCAGTAGCTCCTCTTCCTCTTGAATTGACTCTGTTATTTTGACTATAATCCATACTCACTCGGGTACATTTTACATTCTCCAACATACAGCATAAGTTCCCTGAGGGCAGGAACGGATGCATTTTTCCCCCTTAGTATCCCCAGCACCTACTTCCCAAGAGTCCAAGGGACAACGCCAGGTATACAATTAAGTGCTTAATAAACGTTTATTGAGTTTCTAAAGGGGCCATGATTAAGATGCTTTGTTAGTTTTCTTGTGAAGAACTTCAGCAGAAAGCTCACATGTTCAAGGCTGAAGATAAGAGAGAGTTGGGAGGGTGAGGGAGGCTCAGGATTTCTTGTGCAACCCTCCCCTCTAGACAAGCTTCCAAGAATTCTCCCATTGCAGTGATCTGTGCAGTGATGGCTGGCATTAACTTGGCACCATCACAACATAGCTAACATTTATATGGTCCTTTAAAGCGTTCTAAAAATGCTTTGTACTTTTCATCTCATTTAATTCTCAAAAACAACCCTGAGTCATCGGTGCTGTTGTTATTCCATTTTATAGATGAGGAAAACTGAGGGTGAGGGAGACTTAGTAACTTGGCCAGAACTCAACATCTACAAAGCATCTACCATATTCTTTGGTCTCTGGGCAGGCTTAGGCTGCTCTGTGTGTGGACAGGGGGCTGCAGAGCTCCCCCAGGCCCCAGTCAGGATTCTGAGGTCAGGAGAAGCCATGCGGGAGGGAAGGAAGGGAGTCTGCCCATGAGAAGTTGGGACAAGGTGAACAAAAGGGACATGGTGGGAGCTTTGAACATAACAAGTTTGGACTGAATGAAGTTGAATTGAATTCATGGTGGCCACTAAACTGATGATTCTCCATGCCAAATGCTGTGGTACCTGCCAGCAATCTCAGAGATACCTTGAAAGGAAGCTGGGCTATAAAGGGTTCTACTGACCTAGGGACGGCCTCCTAGAGCTTCAGGTCTTCCTTTCTCTCTCCAGGGGAATGGGCCTAAAACACTTTTCATTAGGCTAAGGGAAATCATCAAGGTACCCGTGACATAGCATCCCAAGGGCCCGCAGGAGATAGGACAGCCTGGTGATTCCACCTTTGTGCCATCTCTGGAATATGCTTCCTTCCCTCCCCTGGAGCTGTCACCCCTTTGCTGTATTTCCTCATCACCTTGAGCCTGGATTATGGGAATAGCTGCTGCGGGGTCTGCCTGCCCCAAATCTGTCCCCACTTTAATCCTCCATTTAGCTACTAAAGGGATTTTCCTAAAACCTAGGTCTGATCATCAGTCTTTCTCTGTCTCTCTGTGTCTCTTTCTCTCTCTGTCTCTGTCTGTCTGTCTGTCTGTCTGTCTGTCTGTCTCTGTGTGTGTGTGTGTCTTTCTCTCTTTTTTTCTCTCTCTCTCTATGTGTGTGTCTATCTCTTTGTTTCTCTCTTTTTCTGTTTCTTTCTCTCTCTGTCTCTCTCTTTGTCTCTATGTGTGTCTCTTGTCTTTCTCTCTCTGTTTCTATCTTTCTCTCTGTGTCTCTGTCTCCGTCTCTGCTGTCTGTCTCTATCTCTCTCTTCCACACATACACACCACTCAGTTAACTCCAATGGCTCCCTATTACCTCCAGGATCAAATAGCCAACCCTCTGTTGGACATCCACAGCCCTCTCCTACTTTTCCAATCTTCTCTTATCTCCCTTTCAGTGAGCTGATGACCATAGCCTTGAGGCTCCTCTATAGACCAGATTCTCCATCTCTCAGCCCCAGGCATCTTCTCTGGTGGTCTCCCAAGGCTGGAATGCTTTCCCTTCTTTGCTCTGACTACTGACCCCCTGACTTCCGAAGGTCCAACTAGAGTCCCATCTGCTGCAGGAAACCTTCCTGAATTCTTCTTAATCCCAGGGCCTTCCCTCTGTTAATTATTTCCTATATATCGCTTGCTTCATATTTATTTGCATGTTGCCTTCCTCCATTAGATTGTAAGCTCCTTCAGGACAGGCACTGTCTTTTGCCCATTTCTGTATCTCCAATGCTTTAGCATTGTACCTGACATATGATAGTCTCTATAATAAATGTTTACTAAGTAAATAACTATTGTAGCACACACACTTGTGTATATGAATACATACATACATAGAGAGAAACATAAAGAGAAACACACAGAAAGAAACAGAAATAGAACACACAGAGAAATATAAAGAAAAAAATACAGAGAGAGAAAAGCAAAGAGAGTAAAAAACAGAGAAGGAGAGAGACAAGGAAGAGAAAAACAGAGAAAGAGAGCAATAGAAAAAGGAAGGAGACAGAGACAGAGAGGGAAGAGGAGAGGAGAGGGGAGGGGAGAGAGGTTGGGAGGGAGGAAGGGAAAGAGAGAAGAGAGAGAAAAAGACAGAGAAAGAGTGAGAGAGAGAGAGAGAAGGAGGGATGGAGGGAGGGAGGGAGAGCAAGACCACATAGGAACTTAATGTTTATTGACTAACTCCTCTATAAAATGGTAGTCCTAAGATCATGAACTTAGAACTGAAAAATCCAAACCCTTCATCTGAGAGATGAAGAAACAGAGACATTAAAAAAAAAAAAAAACTAGCCCCAGATCATAAAGTGGCTGTGACAGGATTTGAATCCAGATCCTTTGACTCCAAACCCAGCCTTCTCTACTTTACTGTGCCGTCTTTTTAACAATAATGGTACTGCTCACCTTATGGTGAGGTTCAAATGGTTCAGAACATACGGTGACTTGTAAACTTAAAGAAATTTGGAACCTCTTGGTGTCCATTGCACCTCCTAAGGCCAATGAAGATGGAGCTTCCCAGACTCAGACATGGGGTCTCACCCTTTCAGTGTCCAATAAATAGGACTGTTCCCTTCAAAAAAAACAGCCCCCAGGACTAAAAGCGTGGCGCCCAGTAAAACCAGACAGCTGTTCTTGAATACACAAAATAATCCCTGTGATGGGCTCACAAGGCCAGACTTAAGCAGTGGGGCTTTAGAAATGGATTGAGAGCAGAATCTCAGTCTGTTGGAGCTGGAAGGGATCTTGGGAAAGATCAAACCCCTTGGAGAAGGAAGCTGAGGCTCAGAAAGGATGGGGGAGGAAGCGAAACAATTTGTTTGTGAGTTAATGGAAGAACAAGGCCCATCAGGGGCTCCCATTTTGTCCATCAGTAAAGGAAAGGAAAGTCCAGTCTTCCCTGGACTGGAAGGAATCTTAGGAAAGAAAACTGACTCTCCAGGCTCAATCTCGGTGCCCCAGTGATCTTAGCCAAGTCACTCAGGAGAGGTGGGGTAAGGTCTGGAAGGGGGAGGCTCTGAGGTCCCTTTTCCTTCTAGATTAATGAGCCTATGACCCAAATCATCTCATCCAACCTTCTTACCTTACAGATAACTGTGGCCTGGGAGGCCAGGTGAGGAGCCATCAGATCATGCTAGTAAAAAGGTGTAGAACTGAGACACAAACCCACATTTTCTAACCCCTGCTCTTCCCTACCTGCTTTTTGTCTTACACCCACCACTTTTGAAGAGAAACACGAAAAGGCAACTCCCAAGCTTCCTTAAGAAATGCCCTTTTGTAAGGTGGGAAACCTCTGAATAGCTAAATATTTAAGTTATAGATACTTAAATATGGAAACAAAATGCTCCTACCACTTATCTTGTATCTTATTCCTACTTGTTCAGTTATGTCCGACTTTTGTGACCCCATTTGGGGTTTTCTTGGCAGAGATACTGGAAGTAGTTTGCCATTTCCTTCTCCAGCTCATTTTACAGATGAGGAAACTGAGGCAAACAAAATGAAGTGACTTGCTCAAGTTCCTCTGACTGAGGCTGGATTTTAACTCTGGACTTTCTGGTTTGACTGACTCCAGACCCAGTGCTCCATCTGCCTTATATTATCAATTTTCTTTTCAGAAGTGAATGTCTTATCTTCCCTCCCAGTTACTGATGCCTTAGCTTTTTTGTTTTTCCTTCAGGGCCAGACCTCACACAGTAGGTTTCTCAACCAGCAAGCATTTAGTATGTGACTGCCATGTGCTTTGCTAAGTGCTGGGAACAGAAGGACAGAATTGAAACATTCACTCTCCCCAAGCATTTGGCATGTATCTCCAGAGATAGCAACAGACCCATACTAGGTGGCTCAATGGATGGAGTGCAGGGCTTGGAGTCAGGAAGACCCGAATTCAAATGTAGCCTTAGACATTCACTGGGTGATTGTAGACAAATCACTTAAGCCCAATTGCCTCAGTTTCCTCATCTGTAAAATGAGCTGGAGAAGGAAATGACCAACCACTTCAGCATCTCTGCCAAGAAAACCCCAATTGGGATCACAAAGAGTCTTACACAACTGAAACAAAACATATTCCATGTATATACATATGTACATAGGTACACATATAACACATACAAAATAAATGCTAGGGAATCTGAGAGAAGAAGGCCCTAGCATCTGGTGAGATCAGGACAGGATTCACATAGAAGGTGGGTAGCCCTTGACTCTTGTGGTATTTGTTAGCCATTCCAGTCACCCGGTACTTACCGGCTACCTTTTACCATTGTTCCATCTCACATTATCCGTTTTCTAATAGCACTGGACACTTTAGTATTTGTTTTCAAATAAGGTTTTGTCTTGTACCTCCTGCACCTGGCATATTGCCTGGCACATAGTAGGCATTTAATAATTGCTTATTGAAATGAATTCATGCTGTCACCCAGTATAATGTCAGCTCACTCATCTTCTGGTCTTATTTATTTATTTTCCCTTTCCCAGGTGCTGCCTTGATACTGCTCCACAGTCCAGGACACCCAGAAGGTGTGAATTTTGCTCTGAGGATATAGCCAGGGCAATGCTCTCCCACAAAGCAGCCAGACACCGAATCGTGGCCAGATGCCCCGGTGGCCAGATGCCCAGGTGGACAGACTCCTTCTCCCATGAAGAATGTCTTTGTTTTCCTAGCAGGGTAGTGCAAAGCCCCAGGCAAAGGTGAGAGGAAAGGTGATATCCCCAACATCTCTATCCTGAGAGCCAAGTGACCTGAATAATTGCCTTTCCTTGGAGGTCTCTTTAGACATCACCGACGGCAAATATTCCCCTGTTCAGGGTGTTGTCATTGAGAGAATGGCAGTGCTACTGATTTCTCCTGTTCCTGGGAGTCTGCCTCTGGCCCTTCGTAACACTATGTACAGAGGCCCCACGTACTCCCTAGACTGCTATCCAAAGGACTGCAATATAGTGGGCTCAGATCTTCCCCCTGCTGCTCCATCCCACAAGGAAGAGCATAGTTTTTGGTTCCCTCGTGTGAACTGAATGGCTCTTGGCCCTTAGAAAAGCATCTTCTGGAGCAGCTGGTGCAGTGGAATAAAACACCAGCCTTGAAGTCAGGAAGACCTGAGTTCAAATTTGGCCTCACACATTTAACACTTCCTAGCTGTATGACCCTGGGCAAATCACTTAACCCCAAATGCCTCAGGAAAAAAAAAATCTTCCATAATCAGGCAAAAGGGAATATAGCTGAAGGGTTGGTCTCATGGCACCATGTAGACCTCTGGCCTTGCCAGGGACGCCTCAGAGAATTAGGAAGGGGGAGGAGGGAGAAAGGTTGCTTGTCTGGCATACAGTTGACACTTAATAAATGCTTATCTACTCAATCTGTCTTCTGCAGACTGGTACTTGTGTCACTTGTGTCCTAAGCCTCAGTGACAGAATCTCTTGAAAATCAGTGCCTTGTTTAACCTGGTAAATGAGGTGAACCAAAAGTCTCTTTCCAAGATTGAAAGAAAAC
>JAJPUD010004218.1:64304-154383 GCA_023553655.1 Myrmecobius fasciatus | reverse complement strand
GAATCTTATTATTATTAGATCTTATTAGAATCTTATTAGAAATATGACCTAAGAAGTTTCAGAGAACCATTTTACTTTATAACACATATTCTGGCATCTGTAAACTTTAAAAAAAATATAATAGCAGCAGCTAAGAGGCTCAATGAATAGAATGCTGGTCCTAGAATCAGGAGGACTTGAATTAAAATTTGACCTCAGACACTTGACACTTAGTAGATATGTGATCTGAAGTGAGTCACTTAACCCCAATTGTCTTGTGTCCCCCAAATCATAACAATTGTATCTCAATATAATTGTTTTCCTTTATAATCCTGTTTGAAGTATTTTAAAAAACGTCATTCTAAGAAGGCTTCCACAAGTTTCACCAGATTGTCAGAAGGATCCATGACACCCAAAAGATTAAGAATTCCTGCTTTATAGCAATGAAAAGACATCCATCTTTCCCCTGGGATGTTCTTAGGAGAGAAGATGTCCTGGAACCTTAATTCATCAAGATAAAATACCTTGCTTCTTAACTGTCAAAAGCAAATACAACAACTATTTACATTGGCCAGAATCCTGTGCCTTCCTCCACAAAGGCATCTTTTCTTTGCTACATCGATCCTACCCTGGTTTTATAGGCTCATACAATCTTAGAACGGGAAGGAACCATATAGTTTATTAAATCATAGGATCAAGATCAACATCTTCCCCTTTTATAAATGGAGAAACTGAGGCCAAGAGAGTCCATAATCTGATGAAAAAGAAAAGTGACTTGCCCACCCTATGAAATCAAGTCTAGAATCTAGGTCTCATTATTCTTTCCACTACCTTGAGCTCTACTCGGTATAATTCATGCATTGTACCGATGTGGAAACCAAGACCCAGAAAGGCTCCGAAGGCTCGGTATAAAAATACCTTCCACTAAGGGAAAGGAATCAGTCCTTCACAAATCTGTAGAAGCCTGAGCAGGTTCCTTCCAGTCCCTGGCCAGAGCCTGGAGTCAACTTGTAAAAAGGCTTTCTAATGGTCTGACAAGACCTTTCCTTATCTTTCCCCAGGGAGAATCTGGCCAGACACCTGGGAAAGAGTTCAGGCTCAAAAACCATGTCTGGGAAGTTCAAGGAGGTTGCTATGGTGTTTTAAGAAAAGGGGAAGCTGGCTGCTGCTGCTGCAAAAGAAATGCCCTGCAGCTCTGCCTCTTGAGTGCAGGAGCTGCAGGTGTTTGTCCCAACCTTAAAGCAGAGCAAATAGCTGAGGTGCACATTGGCTCCTGGGAAGGTGACAACTTGATCTACCTGCCAAGGAGGCTCAGCTAGCCCCATTGCATCTTGGTAGTGGGGGATGAGTCTGAGAATGAATGGAGGCTCTGCAGCCCAGCTGGGACCCAGACCACAACTGAGGCTGCCCTGCTGAGCAGGAGAGAAAGAAACCCTTGCCCTTGGTCACAGTGAGCCCTTATCCAACTGTGAGCTCTGAGGGCACAGCACCAGGCTTTTCCCAATGGGCCTTGCTTGGGGAACCAAGCCCTACGTAACTCAGGCTGACATCTCCCCCCCGCCCCACACTCACCTATCTTCATTAAGCCCCCGCCCTTTCCTCCCGTGCTCCCCCGGGGGTAGGAAGCCAGGACCCGGTCTTTCTCTTTCTCACCCGGGGCCTTCCTCACTCATTACAAGAACAGAGCTGATGAACATTGTCTGGCAAGATTCATCCCCCTCCCCCTTTTATAAAGGGAAAAAAACCCATATACTCCAATCAAAACTGAACATAAAGCCAAGTCACTCTAGTCGAAGAAGCAAGACAATCAAGATGCACTGTACCTTTAAGGAGTCAGCCTTGGTTCCCTCCTGTGTGTGAGGCAGGAGGAGGCTGTAGGAGGTAGGTTATTCTTGGTTCCAGGCTCACTTACCTAACTCTGAGTTAGCCCCTTTCCCCCTCTGGCCAGCCTCTTTTCCACTCTGGGGAGCTTTTACCATTTAAGGTCAATGTTACATCTGGCTCTGCTGACTGGGAGCTGCTCCCTCCAGGGCCTCCCTCTGCGTTCCCAGTCTTGCTGCCTGCCTGTCCTGCCCTGGCAGGGAGCTGGGATAGAAAGCTTCAAATTCTTCCAAGCCCCTTTCTCCTCTTTCAGGGACTCCTCAAGTCCAGCCCCCCAGGGAGGCTCCAGGAGGCCGGACTGGGCTGGACTGGAGCAGGGTTCCTCTGCTGGAGAAGGAGAAGCAGTCACTCCCTGATCCCTTCCCCCCCCTCCACTCCATGTACACACTCAGCCTGTTCCACCAGCTCTTGGGGGCTCATTGCTCCCCCTATACCATGGTTTGGACTCATCTTCCTCTTGCAGGTCACACAAGCAGCTGGACTGTAAAAGGAGATTGGGTCCTTAAAGGATCCTGACTCAAAACCAAACTTGGAGGGTGTTTTTTACCCTCAGAAAGGAGAAAAATAGGGACAGAGCCATAGCCAAGAAGAGGACCCAGTGGTCTCACCTCAACCCCTTGGGCAACTCAAGGAGGATCTAGCAATGGTTAATCCATCAAGGAGCCTAGACCCTTCTTTCCATCCCATGGAAGCTGATCCATGCCAAAGCAGCTGATGGATGCTGCCCCTGCCCAATCTGAAAGAACTGATCTTCACCTTAACTTGACTTTCCCCAGTTTACTGAACCCCATTCTTCCTGGGTGTGACCTTGTTGGGCCCAAAGTTCTAGAGAGACTAAAACGACACCTGAAAAAATGCTTCTGTCCTCTCTGAGGAGCAACCCAGTCAGTGTTCTATAATTTAGGACTTCTGGTTCCCAAATGTTAGGTCTATAGTCAGGGGTGTGTTCACAAATGTTTAATAACCAGCTCTTTCTCCCCTCGTCTCCTCCTCCCCCCCAAAAAAAAGAGAACACAGGATTGTTAACATTTTTACCATCACTTTCTTAAGTCTTGACAATCAACAAAACAATAAATCAAGCCCTGATTTTCAGCATTTGTCCATTTCTGAGGTGCAAATGTCCCCAGTGTGAATTTAATCATTGGCTTTAGAGAGCCTGTTTGACATCAGTCTGGCACACCTGAGTTGGTCCCCATCATCACAGATGGCAGGCACTTTCAAGGAAGAAACTTGCAGTATCCAAGCTAATGTGATCTCAGCTCATCTACTTTTACTAGTCTGCCCCAGCTAGCCACCATTGCCGTCAACATTTCCCGTCTTTATCTTTCCTTAAAAAAATAGTGAGATCCATAACTTGGAATTGTGATAACAAGGAGAAACACCATCACATATGTCAGGAAGAAAGCTTGAAAGAAATCCTCAAAATCAACTTTTTAAATCAAATTCAGTTGGAATAAGGGAGATCTCAGGATATGACCTTAGACCTTAGAACACAAGATCTTTTGTAGGAGAGAAAGGCTGAGGGAGCTGATGGGAAGAGGGTGGGAATAGGAGAGACTTTGGGTTATCATGAAGCTACTGATGGAGAAGCCACAACTGAGATAGAAAACAGAGAAGAAATACAATGTGCTACAGTTGCTGAGGGAAGAAGCTAACAAATAGGAGTCTCTCTTTTAACTAATTTTTCTAGTTAGCTGGATACTGAGTTCAATTGGTTCTATCTACGAAAGAATATGGTAGATCCAGAGCTCTCTAAATTTTGCCTACTAGGAACAAAAGCCAAGTCACTCCACCTTAGTTGAAGTTTTGATAGGAAATAAATTTCATAATCTCTGAGAGTTTTCCCAGCTCTAACAATCAGCTCGATACTGGAACCATTTGTTTCCTAGATTTCTCCCAGTCATGGAGTACTGAGATTAACTAACAGTAAATTGAGAATCAGGAAACTCACAGTTTTCAACACTGAATCCCTTTTTTTCTGGTATCTATATGACATCCTAAATTAGGTAGTTGTCCTATTTCCTAGAATTCCTTGGGAGGCTAACTGATTCTCTTTCCACCTACCCACCCAGATTCACATAGACACAATCTCAAAAATATACTTATACATACTGGCACACATTTTCAAACACTCACATACATTCACTAACTCTCACACATCCATACACTCTTATTCAGTCATATGCCAGCATAGACAGTTACAACATTAGATAATCTACATAAGATATAGTGGGTAGGATGTTAAACAAAAAAATCAAGAAGACCAGGGTTCAAATTCCACCTCTAACATTTACTAGGATTTTGAGCAAGCCACTTGAGCCTCAATTTCCCCATTTGTAAAATGGGGCTAATGATAAAACCTACCTCCTAAAGTTGTTGTGAGGATAAAATGAGATCATATTTTCAAAACACTCTGCAAAACTTAAATCATCATTATTGGTGGAGTTGTGAATTGATTAGATTTAGCTATTCTGGAGAACAATTTGGAATTATGCCCAAAGGGCTATAAAATTGTGCATACTCTGATCCATCAGTGTCACTTCTAGATCTGTATCCCAAAAAGATCATAAAAGAGAGAAAAGGGCACACATTTATAAAATATATATATATATATATATATATATATATCAGTTCTTTTTGTGATAGTAAAGAATTAGAAACTGAGCTACCTACCATCTAGGGGTGGGAGTGGAGGGAAGGAGGGGAAAAATTTGGAACTAAAAATTTTGCAAAGATCAATGTAGAAAAATTAATCATATGTTCTGTAAATAAAAAGCTTTAATAAAAAAAGGAAAAAAAAGAATTAGAAACTGATGGGATGCCCCTCAATTGGGGATGACTGAACAAGTTGTGGTATGCTACTGTAACAGAATAACATTGTTCTATAAGAAATTATGATTAGGCCGATTTCAGAAAAGCCAGAAGAGACCTACATGAACTGATGCTGAGTGAAATGAGCAGAACCAGGAGGACATTGTACACAGTAACATTGTGCAATGATCAACTATGAATGATTTAACTTTTCTCAGTAATATGATGATCCGGGATAGTTCCAAGGGACTTGTGATGGAAAATGCTATCCACATCCCAAGAAAGGACTGTGAAATCTTGAATGCAGATCAGTCTATGATTTTCACTTGTATTTTGTTTTTCCTTTCTTGTAGCTTTCCCTTTTTGTTCTGAGAGTGCTTTCATGATATAATTAATATTTAACACGATTGTATAAGTATAATCTATATCAGATTGCTTGCTGTCTTAGGGAAGGGTCAGGGAAGAGAAGAAGAGAGAAAAATTTGGAACACAAAAACTCACAAAAATGAATGTAATTTACATGTAATGGAAAGATGAAATACTTTTTATAATAGCTTTTTATTTTTCCAAAATACATGTAAAGAAAATTTTCAACATTGACCCTTGTAAAACCCTTGTGCTCCAAATTTTTCTCCTTCCCTCCCCCTACTTCCATAGACAGCAAGTAATCCAATATAGACTAAACATGTAATTGTTCTAAACATATAGAATACTCCTAAGTAAAAAATAGTATATATATACATATATAAAATATATATATACATATATAAAATATATATTTATATAAAATATATATATAAAGTAAAAAAAAAGCAGAATATAAATGCTAGCTGTTATTATTGTCATTCTTCACGTGTCATAGAAAACACTGAAGAGGTCCAGAACTTGTCTGATCCTTTAGGAATCTCCCAGACTAGAAAAGGACACAGGGTTAAGGCTGACTCCCTGGGACCAGCTGGAGACCTCACAGCCTTTCCAGGGATACAGCAAGAGCAGCAAGGAGAATTTGAACATCAAATGCAGACAAGAATCTAGAAGGACAAAGCAAAATCCAAGGACTGTGTGAGCTTGTCTAGTTCTAGAGGAAGGAAGAAAAAAATGGAAGATGTATCATGTCCCCAAATACCAAAGGAGACAAGTTAACTACAGGAGTAGACAGTGAGGAACAATGTAACTGTCTGAAAACCTAACCCTATATTGCTCCCACCTCTTTTGATTCTACTTATAGTTGTTAAACCAACCTGGAGGAAGTCATGAAACTATGCATGAATCCCTTGAAACTGTCTTAGATCACTGTTAATAGATGAAACTGAGAGAAGGGATGGACATAATTCACTAGGTGCTTCTATTTTTCTAGAACTTATATCAAATTAGGAATTCTTAGCCCTTTTTGTGCATTGGCCTCCTTTAGCAGTCTAGTAAAGCCCTTTCCAGAATAATATTTTAAAATCCACCAAGTAAAATATAAAGATTTTAAAGGAAATCAATATTTTTGAAATATATATATATAGATATATTTATATGAAATACACATATATATACATGCATGTGTATGTATAGACATGTGTGTGTAGATATATACACACTTATATAAAAGTCAACAGACTCCACTTAAAAATCCCTATTCTATACCATATCTTGATTTCAGTTTATAAAGCAAGGGCAATCATTCCCAGATTTGGTAAAGATTTGTGCAACTTTAATAAACTTTTTTATTGTTAAGCTATTTTTTTAGTTGTGATTCTGTGACCCCATTTGATGTTTTCTTCACAGAGATATTGGAGATTTGCCATTTTCTTCTCTAGTTCATTTTATAGATAAGGAAACTGAGGCAAACAAGATTAAGTGACTTGCCCAGAGTCACAATGAGGCCAGATTTGAACTCAGGAAGATGAATCTTCCTGACTCCAGGCTCAGCACTCTATCTACTATGGCCCAGCATTTTTTTTTAAATAGAAAAAGACTAAGAATAAAGGTGGATTCCTAATTTCTCTCTTTTCTACTTCTAGAGAAAGTCTATTTACTGAATTTATGTACATTCCATTGCTCATCAGAATTTCAGGCTGGGAGGAAATAATCAGTGCTGGCAGGATCTTAAAAAAACAAAACTATTTTTTAAAATGTAAAATATATTCATTCATTCACTTCATCATTCATTCAATGAACATTTATTCCACACATGCAAAGCTCCTGGGCATTCAAAACTACAAAGATCCATCTGGTAATCTGTCATTCCTTCTGCAAGTTGGTCTCAGCCTAGCAACAAGGCAGCACTCATTCTTGGAAATGGAAGACCCTGGCTTGTCGGACCACTGGGCTTAAAGACAGAAGACTTGAGTTTTTGTTCTCACGCTAACATGTGCCAACTCCATAATCTTGGGGCCCCTTTCTTCCCCTTTATTGGGTAGTCAAGGTCATGCTCTACTGTTTTCC
Organism: Myrmecobius fasciatus; assembly: GCA_023553655.1. Classification (NCBI taxonomy): domain Eukaryota; kingdom Metazoa; phylum Chordata; class Mammalia; order Dasyuromorphia; family Myrmecobiidae; genus Myrmecobius; species Myrmecobius fasciatus. Next base: position 147,279 of record JAJPUD010004218.1, on the reverse strand, counting down.
TGTGCTTTAATTTTTGGACAATGGCTCAGGGGCTCTGAGAGTCCCCCATGCAGAAAGCCTGCCTTTAATCCTTGGAAGAATATGAACTATCACCAGACTATATTTAACCTCATCCTTGGGGCTGCATGGAGATTTGGCCTTGCTCTTCATGCATTAGATCCTTCCCCAAAGCATATGCTCCCCAAAAAGACTTGTTGGATAGAACTTCCCTGGGCTCTAAACTTCTAAAGCTATAGAAAATGAGAACTCTTCTGTAAAATGATTTTAAGAGAGGCTTTGACTGAGGCTGAGGAGGGGAGGATGTGACCCTGAACAGGATCTAGATCGTCAGTACAGAGCCAACTTTCCCATTTTCTTCCTTTAATGAGCCAAAGGAGGCTTGTTAAAATGAATGTCCCCCAAGTAAACACAGTCAGACAACTTCCATGCTCAAGCACATGCCCATATTTAGGGGTTCAGCTTTGAGAAAGGGAAGGACGATTCACTAGCTATTGCATAAGGGGAGGATGGGTAAGGATGATTCTAAAGTTTACATCAAGTATCTCTTGGGACAGGAGAAACTAAATTCCACAAGCATTTAGTAAATACTGTGTTAAATTTTTAAAAATACCAATTATATGCCAGATAGTCTATTGATGGGCTATCTGTCTTATCCTTGCTAAGCTTCAATGAAAGAATTGAACTCAGTGACTTCTATAATCCCTTTCGACTCTAAATCTATGGTTTTGGGATCCCTATGATCTAGTGAATGGAGAGCTACCTTCTTCAAATGGACTTTGTTCTTGTAAGCTAGTGAGAATCTGTAGTATGTAGACATCAAGTTTTAGGTTTTAGTTCATAGAATTATCATTTAAAGCTGGAAGGGATCTTAGAGACCATTAAATCCCATCCTTTTATTTTACAGATGAAGAAAATAAGGCACACAGAGAGGGAACAATTTTCCCAGATTCACACAGCTAGTAAGCAGTAGAATTGAATTTAGGTCTTTCTGATCCAAACCCAGAATTCTCTCCACTACTCCTTGTTTTATGAATGACGCTGACAAACTGTGACAAGTCCAGAGGAGGGTGACTGAAGGATGCTGAGTCTAGTTCAGCCATCCTACTCATGGAAGAATCTTTAAGTAACGTTCCTGACAGGTTCTCATCTAGCCTCTGTTGGACAGTGCCAGGAATTCAGTGACTCCCTAAAAGATACAGAATGCACTCATTATGGCAGAAAAATTAAGCATCTGTGTCATGTTCTGGTTGACAGGAAGTCTGTTAATCATAGTCAAACATTCTGAGACATGCTGCTAAACACTGGGAAGAAAAAGAAAAAATAGAACACTGCTCTCATGAAATTTACATTCTGCTGGAGAAAAGGGTGGTTATGATATTATACAGAATGCATATGATAATTTTATACACATATATGTATATAATATATGTAAAAATAAATTCAGATAAATTTGGGGAGATCTGTATGAACTGAAGCAGACTAAGGAGTAGTTTATACTATTATGACATTACAAAAACTGAGCTATTTTGAAAGACTTAAGAACTCTAATCAACGTAATGATATTCTATGATTCTAGAGGATTGATAATGAAGAATATTACCCACCTCCTGACAGGTGGAATAATTAGGGGAATGAGAAAAACTTAAACATAGCCAGTGTTTAGTTGGCATTTTATATTTGTTACTAGGGTTTTCTTTTTTTTTCTTTTTCCCCCAGGGAGTGTGGGGAATGGATAAGGTGTGAGAGAAAAAGATAAATATTCTGATGATAGAAAAAATAAATAAAAATAAGGTTGGGAGTAATAGAAAAAAGAGAAATCCAGGTATTGTGTTGCAGGAATGCAGGAGAGACAATTACTGCAGCAGCTTTTGGAATATTTGAGGATAGTTATTTGTCTCCCCTAATTTTTTTCCCCAGAAGCATAATACATTAGGTGTCAGAGAACCTGGGTTCAAATCTGAGCTCTAGTAGTTCCTCGTGACCTTGAACCTATCACAGCCCCTTTGGGTCTCATCTTCCTCTTTTGTAACATGAGAAGACGTACTAGACAATCTATTAAGTTCCCCCTCTACCTCTGAGTCCTCTAATTGTATTATTCCTAAATCCTTCAAACTGCATCATCTCCAGAATCCTTTGTACCTTTATTCAACTGATATGTTTCTTATATAATACATATCCAGAACCAAACAGAGAATAGTGAAAATATAATTTTTCTTACATAAATATCCCCTTATTCATGTAGTATAAGATTATATTAACTTTATTTTTCAGCAGAATTATACCGTGGGTTCATATTGTGTTTGTGGTCCATTAAAATCACCAGATCTTCTTCAGATAGCTACTCCCATCATTTCCTTCCTTCTATCATATCATACCTGCAACACAGTAGCTAGCATATAGTTGTTGTTTGCCCTTTTCTTTGAAGAGGACCAGTGACATGGCAAGGCGATGTCCGACTCATGAATTGGATTTAAGTGAGGCAGAGTTGCACAAAGTTATCAGACTTATTCTCCCTTCCAGAGTCATGCAAGTCCAGAGTCAGGACAAAATTCAAGATGAATGGCGATGGCCTTTCAATGGCTATTGTGACCTTTACTTGACTAGTTATTTCTTGGCTCCATCCCACCCTGCTTCCCAAACTGGGGAGCATTCAATGAACAATAAATGGCTCCCATTTAAACACAGATCATAGGGGATCTAAACAAGGCCACTCAAAACCCATCATTTTATTTTTACATTTGGAAATACAGTGAAAAGAACCCCAAACACAACCTTAATAATAATGGGTAGCATTTATATAGTGCTTTAAAGTTTGCAAAGCTTTTCTTACATATTGGCTTATAATGACCTTGTAAGGCTCTTACTATTTCCATTTTTGCAGGTGAGGAAACTGAGGCTGAAAGTATTTAAATGATTCGCCTACAGTCTCACAGCTAGTGACAAGATTTGAATCAAGGTCTTCCTGAGTTAGTTGTACTACCTCAAAACCTGTAAATAGCACAGGGTCGAGTAGTAGAAATCACCTCTGAGACTGTCTCTTTAGGCCCTTGCCCAGATAGCTCAAGTAATTCATCTCCCAGATCTACCTGACTATTTGCCTGGAATATCATTGGGTGACTATGTCACTTTTTAATCTTTGATTTGGGTCCAGTCGTAAGTGGGCGAGAAGCTTTCACCTCTGAAGAAGGAGCTTTTTCTTTTCTCTGGGGGACTATCCAATGGGGATGGCTATTTCTGCCTCCCTCTGCCCTGAAACATGATACCTGCCTTCTTCTAGGCTTTGGTGACGTCTCCAAATGGCCAGTCACAAAAAAACCTCTCTGAGCACATAGACAGAACATGGGAAAATGTCTGAAGTCTGGGAGTTCACCACAGCCCCATCCAAATTTTTTGTTTTCTCAACCTTGAACTTTCACTTTTAAAATAAACAGCATGCTAGACAAAAGAATTCACTTTGGAGCTGAGGCCTTCTCAGTTATCTTCTCTGAATTTTAAATGTGTCATCCACAACTAGCGTGGAAATTCGTACCCTGGGAACCTCCTTTTAGAATGTTTCAGTACTGAATTTTCCTAAAGCCTGTTTTGAGGAACTCTGGGAGGATAAGGTGAAGGAATTGCCCCTTTCCTTCGGTGCAAGTTATATCTTTTATTTTCACTGTATTTCTAAGGAAGTTTGAGGTTTTAGAAATATAAGGATAGGATAGTAGAGGATGAGGTGGAGGGGATGAATAGTAGGCTCTTAGATCTCTCAGGATCATCCAGACACTTTAGGGGGGTGAACTAAGGCTTCTTCTGGTTTCAGGGTGAATTGTCTTTTCACCTCACCATGCTGTTTTTCATATACCTCTTCAAGGTTCACAAAGTGCTTTCCATTCCTCAGTTTACTGTTTCCCCACATTAACACTATGATATAGTCAGTACACGTACATTACTTTCTATTTTTCAGGTAAAAAATGAGGACCAAAAAGGGGTTTCAGCTAAGGAGGGCAGGGCCAGGATGAACCCAGCGGACTTCTCATTGCATCACACTCCCTTTCCTTTTCTTCAGAATTTGCTAATAATAACAACGTGCCCACATCATCAACACGATTTTATACCCAATATAACAATTCTAGAATTCATGACACTAGGCCAAGGAAACTTCTGCCTTTAAAAAAAAAAAGCATCACTATTTCCTAACACTAATAATAATCATTGACATTTATAGAGTGTTTTATGGTTTAAGTACTTTCCGCCTATTATTCTATTTGACTTCACAACAATGCAGTGAGGTAAGTGCTACAGATATTTTATCTCCATTTTAGAAATGGGAAAATGAAGACTGGGAGGAATTAAGTGATTTACTTTCCCCTTTGGCCATTGACTTTACATATTTTTCCATCATGATTCCTTTTTCCCTAGAACTTGTCTTAGTTCTTAGGATCTTCTCAGCCTACAATATCCTTCCACCATGCTGGCCCCTTTTTCCATTGGTAAGTTCCATTCATTTTGAATAGATCCAGGCAGATTATGTTTCATTTCCCTGCCAGCTGTGCTTCTGACTCTAAGGATTTTGCCACCATAGCCCTGTGCAGGGGTATCCCTTATCTAGGTACCCTTTTATGTATAGTCTTTGCCATTAGAATGTAAGCTTCTTGAGGGCAGACACCACCTTTCTTATTCCTTCTATCTCTAGTACTTAGTATATTGGCTGGCACACTGTGAATTTTTAATAAATGCTTCTAATTTTCATCTACTACATCATGTGCCATTGTCAGTCATCCTGACGTTTGCCTTGCCACTGGATTCTGATGGCTCTGGAAGAAATAGTGAGACTGACAGCTTTGTACAATACAACCTCACTTAAATCCAATGCACATGAAAGTCAAGATCTCTCCATGTGATGTCATTGGTCCTCTTTGAAACAGAACAAATAAGAATACCCAGGATAACATACTCATCTGAGGCAGGATTCGAACTCAGGTCTTCTCAACCTTGCCACATTGCGAATTTCTTAGATTCTAGCACTCTCTGCCCATTTCTTTTTGCTAATTTTTATTTATTTCTTTTATTTTTAGGTTATCCTCTTTTACAAATATATTCCTCCTCTATCTGTTTGGACTACTCCTTGTAATAAAAAAAGGAAAAAAATTAGGGAGTGGGGTGGAAACCAACATCTCAACCAAGTTTGACATCATATGCAACATTCCACACCCAAGTTCCCCCACCTCTGCAAGGAAAAAAAAAAAAGGAAGAGAGGGACATTTTCTTATCTCTTCTTTAAGGAAGACCTTGCTTATCCATCTTTTAAAGAGCAGTTCTAGTTGGGAAGGACAGGGAAGGGAATACGTGTTTATATAGTATCTACTATGTACCAGCTAAGTGATGCCATAGTGCACAGAATGCAAGGCTCAGAGTTAGGAAAACTCATCTTCCTGAGTTCAATTCTACCCTTAAATACTTATTTAGCTGTTTGCTCTTAACTGTTTGCCCAAGTCTCTTCACTTGTAAAAACGAGCTAGAGAAGGAAATGGCAAACACTCCAATATTTTAGCCAAGAAAACCCCAAGTAAAGTCATGAAAAATGACTGAATAACAATAGCTCTATGCTAGCTGCTTCTTACAAACTCAGAAAAAGGAACATTCTTTGACCGCTCTTGAATATAGACTCTTCTGACTCTAAATTTCTTTGACACTTTGCATTGAATTCACTTAACACTTAGGTCCAACTCTGTAATGTTCTCCCTCTTCATGTCTGCCCCCTGGCTTCCTTTAAGTCCCAACTAAAATCTCATCTTCTATAGGAAACCTTGCTTAATTCTCTCTCCCTTAATTCTAGTGCCTTCCCTCCATTAATTATTTCCTATTTATCCTGTGCCTTGCTTGTTTGTATATATTTGCTTATTGCCTTCTCTATTAGATTGTAAGCTCCTTGAGGGCAAGAACTATTTTTTGCTTTTTGTTTCTCCAGGACTTAGTGCAGTGCTTGGTATGTTCGTTAACAGGAATCTAGTAAATACAAATGGATTGACTGACTCTATCATGAGGTAATATTATTAGGCAAGGCAAGCCAGAGGAAGAGCCCATTGTGTCTTTTTGACAAGAAGTCTTCCTTGGTCCTCAGATGAGGTTCTAGAATCTACTCAAGCTCATTGTAAATTCACACTTCTCCCTCTTGATAGTCACAAACCCCAGATTAAATACTGAGTTTGCAAAGGGGCTACAAATCAGAAAAAGCAGAAGACTAAAAGGAGGACAGTCAAAAAAGAATTATGCAGAAAGAGACCTGTGCAAGGTGGCCCTCCTATCGAAAGTCAAATAGCCCCAGAAATGACAGTACCTGGAGGCATCAGTAAAATAGTGGAGAATCACTGGGCTAATCTGGGAAATGTATGAATATGAGCTATCATCCATAAACTAGCAGAGGCAGATTTACTATTCCAAGCCAAGGACCTGGTTTAAGCAAGAAGTTTGGGGAACTGGCTTAACCAAGGATCAATGAGTCACAGAATCATGAAGAGAAGCAAACTCCAACTTTGTCTTTCTTGGCTAAGTGACTCATATGGATTGTTCAGGTTTGGGCAGAATAGTCTACTCTCTAACATTCCTGGGGTTTTTCTTCCCCCTTATAATTAGTGTTGTAATTCTGGATTAAATGTATGGGGCCCCTGGCTATGATGGAGTTCACTGAATGTTTTCACTTCCAGGTGAAAAGGCAATCAAGGAAATTCAGTAAGTCCAGAGAAATGTGAAGGTCCCTGAGGAAGGTCCATTAGAGACAGAAGGACAGAAGAGGAGTTGGCTTGATTGTTTATGGACTCACACACACACATATATATGTATGTATACATATGTGTGTATAGATGTATAATATATATATATATATATATATATATATTAGATTTTCTGTATAGGAAAACAAAACTTGTCTTCAATTTAATTCAACATTCACTTATTGGGTACCTATTATTTAACATTTTGTCAGCTTGACTGCCTACATAGGAGCCTCAAGGATCTTTTCCTTTTTGGTGGAAAACTACACATGAGACAAATTCTAATATTCCTAGGGGAAAAGCCTTGGCAGGGTCATGAGCCAAAAAGAGATCTTAGAGAGAAGCTCCCACTCCATTTAAACCAGAGCTGCTTTTCCACGATGCCCTATTGCTTTTCCCTAAGGCTCCATGGAATGAGTCACTGCTGTCCACACAATGTACTTCATCATGGATCACACATATCAGGGAAATCCTGCCTTGGCAATAAAACAAGAGGCAGGCAGTTCAGAGAGACAAATGAGATGCCATGAAGTAGGACCCCACTACCCCAAGAAGGGTGATAAGAGAGCCCCACACCAAGTCAGGACCAGGCACCCAGAGCCCCTGTAAAGACCTAGGCACTATTTGGCCTCCTCCATTCTACATCTGTATCTGCCTGGCTTGACTCCATGGAACAAGATGTCCGTCCCAGGATAAGATCATCATTTCTAAACTCATCACTATGCTTCTAACTCAACCACCTCCCTCAACCTCCTCTCCCCTCTGAGTGGAGGGTTGGAGGCTACAGTACCAAATTCCTCCTAATGCCTCCCTTTACAAAGGACAGAAGGCTGGACCATTTGGCCCACTCTACTCTGCATTTGCTGTTCTGTCTGCTTTCAACTCCATAGAATAAGATGCCCCTGCGCTAGGTACCATCTGGTTTCCCACATGCACTTTCTTGCTTCCTTTTGGGCATTGCCTTTCCCTATTAGACTGTAAGTTTTCTGAGGGCAGGAACTGTCTTTTTTTTATTAGTTGTACCTCTAAAGTTTGCTCTTAAGCAGGTACTAGCACTAAATAATTATGAAGAGAGAGGCAAGAAGAAAATGACATAAAATCACTGACCACCTTGGAAGGGATGGCCAACCATCTAGGAGCTGGATAACATGGATGCCACAATTCAAAGTGAAAAAATAGCTTGCCCATCATTTCCAACATTACTTCCATCCCACAGATGCTTAGGTCTGCCCCACTTTGTGGTAAAGAAATGGTTTTCTAATTGGTTGCTGGCCAAGAATTGAATGTGAATACAAAAAGCCAAATGAGCCTCTCTCTTTCCTGGTTGAGATAGAAGAAAGTACTTCTGTAAGCTTCTGGGTGAGGAGAGAAAGGTGGTAACAATAGACTATTTTCCACCCAGGGCTGACATTTGGCTGTAACATGATGGAGCTATCAAGACACCGAATCCTTCAAGCAAAGATGGGAATTGTCTTGTAGTTCTGCCATATTTAGTAGTAATTTTGGTAAATGTTTTGTAGCAACCTCTGTAAGTTTGTGCCCAGTCTCCACAGGGACTGAGGAGATAGATAGGACGGTGTACATCAAGTTAAAAGTATATCTTTGTAGTTTTATTCCTGCTATATCTTCTTAGTCAATATCCCCTTTGTAAAAGTTAATTGATAGCAATTAGTTAAATGACATTAGCACACTAACCATGGGAACTAATTAATGATATAGGGGAAATATTAATTGGCATAGGGCAAAGTGATATTGGGAAGTACATACCATAATGGGGGCTTGAACCAATAGTATTAAAAAGACCCATAGTCCCTCAGGACAGAATATCTCTAGAACTCTGAGGGGGACATATAGCCATTTGCCATTTGGAAAGGATTTTCTGGTGTGAACATGGGTTGGGATAAAGACCCCCAACATTCATATGAATCTTGTACTTCTGAAGGAGAGCTCTCAATATTCTAGAAGCAACTAGGCACAATATATAGAATTATGGGCCTGGAATTAAGATTTGATTTCAAATTCAGTCTCAGACATTTACTAGTTGTGTGACACTGGGCTAATCACTTTTGTCTGCTTGAGTTTTCCCAACTATAAAATGGAGATAATAATAGCACCTATTTCCCAAGGTGGTTGTGAAGATAAATGAGATGCTATTTGTCAAATTTAGCACAGTTCTTGGCATATAGTAGTGATTAAGAAATACTTGTTTTTTCTTTCCAACTGGTGCCATCTCTAAGGCTAAGAAAATCCATTCTCAGATTTTGTCTTCTGTGGAAGTACCAGTGTACCTGTCTATAATAAAGTAACTTATAGAAAACAGACATATTAATCTCAGGGCATTTCCATATCTCTCATGGTCCTGGCAACTCTGGGAATTTTTACTGGAAATAATCAATGCTTGAAACACATCTCCATCTTCTTTCAAGCTTAATTTCCATTTTTAAAAGAAACTTTTCCCAATCTCCCTCTGTTGATTATTTCTATTTTATCCTGTGTATGTATCTTCTTTGTATATAGTCGTCTGAATGTTGTCTCCTCCTTAAACTCTGAAGAACAGAGACTTTTCTTTTTGTTCTTTATTTTTTAATATCCCCAGCACTTGGCACATCAGCAGGTGCTTTAAAAATGCTTCTTGACTGACTTGAGTGCAAGTACATGCAATTCCCCTAAGTTTCTGCTCCAAAGCAGCCATTTGTAATCCTTAGAGGAAGAAAAGCCTGTATTCACGTGTTCATGAAGCAGGCTCCTCTTTTTAATAGGGAAAGCCAAAAAGAAAGACAAAGAGAGTGACCTGATCTGCTAGCTTGCTTTCAAAGATCACAGGGAGGGGTGTCTGACCCCACAAGGGTCTGTCTATCTCTCTTGAGTCCCAGACAATGGATCGTCTTGGACACAGCTCATTCTGGTAGACAATCAATAGTTTTCTGAGCACTCTCAGCAAAGTGATAATTGGTCTGCTCATATTCCATGGGGAGCTGTTCCTCAGACAGAAGCCCCAGTTTTGTAATATCACCAACTTGACAGGGGAGCTCTCCTCCCTAGTCAATACTTTTCTACAGAAAAGTTCATTTGATACTAAGACAACCTGAAGACCCCTATTCTTCCCCAGAGTTATGGGACAGATACAATGAGGGCTTGTTTGGCAATCAGTATAGTAAAGACCCAGAGCTATCCAAAACTGGGGTACGTTACTTGTTAAGCTTAACAAACGACCTTTCCATGCATTACCCCGTTTGGGGTAATTATACCTATTTTCAGTTGAAGGAACTGAGGCTCAGGGAAATGGTCACAGAACAAATAGTCAGCTTCTCTAAGGATCCCCCTCCCAGTGTAGTCTAGCCTTCCTCTTCCAGCCTGCAGTCTAGAAAAGTCTGGAGTTCCTAAGGAAAGATGGCTCTCAGGCTTGTTTGCTGGCTTCCTATTTGTAAGCACCAGGGGTGAGAGTGTGTGCGGGTGAGCTGTTATTTCCAAGGCTGCCTCAATGTTTGTACAAGAAAAACTTGGCTGCCTTTTCAAGCACCTTCCCTTAGGATGTTTGGAGCTGAACTTCTGTCCTGTGGAAGGTCAGATGAGGCTAACCCAAGTCTAAACTCAATACTTGTTGGAGCCTCCTTCATTTTCACAGCATCCCAGAGGTTAGAAAGGATCTCAGAAGTTCCAAAATTTAGTCTAACCCATACTCAAACCAAGAGCCCTTCCGGGCTGCCATATAACTTCCAACTGTTCATTCAGCCTGCACCTGAAGACCTACAGTGAGAGGGAGGACCTCACTAGTTCCCAAAGCAATTCTCCCCTTTTTTTGGATTCCTCTAATTATCAGGAAGCTTCTCCTTTCAGGAAGCCTGATGAGTTGGTCCACTAAGGCTGAAGAGTTAAAATTAAACTCCTGGAGATAGGGAGTATTTCCTTAAAATCCTGAGCACCAAGTACAGTACCAAGCATACAGTAGATACTTAATAAATGTTGATTGAATCAAATGGAAACAAAATAAGTATATTCTGGTTTGTTTGTTTTTTTTTCATAACAGCCCTTTCAATGTTTTCTCTACCACTTAGTCTTTTCTTCTCCAGGCTAAATGCTCCCAGTTCCTTCAGTTGATGGATATTATTAGTACCCTCTCCCAGAATGACCCTTGTGCTCCAGATGTGGTCTGACCAGGACACACATCAGTCAATCTATCATCTCTATCACCTCCATGATGAATTATGCAGGCCCCAGTCCGGCTTGGTCTGGCTGCCTTTCCTGGACTAAGCTGGATGTTTACCATTCTGGCTTTTGGCTGTAGGTCAGGAAGGAAATAACATAGGTGGTTAGAGTTCTGGGCGTCAAGCTCTGAATGAATCACCAAAAAGTCACTAAGTCTTTCTCTGTAATCAACATAGTGAGGAACACATAGCCGCCTAAGACTAGGGATGTTCCTTAGGGTTTAGAAAGACCTTTCCAATATGTTTAGAAGAATTGCACATGTTTAACCTAAATTGGATTATTCACTGTTTAGAGGAGGAGGGAGGGAGAAAAATTTGAAATGCAAGGTTTTGCAAGGGTGAATGTTGAAAACTATCGTTGCTTGTATTTTGAAAAATAAAAAGCTATTATCATAAAAAGATCTTTCCAAACAAAACTTCATTTGATCCTCATGATGACCCCATGAAAAAGAAACTTACCCAGAAGTGAGTTATTATCCCCATTTTACTGCTGAGATTCAGGGCATCTTAATTTTGCATGTGGGGGGACCCTTTGGACATTCAAACAAAGACTATGGACTCTTCAATTTTTAAACGCATAAAATAAAATATATGGGATTACCAAGGAGACCTACTGCATGAAAATTGTTATTTTTAAAAATTTAAGAAACTTTTCTTAAGAGCCTATTATGTGCCAGGCACTGTTCTAAGTGCTTTACAATTATTATTTCATTTAATCATCACAATAACCCTTGCAGGTAAGTGCTATTATAATCCACATTTGACAAAGGAGGAAACTGAGGCAGGCAGAGATTAAGGGATTTGCCCGGTATTATATACTCTGAAGTTTGATTTCATGTCAGTTCTTCTTGATTCCAGTCCAAAAAAGACCTCGGTCTCTCTATCTCTGCCAAACTGGAAGGACAGCAGCGGCTCACAGGCCCAGTCCCAATCCTGCTTTGTTTTCCTGCCCTCCTGAGGCAGCCCTGTAGTCTTCTGTGCCCAAGGCTCATCGCCTGATTGGCTTTAATACTCCTGCAGCTCAGAACTCCTGAGCCTGTGTGATCCACCAGCCTCAGCCCCTCCAGAAGCAGAGATCACACCAGTCCACACACACACACACACACACACACACACACACACACACACACACATTTTAAATAAGTTCACAGTTCCCAGAAAAGGGACACTTGAAGAAATTGAGGTCCAAGAGATTAAATGACTCAGGATCATGATTAGGAGTTAGAAAGGACCAGCCCCCTTGTTTTACAGATGAGGAAACTGAGACCCAGCTTGAATGCCAAAGGCCACACTGCTAGGGAAGTGGGAGAAGGGGGATTTGGATCCACGGCCCATCTGCCCATGGCCCTGGCTCTCCCCACCTTCCTCGGGCTACCACGGTGTATCTGGCTATTACCTGATTTGGGATGCCATGTCAGGGGTCAGGATACGGGAGGGCTGGTCTTGCGGGCCTTTTCACAGACACTGTTAGCCCGCAGTCACCTGTCTTCCTTGGGCTCTGGTCCCACTCCCCACCGGCCCATGGAGATGGGTCACCTTCAGCAGCAGCACCCCAACTCCTCCACTGGGACAAAGGACGGGCAGAGGGGGCTGTCCAGGCTCACGAGTCCCTGCCTCAGCACAGGCAGAAGGGGAAGTCCGGCCTGGCCAGACCACACTATCAAGTCGGAATCCAAACAGGGAACTCTAAACCAAGCTGGCCTCAGAGATGGCCTCATCCTCCCCACAGAGGCACAGTCAATTCCTTTTTCTGTCCACTCCTCCAGCCCCCCCATCATCACTCCTACAAAGGAAATTAGGCAAGGAGCTGTGGTTTTAAGTTGCTTTAATAGACCAAAGGAACAAGGAGAGAATTCAGAATCCTTCCAGGGCCCAACCTTCACTTTTGATTACTTTACCCTGCCCAGTGAGGGGAATGTAGGCTTTAGAAATGCTAATGTCATAACCAATCAGGTTACTTAACCTCACCAGAGACATTGGTGGAGAGACTTTGCCTCCCTGGAATACCTCTCTCCCAAAAGGAGTCTGGAATAAAAAACAACCACCAAAAGACACTTGCTATTTATACAGCCCTTTAAGTTTTCCAAAGCCTTTACAAATATTATCAAACTTGGTTCTTAATTACTCATATATTCTGTAAGTAAAAAGCTTTAATTTTTAAAAAAGTCAATTAAAAAAAAAAACAAAAAACTTGATTCTTACAATAGTTCTAGGACCTAAGTAATAATATTCCCATTTTGCAAATGAGGGTGGCCTTGCTGTACCAGACCTAAAACTATATTATAAAGCAGCACTCATCAAAACCAATTGATACTGGCTAAGAAATAAAGTAGTCAGTCAGTGGAATACATTAGGTTCACAGGACAAAATTGTCAATGACTATAGTAATCTAGTGTTTAACAAACCCAAAGACCCCAGCTTTTAGGATAGGTACTCACTATTTGACAAAAACTGCTGGGAAAATTGGAAATTAGTATGGCTGAAACTAGGCATTGATCCACATCTAACACTGTATACCGAGATAAGGTTGAAATGGGTTCATGATTTAGACATAAAGAGTGATATTATAAGCAAATTAGAGGAATATAGGATAGTTTACCTCTCAGACCTGTGGAGAAAGAAGGAATTTGTGTCCAAAGAACTGGAACTCTTAATTGAATACCGGATAGATAATTTTGACTATATTAAGTTAAAAAATTTTTGTACAAACAAAACTATTGCTGACAAGATTAGAAGGGAAGCAATAAACTGGGGAAAAAATTACATTCAAGGGTTCTGAAAAAGAAAAGGTTTCTAAAATATATAGAGAATTGACTCAAATTTATGAGAATTCAAGCTATTCTCCAATTGATAAATGGTCAAAGGATATGAACAGATAATTTTCAGATGGAGAAATTAAAACCATTTCTAATCATATGAAAAGGTGCTGTAAATCACTATTGATCAGAGAAGTGCAAATTAAGGCAACTCTGAGATACCACTACACACCTGTCAGATTGGCTAAAATGACAGGAAAAGATAATGATGAATGTTGGAGGAGATGTGGGAAAACTGGGACACTACTAAATTGTTGGTAAAGTTGTAAACTGATTCAACCACTCTGAAGAGCAATTTGGAACTATACCCAAAGAGCTATCAAACTGTGCATACCCTTTGACCCAGCAGTGTTTCTATTGGGTTTATATCCCAAAGAAATCATAAAGGAAGGAAAGGGCCCCACATGTGCAAGAATGTTTGTGGCAGCCCTTTTTGTAGTGGCTAGAAACTGGAAACTGAATAGATGCCCTTCAATTGGAGAGTGACTGAATAAATTATGGTATATGAATGTTATGGAATATTATTGCTCTGTAAGAAACAACCAGCAGAATGATTTCAGAGAGGCCTGGAGAGACATGCATGAACTAATGCTGAGTGAAACAGCAGAACCAGGAGATCATTGTACATAGCAACAAGAAGACTATAGGATGACCAATTCTGATGGATGTGGCTCTTTGATTGAGGCCAGTTCCAATGATCTTGTGATGAGAAGAGCCATCTACTTTCAGAGAGAGGTCTGTGGGAACTGAGAGGGTGGATCACAACACAGCATTTTCACTCTTTTTGTTCTTGTTTGCTTGCATTTTGTTTTCTTTCTGATTTTTTTCCCTTTTTGACCTGATTTTTCTTGTGCAGCAAGATAATGGTATAAATATGTATGCATATATTGGATTTAACATATATTTTTAACATGTTTAACATATATGGGATTGCTTGCCATCTTGGGGAGGAGATGGGGAGAAGGGAGGGAAATTTTGGAATGCAGGGCTTTGCAGGGATCAATGTTAGGAAATTAACCATGCATGTGTTTTGAAAATAAAAAGCTTTAACAAAAAAAAAGAAAAAAACAATATTCCCAACTTAAAGATGAGGAAGTTGAGAATCATATAGATAGTAAATTTCTGTGGTAGAAGTAAAACCTGGGCCTGCTTGAAGCCAAGTGCAGCTCACATTAGCTCTCAGTCTGCAAAATGCTTTGATAGGCTATTGATCTAGAGCTGGAAGGGACTTTAGAGGTCCTTGAGTCCAATCCCCCCCTGTTTATAGTTGAAGAAATTGAGGCACAGAGAATTCTGGTGATTTGTATCAGGTAATTTGGCTAGTAAGTACCTGAGGAAGGATTTCTCACCACAGCCTCGTGAGTCCAGGTAAAACAAGTTTTATTGTATTGATTTTCCAGTTGTGAGAGGAAACATTTTTGTCCACAGAAATGAAAGTTACAATCTAGTCTTTTAACTCCACATCATTACCTTTCCCATGACCAAGGGCCTACCTACCCATTCAGTGATGAAAGAAGGATCGTTTACTTTGGATTATGGATTGTAGTGTAAATCAAGATTCTTAATCTGGGATTTGATTTTTTTTAAATTTTGATCATTGTATTTCCATATGATAATTTCTTTTGTAATCTTATATCTTATGCATTTAAAAATACTATTCTTAAAAACAACTAAAAAACACTATTCTGAGAAGGGATCCACGGGTCTTACTAGAGTAGGAGCATACTGGTTGACTTGAGAAAAGCACAGAAGGAAGAATCCTCTCCTTAGAGAGGAGCCCAGGCAAGGGAAGTACTTAGTAGAATAAAACTGTTTCATTGTTGTCTGTACAGAAGGTCATTGCCAACTGAAATGTAGACATTTATCAGGTGCCAAAGTGAGAAAGAACAGCATCCCCTATTAGTGCAGAGGGAAAACGGGGATGCCATCCTCACAGTAGGTGCTGGGTACTGGGCAGCAGCAGGCTGAGACTGAGAGGGAAATGGAGAACGAGTCTATTAGAACCAGAAAGGGGTTTGTGTTGGCTAAGAGGCACTTCTAAGTAAGGGAGGTAGTTTTCTTGTGGCATTGCTCCACCTCATTGAAAACCATTCCCAGTGAGTCTCTTCTCTAGTTACACTGAGAGAGGTTCTAAGAGAGAGGTCACAGGATTCAGAAGAGGAAGGGACCCAAAAGGTTACCAAGTCTAACCATTCCATTCTACAGAGGAAGAAACTAAAGAAGACCTGAGAAGAGAAGGGATCAAGGCAGTTCTGACACATTCCCACAACTTTTTATAGACTGCAAGTCATATTTTCTGGGAAATCCCCTCCCCAGACTCTGGCCAGTTTGAGAAATGTTCTGAAGAATAAATGGATGGTAGAGTCAGAATCCATCCTAGTGTCCCATGAGCACTTCTTCAAAAACAACAAATATAGTAGCCAAAGAGCCAGTGGTCCTACCTTTCCAGCCTCCTGCTGGTCTCTTCATCTACACTGGACCAAGAGAGTGTTTCAACAGCCTCTGAAAAGAGTCACACTATAAAGAATAAGTTCTCAGATCCCCAGCAGAGTCATTGTGGTCCCTGTGAAAATGTCAGAGCTATATTCTGGACAATGAGGTTTAACCAGGAAAAAGAAAACTTTGAGGAAATCCTATTATCTTTAAGCAGCTTATGCACTCATCTCCACATATTCCCCAGCAAAGATACCCTGGTAACCACATCTCCACCCCATAAATGCAGGAATCTACCCATCGGCCTAGTAACAGCTTCCTTCTCCTTTTCCCACACACTGAGCCCAGTGCAATCAGATTAGGGATTATGGTTGGATAGTCCCCACAGAAAATGCTGGCTTCTGCACATCTAGCAAGCCCCCTTCCCTCCACACACCCATTCCCCCGTTGGCTTCTTCACTGACAAATAAAGAAATAAAGCCTACCATTATGAAGGCTCTACTAGGCACCAGGTGCCTAGGTGCTGGGTGACGGAGATAGACAAAAGGGACCTAACTTCTGCCCTAAAGAAACTTATATTCTTCTTGGAGCTGGAAAAGAGGAGGTGGTTGGAGATAGAAGCAAAAGATAAATACAAATGGCTATATCCCAAAGCAGGGTGTGAGGAAGGAACAAGAGGGAATGACAAAATGGTAAGGAAAATTTGAGGAAGGGCCATTTCTATCTGGGGTGAAAGATTGACGGAGGAGTGAGCATTGGAAGTGAATCTTGGAGGAAGAAAGGGTTTATGAAAAGAAGATACGAGGAAGAAATATGTTCTGGGAATGGAATAATTTGCCTGTTCAAATGATGGATTCCATGTTGAGGTGTCCAGTTTGGCTGGCATATTAAGTATGTGAAGAGAAATAATGTGAAAGAAGGCTAAAAGGCTGGAAGAAAGATGGTGGAGGGTCAAGGTAAGGAGATTGTTTTAGGTCTTAGGAACTATTGAAAGTTTTTAGGCAGGTGAGTGACATCATCAGACAGTTAAGTGATAAGGACAGAGTATTAGACTTAAGTAGACATGAATTCATATGCTACCTTGGAGGCTTAATAGCCAACAGACTTTGGATAAATCATTTAACTTCTCCTAGCTGAAGTTTCCTTATTTTTAAGTGAGGATAATAATAACACCATCCTGGGTTGTGAGGTCAAATGAAATCATCAAATGAGAGGTCACTTTGCAAAATTTAATGGGCTAGACACTTTATCAGACCTATTAATAAGGATTATTTTCATAGTTATGGTTAGACTGAAAAGGATAGGAGTTAGAGGCACAGAAAACTATAAGGAAGTTATTACAATAGTCCAGCAATAGGTGAAAAAGGCCTAAAGTCAAGTAATGACTATTTGAGTGGGAAAAAAAAATGGTGGATGTGAATAAAAAGAAATGGTGAGAATAGAATCAGTAGGACTTAGTAGCAGATTAAATGTTGGGGGAGTGAAGAAAATGGACATTCAAAGATATTCCTGAGGTTTCAACCCAGGGTAGAAGATGGAAAAACAGGAAAGTTTGGAAGAAGGGCAAGGTTTTTTGTTTTGTTATTAAGCGGTGAAGAAATGATGTTTAGTTTTGAACATACTACATTTGAAGTGCTTATGAGATATGTGGATAAGACTATCCAGCAGACAATGGGAGGTGTAGGCTTGAAGTCCAAAGAAGAGATTAAGTTTAGGATTTAGGTTCAGACTGAATAGCAAAGTTATATAATAGACAGTTCACAGAAGGAAATGTTCAATTTTTATTTTGCTTGATTTCTGTGCCCATTGAATAGAAAATAAAAAGAACAAAAAAAAAAGCTAGCCATAAATTGAAATTCACAATAACAAGGGTAAGGAGACAGTAAGAGAGTACCCTTGCAGTCCTTGGTGAGTTGTCAGCAAGCCCATAATAGGGACAAATGTAAAGTGTTATATGATACAACTTGAAACAGGTTGAATACAAACTAGGTAGATACCCTAGGTGACCCTTGAGGTCCTTGTTAGCAAAGCCATCCTGCTGGAAGGAAGGAGAGAAGAAAGGAAGGAAGGAGGGAAGGAGGGAGGGAAAGAGGGAAGGAGGGAAGGAGGGAAGGATGGTAGGAAGGAAGGGAGAAAGGAAGGAAGGAAGAAAGGAAGGAAGGAAGGAAGGAAGGAAGGAAGGAAGGAAGGAAGGAAGGAAGAAGTGTCTAACCACTGTTAGGAAAGCTTCTAATGGTAAACTATTCTCTTTATTAAAAGGGCTATCTGCTCAGG
Source organism: Myrmecobius fasciatus (assembly GCA_023553655.1). Lineage (NCBI taxonomy): Eukaryota > Metazoa > Chordata > Mammalia > Dasyuromorphia > Myrmecobiidae > Myrmecobius > Myrmecobius fasciatus. The sequence continues at coordinate 128,799 of JAJPUD010004218.1, read as the reverse complement.
GGAAGAGTTTCTGTTTAGGGAAAATTTGATCTCAAAAAGCCCTGATGAAGGTGATTTTCCTCCCTATAGGAACAGGGCCCAGAAGGCTTCTGAGTAGTTTTATCTAGAGAACTGATCAGGAACTCCCCCTTGTTTCCTCTTCTTGCTCCTCTCCTTTGGTGTTCTGGTCATGGTGATCCACGGCCCCTTTTTCATAAGGACTCAGTGTAACTTATAACTCACTCCTCCAGTACAGGCTCATTGTTTCTCACCCAGTGATTTGTCTCATGCAAGTACTCGTGACTATCTAGGTCAAGTCCATGAGCTTCAGATGGGGTCTACTCACCACCAGTCTTTCCAGACCGTGTGGCGCTCACCCAGAGAGAAGTGAATTAATACTCCTAATCAGTCGACATTAACATCATTCTCCTCCTGTGATTCTTTTCCAGGCTGAAATTGTTCTGGCTGTGCTTAGTGAACCAAGGATATCCAAAGAAAGACTTTGAGAGGGGCCTGCTTCCCAGTCCCCCCTCCTCCTGGTATCAGCAGAATGAAGTGATTCAAAGACAATTTCCAAGGAGAACTTGGAGCTCTGTTTCTTCCCCTCCCACTGAGCTGCCCATGCTGCAGGGCTTTCTGATTGTGGCAATGGTTAAGTAACTCCTTCTAAGCAGATTCTTTCTAAGCTCTCCCTACCTGTGCAAGGGATAGGTACACACACACACACACACACACACACACACACACACACATGCACACACAGCACTACTAGATTGGCACTCTGTCCACAAATAGTGACAGGGCAAAAGGTGGTTAATATAAAAGAAAAGCATGGGGATGCAGACTAGAGGATGAAAAGAGACATTTGGAGAGAGAAGAGTTATTTGGAAGGCAGCAGTTTTTCTCATTGTATTGGATAGAGAACCAGACAGAGGAGGAGTGGGTTCAAATCTAACCTTTGTCCCAGCTTAACTGTATGACCGGGCAAATTACTTAACTTCTTGGTATTCTTTAAATTTTAAGTTGCAGAAAAAGTATCTGTGTTAGGAGATGGAATTTCATCATAGTTTTCTATACAAATAAAACTATGAGAAGGAAGGAAGAAGAGGAGGAAGAAGGAAGGATTAAAGAAAAGAAAAAGGGACAGAAAGAAGGGAGGGAGGGAGAAAAGAAGAAAGGGAGGGAAGAAGGAAGGAAAGAAGGAGGAAAAGAAGGAGGGAAGGAAGGAAGGAAGGAGGGAGGGAAGGAAGAAAAGATGGAAGGAGGGAAGGAAAAGAAAGAAAAAAGAAAATAAGGGGAGGGAAGGAAATACTTTTCCAGTGAAATATACTCAGTTGTATTTTCGAGATCTCTTCTTTTTCTCAGCCTGTTACAGGTCAACACTCAGCATGCAAACTTCTCACCATGTGAGAACATTCTCCTCTCTCCTTGCTCTGTTATCAAATACACAGCCACATCCATGGGTCCATAGAATTAAGAAACCCTCTGGAAACAGACACTTAGGAGTCAGTCTTCAATTGTGTAATCTCATTGGATGTGATGGGATTCTGGCCAAGGTCTCAGTTTAACAACTGACTTTGCCAATTAATGTGATTAGCAAGCTGAAATGCTAGCTCCCAGTTTGCTAGAAATTTAAGAGCCACTGACCACATTTCTTCATAATGGCCCCAGGCAGCATGTTATTATCCCCATTTTCTAGATGAGGAAATAGGTACCCAAAGAAGGGAAAAATGAAGTATTCAAGACTCCAGATTTAGGCAACGTTAGATTAAGGATTTTAACTTATCCTACATCCAGAATTTCCTGTTCTGCCACATAAAGCAGGAAGGCTTATTATATAGAGACTTTTCTGTCTATAAAAGAGTGAGTTAGACGAGATGATGCTGATTCTTTCCAGAATTAATTGTGGATTCAGTAGTTAGAATCACCTACTGATTCATTTTTCTCTTTGAGCTCCAGTGCTTGAAATAATGCCTGGCATACAGTAGGTGCTTAATACATGTTCACTGAATTGAATTAAATTATTAGCAGCATAATCTTGTACAACACATTTTTCTGACTCTTTGTTTCCTCATTTGTAAAATGGAGATGTAGTGAGACTCTGTACCTACTCTCCTAATCCATCCATCCCCCCCTTATAGAAAATAGTCCTAAGGGACAGTACTGTTTTCGAATGCTATTGTCATGAGCCCCCATCGGGGATTCTCCCAATCCTAGTCACCAGTGATTACCACTCCAATGCAAAAGCCAGTGCCAATTAATATTTTTTCAGTATTACTGACAACCACTTAATGTCAATTAACTTTTACAAAAGGATACTTCTGAAAAAAAAATATAGCAAGAACCATATTCTAATAAAGGAGGGGGTGGGGAACAATATGCAAATAATTGTGTATATACATGATACATACATGGTGTATCATAAGTTTTAAGCTTAAATAGTATCCTGTGGGAGGAATAGCAAGGAGACCAGTGAATTACAGTATGTGGAGGGAAGAAGGAAGCTATCAGGTTATGAAGGGATTTAAATGCTAAAGAGAGAACTTTACATTTTATTCCAGAGATAATAAAAAACCATAAGAGTTTATTGAATAGTGGATAACAGGGTGAGATTTGCACTTCAGGAAGATAGCTTCAGCAACTCAGTAGAGGATGCCTAGTAGCAGGGAGAAACTTGAAACACAAAGACCATCCAGCAGGCTATTGTGATAGTACAGGTAAGAGGCGATGAGAGCCTGAATTATAATTGGGCTGTACAACTGGAGAAAATGGGATGTATACAAAAGATAGCAGGAAGATAGAAAGGACAAGATTGGCAACAAACTGGATTTGTGTAGAAAATGGAGGTATCCTCAACAATAGTAAAGGAAGTTGGGAAGAAGGGAGGGTTTGGAGGAAAAGTAATGAGTCCAGTTACATATATATATATATGTATGCATATATATATATATGTATATATATATATAGTTTGAAATGCTCATGGGACACTCAGTATGAGATTTCCAAAAGGCAGTTAGCATGTGGGTCTGTATCTCAGGAAAGAGATTTGGAAATCATTTACATAGAAATAATCATTGAATCCATGGGAGCTGATGAAATCACCAAGTGAAATAGCATAGAGGGGAGAAGAGATATAGGAATAGTTTTAGGCTATGGAAACATTAATAGTATGACCTTCCCCATATGTAGCTGAAGTGGAGTAGAAGAATGGGCCATAGGTAGTGAATAAATTAGGGAAGTGAGAAATAAGAACATTTGAAGAAACATAGATAGATAGATAGATAGATAGATAGATAGATAGATAGATAGATAGAGAGATAGATAGATAGATGTGATATATCTATATATATGTTAAGTCTCTTAATATGAAGGAAGTTGGGGATGGGGAGGTGAAGAAAAAGACTGAAGAACAGTTTCCTCACTGAGGAAAAAAGAAAGGAGAATGTACTGGAAGTTCATAGTTAAAAGTTACTCTGATTTAGTGGATGATAAATTTGGATAATATGAACCTCAAAGGAAAAGTGAAAGCTGAATGATGCTTTCAGGGGTAGAGTATGGAAGTGGTATGGGGAGCCAAGGAGCATTCTGACTGCTCTACAACATAGGAGGTAGTATAATAGGATGGGAAAAGCATTAAACTTGGATTAAGAGGATCTGGATTAAAATCCTGGTCCCATCATTTACTACATTACTATATTTATTACAGTAACCATGGTTAACTGCTACATGTCTCAGTTTTCCCATCTGTAAAACAAAAAGATTGGACTAGAAGATTACTTCTCAGATGTCTTCCATCTATAAATATATGAATAATGATAATAACACCCTTTATAAGGTACATGATTTAGACATAAAGTATGATATGATAAACAAATTAGGAAAGCAAGGGATAATTTACCTATTAGATCTTTGGAGATGGGAACCAAAGAAACTAGAGAACATTATGAAAAATAAAATGGACAACTTTGATTACATTAAATTGAAAAGATTTTGCACAAACAAAACCAACAGAAATGATTAAAAGGGAAATACAAAGCGGGAAGGGGGAAATCTGTATAGCCAGTGTTTCTGATAAAGGTCTCATTTCTAAAATATATGAAGAACTATGTCAAATTTATAAGAATACAAGTCATTTCCCAACTGATAAATGATCAAAGGATATGAACAATTTTCAGATGATGAAATTAAAGCCATCTATAGTCATATGAAAAAAATGCTCTAAATCACTATTGATTAGAGAAATCCAAATTAAAACAATTCTGAGATACCACCTCATACCCTCTCAGATTTGGCTAAAATGACAGGAAGAGATAATGATAAATGTTGGAGGGGATATGGGAAAACTGTGACACTAATGCATTGTTGGTGGAATGGTGAAATATCCAATCATTCTGGAGAACAATTTGTAACTATGCCCAAAGGGCTATAAAACTGGGCATATAAAAGCAGTGTCATTACTGTCTGTATCCCAAGGAAATAATAAAGGAGGGAAAAGGACCTATAAATGTTTGTAGCAGCTCTTTTTGCAGTAGCAAAGAATTGGAAAATGAGTAGATGCCCATCAACTGGGGAACAGCTGAACAAGTTGTGGTATATGAAGATAATGTAATATTATTGTTCTATAAAAATTGATGAACAGGCTGATTTTAGAAAGGCCTGGAAAGATTTATATGAACTGATAGTGAGCTAAACAATCAGAACCAGGAATACATTGTATACAATAACAGAAAGAATGTTGATGATTAACTATAAAAGACTTGGTTTTTCTCAGTGGTTCATTGATCCAAAGCAATTCAAATAGATTTTGGACAGAAAATGCTATCTACATCCAGAAAAAGAACTATGGAGACTGAATGTAAATCAACATATGCTATATTCACTTGTTTTTTCTGTTTTTTTTTTTAATCTTTGCCATGGTTTTTCCCTTTTGTTCTAATTTCTCTCTCCTAACATGATTCATAAAGCAATATGTATTAAAAATAAACATTTTTTAAAAACACCTTTATATGATTCAATTTATGTAAATAAAGTGTTTTATAACCCAAAAGTCCTGGGTATTTGAAACTAATTATTGTTATTTTTGTAAAGATTTGTGCTTTTATCAATGTAGTACACTAGTGAGGAAGCTCCCTCCAGCAATGCAGATCCATCCCAGCCTTTTCCCAACTTGCTCTGCACATTATAATCTTAGAATCAAGCCTGAGGATACTGAGAGATTTAGTGTCTTGGCCAAGGGTCATCCAAGCACCCAAGCAGTAACTCAAACCCTATCTTCTTGGATCTGACATCAACTTGATCCTTACAGAAACCGCTGAAATTAGATGGCATAAGTCTTGTATCCATTTTACAGCTAAGTAAACTGAGACTCAGAGACATGATTTGCTTAAGGTCAGCATCAAACTTGGGATTCAAATCCAGGTCTCATAGCCTGAGTTTAGCACTCTTTGCTATGCCAGGCTTCCTTTTATGGGCATCAAGTCTCTAGAATAACATATATGGTCCTTACTATTCATACTGGTTTCTGTCTGTTTCCCAGAGCTCCTGGGTCAGGCTGCCCCAGCATGTCAATCCAAATAGGTCATTATCTATCCTACTTGACTCCAATTTTCTATTAAAATTCAAACACTTACAGAGGTTTCAATATGTAGAATGAGGGCAGCTTGCTTGATTTGACTCCAGAAAAACAAAGATAACAATAGAAATAGTTCACATTTTAAAAGATTTCCAAAGTGATTTCCTCAAAGCAGCCTGGTTGGGAAGGGGTGGAAGAGGATAATTAATTTTCTCCATTTAGAAACAGTCTCAAAGAAAGGGAATGATCTGGTGGGCTCCCAGAAGGGTAGGTGTTGTCTTCTCAGAAGGGGGCCACCCCTTGCTTTCTCCATTAGGAGAATTAATTAATTAATCTAGATATTAATCTAGAAGGTCTGAGTGGAGAGTTTTGTCTGCCTGTAAATTCTTGCCCTCTCCAGGTAAATTGCCCATTTTTCTCCCCTCTACATAGTTTATTTTCTTGATATCTTATATACCTGTTCTTTTTCAAAATTCCTCATTGTTTGTATATCGAAGCCTGTTCATACCCACCATAATAGCTAATAGCTGGCATTTATATAGTACTTTAAGATTTGCAAAGCACTTTACAAATATCTCATTTTGTCATCCCAACAACCCTGTGGAATAGTTGGTACTCATATTCCTATTTTACAGATGAGGCATACAGAGATTAAATGACTTACCCATAGTGTACAATTAGAAAAGTGTCTGAGCCTGGATCTGAAGTCATCTTCCTAATTATAGGTCCAGTGTTCGATCCAATATACCACCTAGCTACTTCCTATCACTTGCCTGTCCATCCACATAAGAAAAACCAAGTGGATGAAGAAATCTAGTGCCCAGATTATATGTTGACCGTACATTTGGATACATGATTTATAAAGTTTGTCTATCAGCAGGAATATCTGGGGGAAATTGGGCACTAGAATGAACTGCAGAAAGGTTAGTAGATTGGATTGCTTTGGGAAATTATGAAACCATCATGGACTCCAAGATTCCCATGAAAGCTAATGCCCATTTCTTCAGTGCTAACATGCCAATTGTCCTGCCAGATGGCAACAAGATATGGAATATGATTGTCTCTGAAGAAATCTAAAAATGAATATCACATTCTACTCTAGCTCTCTACAACAGTTTAGGGCTTATAAAACAATAAACCTGTGAGGTAGGTAGAACCTCTGATAATAAAAAGGTTATTTATACTGGGAGAATAATCTATTTGAATTTATTTGCTGAGTATTTAATTTAATTGATGGCATAGCTACTAATAGCTTTGCTTTTTTTCTATTTTATCTCATAAAGTAGAAACATAATTTTTTTCAGCACTGATAGCATATCAGTTCTCTGGACAGCATTTAAACCTTTATATCAGGCAGATTGAGTAATAAAAAGTTGTGTAAGAACCTCCCAGCACATGGTACATGGAAAGAATTTTACTAAGAAAGAATACTGGCTCTGGAGTCAGAGGATGTGGATTCGAATCCAACATGTGATGAATCTTGTCAATGTGACAGAGCAAATCAGCTCTAGGTATTTTAGCTTCCTCATTTATAAAATAAGAGCAGTAGATTTTTCAACCTGGCTATTTGCTAAAGTCCTATGTTCATAAATGTATTAAGATAAAAAATAGGATTAGAAAGGAAACTAAGGACAGTGTACCAGGGAGCCAGGTGCAACAGCACAATGGATAGAGTGGCTGAATCTGGAGTCAGGAAGTTCTGAGTTCAGATATTTTTACTTCAGATATTTACTACCTATGTGACCTTAGGCAAATCACTTAACCTCTGTCTGCCTCAGTTTTCTTAATTGTAAAATGGAGATTATAATAGCACTTGCCATTTAGGGAGGGTATGAGGATTGAATGAGATATTTGTAAAACCTTTAGCACACAGTCTAGCACTTAGTGCTATAAAAACGTTAGCTATTACTGTTAACTATAATTATCAAAATATTAGGGAAAATAACAAGTTTATGAACCCCAGACTAAGAGCCTCTGATCTATGATGTGATAATTATAGACTGGTTATGAGAATTATAGCAATAGGATGAAGTGGTAAACTAGAAAGAGCATTAGGCTATACCTGGGATCCAGCCCTAGTTCTTCCATTAATTCCTTTGTTAGGCCTGGTCAAATTAAAGTCAAAATCAAAGTCTCCTCTCTCAGCCTAGATTCCTCTTCTCACCGATGAAGTGGGTCTGATCTCTACAATTCCTTATGTCTTAAGTTTGAAGACTGAAAACACAGATTTCTTCTTAATACTAAAGCTCTTTGGATTACCCACAAGGCAAAAATGAAAAACATCACTTAATAGCAGACCTCCTCTTTGCCTGAGTCAAATACAAGAGCCAGAAAGTAGACCTTAACTCCAAAGTCCTATGTGTTTCCTAAGATATACAAAAGCCAGAAGCAGCCCAAGGTTCATTCAAAAAAACCACATCTCCCTCTCATTCTAATGCAAGACACTTGGTTGGGGATGCCATTCAGAAAGGGATAGTTAATAGCCACTGGTAGGCTCTCAGAGTTGAGAGTGCAGATAATACCTATAATGTCACCTAGCCCAATCCCCTCATTTTACAGATTAGAAAAATGAGGTCTTGAGAGGTTCAATAATTCCTTCAAGATCACAAAGATAGGGGCAGAGCCAGGGTTTCTGATTCTGAGGTCAGAATTTTTTCTTCTATAGGAAATTCCCTTCCAACCACTTCTCTTTTATAGATGAAGAAACTAGGGATGACCAAGGCCATTGACTAATAGTGAAACAAGGTCCAGAACCAAGATGAAGCCTGGAGCTCCTAACTCTGCCACAGACAAACTGGTATATTAGGAAAAGAACTGGATTTGGAGTAAAAGATGGATTTTCACTTTCCAGCTCTTCCATTTAACTGTGAGCTCTTTGTCCTTAAGCAATTGCCCTTAACTCATCTATAAAATGGTGTTAATTCCCATTTTAAGGCCTCTATAGACTTAGGTCAACTGAGATGGAAACTGAAATCAATAATCAACATTTATTAAGTGCCTAATAGGTTCCATGGATTGCCATAGGAACACAAAACGAGTATAGTACTTACCTTAGGAAGCTTTCAGTCTAATGGTGAAAACTTTGAGAAACTATTTTAAGGAAAAGAATTCTACTTCTGAAGTCAGAGGAAATGGGTTCAAAATCTTCTGCTAATCTTACTACCCTTGTGATTTGGGCATCAGTTATCTACTCTGTAAAATGAGGGACTAATGGCCTCTAAAGACCCTTCCAGCTTGTTGACATAAAGAGCCATATAAATATGAGAGCATGGAAATGATAATGAGGATTATAGCAATCAAAGTCACAGTCAGGGTTCAAACCAGAGTAGGCTAACTGGGATTTGACTCCATTATGGAAAATTTAGAGGAAGCTCTTGCAGTCCTTCAGGAGAGCAGAAACAACAAAGCCCAATATCAAATTAGTAAGACTAAATTAAAATCAGAAGCTACCAAATGATGAATTGGGTTGCGTTCTTTCTCTTCCTAGTTGCCTTCACTATCCATCCATTTCCTTAGCAGTAGCTTCCTGTTGATATGCTGAGACCTCTATCTCTCTTCCATCCATCCCTACATTACTCTACCTCCCTATTCCATCCTCAGGGCTTGACACTCCCTGCCAATGGTCCCATTTGCTCCTATTTCTGATACATATTTCAGAGTCAAAAATTCCAAATTGCTTTTAATGAAAATCAACAGTAGTGTAGTGAGCTTACTAAACACTATTTCAAACTCTCCTAGGTAAGAAAGCTCTTACTGTGTGCTGTTCTTGTTGTCTTTTTTTAACCTTTTAAATTTATTTTAAACTTAAATATGAAATAAGTAGAGAAAATGCCACATATACAGCAGAAAATATGAGAGGATTTAATATAAAGTAATAAATTTCCAATTTAAGAAAATCTATATAATAAATACTACATATTGTTTTCAAAACTGTCCATCTTTTCTTTGCTTCCTTGTAGGTTTTCTTTTCTTCTTGGCTGTGCATTTTTTACTTTATTTTTTCTTTCCCCCTTCAAGAAAGCTACAAAAAGCACATGTGTACATATGTACATATATATAGATATCTATAAACATTCACATATATGCATATATATTTTCATAGCCACATGTGTAAGACCATACTATGCATTTCTACTTGTCATTTGTTTCTCTGAAGGTGGAGAGCATCTTCAAAAATTCAAGTCTTCCCATGTTTTTCTAAATCAACTAGCTCATTATTTCCTATGCCAGTGTAATCTTCCAACCTAATCACACTCATCTGAGATATTGTCAATGAAAGCTCCCCCCTGCAATTTTCTGCATTCTTTCTATTCTTGGCTGCAGGGTTTTATTTATACAAGACAATTTTAATTTAAAATAATCAGAATTATCCATTTTACATTTCAACTTTGTTTTCACCTTATAATGTGGTTTAAGATCTGATGCTAATGAATCTACTTCCTTCACATCTTTGCCCCCTGGTTTCTTTGAAGTTCCTGACATCTATTCTTCCAAATGAACTTTGTTATTTTTTTTAATTAACAAAATATTTTTAGTAATTTAATTGGGATGGCATTACTTAAAAAGATCAGTTAGATAAAATTGTCATATTTAACACTATATTAGTTTTATCTCCCCATGAACAATAATTTCATGACTTCAATTACTTAGATCCAACTTTATTTGTATAAAGTGTTTGGTGTTTATATTTATATAGTCCTTGTGTCTATTTTGGCAGGTATATTCTCTAGTTTTTTATACTAATTATTTTATTTAAAAAAAAAAAGAAAAACAGAGATGGAAAACAAAACAAAACAGAACGAACATAGTCATATGCCCAAGGAGGGATTCAACCATCAGGAAGGATTTAAAATATATAGCAATAAATAACCAGTTCAAGAAAGGATATATAATGGACATGAGTGTCCATCTTCCTTGTAGGTTGTTCTTTTGTTCTCTGCTGCTCACTTTTTTTACTTTATTCTTTTTTCCCCCTTTCATCCCTCCCACCTCTCTCTAGCAGGCTATAGTTAAGCACAGATATGTTTATATATACATATATAGATATATACATACATTCCCACATACACACAGGCATACTCACTAACACCCCCATACATATACATATATATGTATATATATGCATACATACATGTACATTCATACCCACAGAACTGCATACATATACATATATCTGCAAACACATACATAGAGCAATATGCATACATATCTACACATACAAGAAACACACACATATATACACACACACATTTAACCATACGTAAACATGCATCTAAAACAATATTAATGTGGCTGGCATATAATGTAGATTTCTCTCTTGATTGAATGTTTGTTTGATTTTGTCTAAGATCAATGATTACTAGCCATCCTTTTTTTTTCTAACAATTCTACTCCTGATCCTTGTAGTGTTTATGTATATCTCTTCTTTCCTATCCCTGTTAACACTTCTGCTTTAATTCTGCTCCTTAACTTGCCTAGTTATTACTTAACCTCCTCCTGCTTTGTCTTCTTCCTTCCAAAGGATACCTTTGCTTCCCCTTCCATCCATCCCTCCCCCCTTATTTCTTCATAGATTTTGGGGGGTGCTATACCCTGCATTGTATATATGTAATGTTGCTTATTGAACTCATTCCCCTTGTGAGCAGGTTTTCAGAACTATGAGCCCTTCTCTCCCTTTAATGCCTCTGTGTCTATTCTTCTCTGGCACCTCATTGTATAACATAATTTACTATTTTGACCTTTTTCTAGATGATAGACAATTTTGATTTTTAGAGTAAGATAATATTCAATTCTGCCCCAATCTTTCTTATGAGCTACCCAATTGCTGATGTCAGTCATAAAGCTATGGTATACATTTCCATGTAAAAAACACAATTTATCCATTATAAATTCCTTGAAATTGATCTTTGATATTGGCTCTTATATGTTAAATTTTCTATTGAGTTTGGGTTTGGTTGAAAGTTCTGAAAGTCTGCAAGTTCTTTGAATATCCATTTTTTCATTCAATATTAAGGAAAATTTTGCTGGATATGATATTTTTGGCAACAGGTCTAGTTCATTCATGATTCTAGGACCTGTGGTCTCTTATTATGGCTACTAATAAGTTCTTATTGTAGCTCCAGTTTATTTAAATTGTTTTTTCTTGTTTCTTGCAAGATTTTTGCTTTGATCTGGGCATTTTGAAATTTGGTAATAATACTCCTATGTGTTTTCCACAAAGGATCTCTTTAGGATGATGATTGGTAGGTTTTTTCTCTTTCTACTTTCTCCTCATGTTCTATCACTCTAGGACAATTTTCTTGAATTATTTCTTGCATTATTGTGTCAAGATTTTTTTTTGGCCACAGCTTTCAGGCAGTCCAATTATTCTTAATATTTTCTCTTCTTGATCTGTTCTCCAGATCTGTTGTTTTTCTTATTTTTCACATTCTGTCCTATTTTTTCTTTCTTTATATTTTTGTTTTGTTATTTCTTGGACTCTCATAGCTTCACTGGCTTCCCCTTGCCCAATTCTAATTTTCAAAGAGTTATTTTCTTCTGTCAGACACTGGGTCTCCGTTTCTAGTTGGTTAACTTTTTCACAATCTTCTTTTTCTTGGATGGTTTTAATTTTAATTTTAATTTTTTTTTAGTTTTTCCTCAATGTCTTTCATTTGACTTTTAAATTCTTTTTTTGAATTCTATAAATTCTCTTCATGCAGGAAGCTATTTAATGTTACTTTTTGGGGTAGAAGAAACTTTTTTTTAACTTCAGTGTTCTCCTTTGAAGATGAACCCTGGTTTTACCTATTTCCATAGTAAGTTCCTATGGTGGAATTCTTCTTTGCCATTTCATTTTTTAAAAAATGAGAAGTATTAGTGTAAGCATCTCTAACTGAAAGGGGTAGGGGAAGAAGGTACCTCTATCTTCACTTTAGCTCTCTTCTCTGACCAGAACCCCAAACCAAAGGCTCCCCCCATCCTACAAGTGCCAGTGGCTTACATCATCTCTGCCCCATTGCCCCTGCACTCACTGGGTGCTGGTTCCCTCTTGCCCAGGGTCTTAGTAGCACAACTGGACCTGGCATTTCCAATCAGCAGAACTTCACTCACTCTCCCAGGCTTAGATTCCCAATTCTGCATGCTGCCTGAGAGATAAATGTTTCTGAAGTTCCCACTAAGGCTTCAGACAAACGCAGCTAGCCCCAGGGGTCTTATACCCACTTGGTATTTCTGTAGAGCTAGTCTGGAGGTGCTTGTACTTCACACAGGTTAAGCCCTGGCTTTGGGTCTATGGATCTTCTTATGTTGTACCAGGAGGACTCCTGTTCTGCCCCAAATCTTCTTTGTTTTCACTAGTCTATGTTTGACCTGAGTGCAAACTTTTCTGTTTGTGGGAGAAATCTGAGAGCTTGAAATTTACTGACTTACTTTTCCATCTTCCCAGAATACTTCTGTCTAGTTATTTTAAATGGTCTAAAACAAAGATCAATAAAATGATTGACATAGTATAGTTTTTTGCTTTTGCTTTTTTAATTAAATCCATTTTAGCTTTAACTTTGTCTGAAATCATGATTGCTACCCCAGCTTTTTTGCATAATAAATTCTACTACTAAACTTTATTTTATATTTGTATGTATCTCTCATTTTTATAGCATTACCTGAAAGCTACACATTGTTTAATTCAAATTTTTAATCTATCAGTTTCCATTTTATGGGTAAATTCATCCTATTCACATTCTAAGCTATAGTTACTTATATATTTTCTTCCTTCCTATTTTTCCTCACCAATATTCTCACCCTATCCCTATTCTTCCTCACTTCTCTGCTTTATTTCTATCCACTATTTTACCCTCCTATTCCTTAACTTATCTTGTTCTCCAAGAATCCCTTTCTTATTCTTTACCCTTACTCTATCTCCTCTCCCTCTTGTTTCTTTCTGAATTTAGAAGATTTTATACATATCTATATCTATAGGTATCTATATATCTTGTTCCCTTCTTAACTTTTTCCTATTAACCCACACACTTTTCTATACCTCTTCTTATTCTGTTCCCTCACTTTCTTAATACTTTAAAAATTTAGAAGACTATATTTTAAAATGCATATGTTGTCCTCTCTTTTACCCATATGTAATATGAGAAGGGTTCCATAACTACCAGCCTTCCTTCATCCTCTGATTCTTCTCTATCAGTTCTTCCTCTTGCACCTTATTTGAATGAGATAATTACTCTTTTTAATTTTTCCTATACTATTTTACTTTTTAAGATCATCATATCCAGCTCTCCCCCAATCTTTCTTTTGAACTACCCAATTACTAGTGAGAATTTTAGGCATACAGTTTACATTTCCACAAATAAAAAGTAAACAATTTGTCCTTATTCAGTCCCTTGTAATTAGTCTTTGATGCCTTATATTTCTCCTGATTATTTTTTCTTAAATTCTGGTCTTTTTGCAACAAAATTCTGAAAATCTGTCAGTTTATTGAATGTCCTTTTTTTCATTGAGGATTATTTTTAACTTTTCTGGGCATGATATTTCTGGCTGCAAACCCAGTTCATTTTCTCTTCAATATATAGTGTTCCAAGACCTTAGTCCTTATATCTAATTGTGATTCTGCAGTATTTACATTTTTTCCTTGTTATTCATAATATTTTCTCCTTTATCTGGGGGTTTCAGAATTTGACTATAATATTCCTCTAGGTTTTTAATGTTAGAATCTTTTACATGGTGATCACTAGATTTTTTTCTATTTCTACTTTCCCTTTTGTTCTAACTACAGGATAATTTAAAAAAAAATATTTCTTGATTTATATACACAATATAAATATGTTGTTATATATAAATATTATCTTTTTTGTCTTAGTTTTCAGATAGTCCAATTATTCTTATGTTTTCTTGATTTGTTTTTCTTATAAGATGTTTCACCTCTTTTATTTTTTTCATTCTTTTTATTTTCTTTTATTATTTCTTGGTCTTCTATAATGTCGCTGGCTTTCCCTTACCCAATTCTAGTTTTCAAGGAGTTGCTTTCTTCCTTAAGATTCTGGATCTCCTTTTCCAGTTGGTTAACTTTCTTTTCATAATCTTCTGGGTTTCGCTGGATAATTCTTATTTTCTTTTATTTTTTCCTCAATATCTCCTTTTTTAAAAAATTCTCTTGCTGTCCCTTAAAGTGTCTATTCTAAATGAAAGTCATTAAGACACCTGAAGACTACAAACACACTCCCACAACTTCTCTGTATGGACAATAATCTTCCATTTCTAACTCAACACTGCCCTCCATAGGCCCTGAGGAGATCCTCACAGTTCATTCAATCTCTTTCTCAATGTGGTTATGTGGGCGCTGTGCTTGGCACTAGGGAGACAGAGACAAAGATGATAATCTGTGTCTTCAGGGAGCTTACTTCTATTTCTCAGTTTCAGAGAACAGGCCTCTGAGCGCTGAGTGGAAGTTATAGAGAGACAGATGCAGACCTGATGGAAAGAAAACCTTCCCTGGACCTAGATGAACAAATCCAAAATGTGCATATGAAGTAAATACAAAGTCAACTGAGATGCAGGTAGGCCCGCTGGGGTAGAGCTGCCAGACTGGCTCGCAGGCCAAGAGGACTTTGCTCCATTCCTTCACATTATTTGCAGTTGCCTTATAGTCTGTTTAAAAGCAGCCTTCTCGGTGATTCCAGTTTCCCCTCTCATGCAACTTTTCACCAATATGGGCAGTCATCTCCAGGCCTTCTGATTTCCCAAAGATGCTTTCTCTCAGAGGATCCCAGGACCTCCCAGTTGCTTCCACAGTTCTGCCCATGGCAGGGCTGATCTCCCCAGTAAATGTTTCCATGGTCTATTTGTAAAAATCCCAAACAACTATAGCATAATGCAACTACTCTCCTTCCAAAAATACCTATTTCATTTCTCTGCACTTTATGGTTGTTCTCTTTATATTCATTTTGTATATGCTTATATATGTGTATACATGCATACATATGCATATATGTGTACACATATACACAATATTCACATATACACATGCATATGTATGTGTGAGAATATTGTGTATATGTATACATATGCATGTATGTGTGTACATAGATACACTATATATACACATGCATATATATGTGTATGTGTGAGTATGTGTATATATGCATATAAATAAATATATATGCATATGTATACACACATACATACATACATACATACATAGTGTGGAGTTAAGTAGAATCAGGTTTAAGTACTGAATCTGATGGGCACACACTGGGCATGTCCATGTGCAATGACCATGGACAAATCCCTTTGTGTCATCTGCCAGCCTTCACATGTCATATGTGGCTTAAGCAAAATTCCCAAAAAAAATTCCATTTAGTTTTTTTTTTTTTTATGCTGACCCACAATATAGGGAAACCGGGATAGGAAAAGTCACAATGTAAAAGGAATAACTACATAAATTGATGGTCTTCTTCCTACTTAGAGGAAGTTTCCTCACTTGGGAGTTCCTTCTACTGATGAAATAACAGAGCCAACCAGACTCTCCTCTACTGGAGCAATGACCTGGGTTAGTATCTGTGGGATACAAATGAAAATTAATGCAGTCTACTGGAAAGGGCTCTGGACTTGGGGTCAGGAAACCTAGTTTTGAGCCCAAGCTCTGACAATGACTGTGGATAATTGGAAAAGTCACCTCCCCTGTCTGGGCCTCAGGTTTTTTTTTTTTTTTTTAATCTATAAAATGGGGATAATGCTTGTATTACCCGCCTACTCAGATGGTTGTAAAGAATAAATGAGATAATATATGGAATGTCCTTTTTGCAAAATGAAAAGTATGGTTATTTGTATCAGATTACTTAAGACTCAGTCCCCACTTTCAAGAAACTTAAGATCTAGTAAAAGTGATTAGATATATGCCCGAGGAAGAAACATTTGTATTGTATATTAAGGGAAAAGATAAAAAACAGAGTATCTTCTCTATCTTCTTTTATCAGCCTTAAACTGAAAGGGCAGAGCTGGAAGAGACTGGAGGGATCTTTTGTAACAGTAACTCACAAGATGTCTCAGTAGCTATATTAAAAGACTGCAGCTCTCGGAAGAGCAAAAGAACTGGCATTACAGCTGAAAATATCACACCTACCAAAGTTAAGCATAATCATGAACAGAAAAAAAAATGGATATTCAATGAATTGTCAAACTTATAAGATTTTGTTTCAAAAAGACCTGAACTTAATAGAAAATTTGATACATAAGATCCAAGAGAAATATAATGTAATCATCAAAGACTAATTACAAGGGACTCAATAAGGACAGTTTATCTTTTATATGTGGAAATGTAAACTGTGTATTCAAAGTTGTCATTAGTAATTGGGTAGTTCAAAAGAAAGTATTAGTATGATATAATTCTAACTGCAAAACCATGTAAGAAACCTAGAGATTCCTCTGGGAATGAGTTAGAGAGGGAACAATATATACATTGCTAGAATGATATAAAGTCTTTTAAATTCAGAAAGAAGTTCTCACTTGAAAGCACACTGGTCACAACATAGCCTGGGCAGCTTTTATTAAAAATAAACAATAAACAGATTTTTTTAAAAAAATCATATAATAATTTAAATTTTTGAGATTCATTTAATAAATAAATGTAAAATTATAAAAAAAACTATATAATGATAATCAATAATCATTAAACAATAATAAATAATACCTTTATTAGGTAGGTGCTCACTATGTGTTAAGCACTGTACTAAGCAAAAATGAAATGGAAAAGTCTCTGCCCTGAAGGAGCTGATATTTCATAAAGGGAGACAGCATGAATACATCTAAGTACATACACACTATATACACAGTAATTTGCGGGAGGGGATGTAGGGGTGCAGGAACTAGCTATGGGGAGAATTAGGAAAGCCCTCACATAGGAAGTCAAATTTGAACTCATCTCTGAAGGACACTCAAGAATGAAAAAGGTCAAGGTGGAAAGACAAGAGACTTTAGGCAAGGGCAGGAGGTGGATCATCGTGAGAATAGCAGTCAGTTTGATGAATGAGATTGTGGAAAGAACTAAAATACAATAAGCCAAGAAAGGGAAGTAGGAGCCAGGTGGCAAAGGAAGGGCTTTGAACGTCAGATTGACATAGCCAATTTCCACTGGTTCTTTCCTTCTAGAGCCTCTCTGCTCTCACCCTTATTTGACCACTAAGAACATTGACTTCTTACTTTATGAGAATGCTCGATTTTCTCTACCAATTATCTGAATACCTACATCCTGCCTCTAGAAACTATTAACAAATGTTTGGTGCTGGACCCCACTAAATGAATGTACACTCAAGAGAGATTTAATGGGAACTATGCAGCCCATGGATTATCAGGGGACATTAGAAGCCCAGCATAAACATACAAGTTAATCAAAACTAAATTCTTCATTAAGAAAATAGAATTATTAGCAATGATTCTTTTAAAAAAAGAAACAATATTTGGGTTGTTCTTTTTTGTACATTGCAGCCACTTTCCATTGACTACCTTCACTCAATACTTTACATGATAGAATCTTCCCTTCTAACAATGAAATACAGATAAGTGAAACAAACCAGCACGTTGGTCAGATATATCTAATAACAAATACATCTATCTACACCTATAATCCACCACATTTCTGCCAAGAGATACACACAAGCTTCATTATCAGTCCTTTGATACCATGACAGATCACAGTTCTTGATCAAAGTTCTCATGCCTTCCAATATTTTCCTCTTTATGTTATTGTGATCATTATATAAATTGGTTTTCCTGGTTCTGCTTACTTATTTCATCCTGAATCTAATGATTCTGTGATGTGAGTATCAGATGCAGGATATAAGGGGACTTTTGAAGGAGAATAGAGAAGAAAGGAGATAGGGTGACACAATTGCCTTTGGGGTGCCTGTTTCTCTGGTTGCTTTGGCAGGTGACTAGACAATTTGCAACCCATGGGAAAATGCCCTATGACTCTACCTATAATACAGAGAGGATGGTACAAATTAAAGGTATACCTTAGAATGAGCTAGAGTTGATTTTCAATCTCTTGGAAGCAGAGCAAATGCCAATCTATTTATGCAGCTGTCTGTGTCATCTGGCAAAATCAGCAATATATCACATTTCTGTATCCTATCAACAGTCTGGACACTGATCATCCATGGAGGTTTGCCATGAGTGGAAAAAGCCCTAAACAAATACTCCTAGCTGGCTCCCTACTGATAACAACTGAGTAGATCTGAACTTCTAGCCTTTAGAACCTGCCTGTATCTAGGGGCTACATATGGGGACTGAAGGAGTCCTAGAAGAGATATGTAAAGTGTAATCATCAGGTGCCATGATGTTAACTTCCTGACTTACTTTTATTCTCATTAAAGAGTGAGTACAAAGATATGATGGAGATATATATATATATAAGAATCTTGATAGAAACACAGCAGGATTTGGGCAAAATGGAAGTTTCCCTAAATGAAATGGGAGCTATGGGTATTGATCCAATATATAAATAAGCATAGTGATACCACATCTTTAAAAAAGTGAATCCAAGGGGTAGGAGACAATTAACTCTCAGAGAGCCAAAAAAAAAAAAAAAAAGGTTCCAAGAGTTTGATAGTCACACCAGAGTACTCTCTGGTGATATGTGGTATATGAGACTGGTTGGGCTGAGCATTATGAGCAAATATAGTCTGGCCAGTATATCCAGAAGAATACTTAACACTGTTTGGAATGAATGAATAATGCATTTATAAAGTGCTTATTAGATACAAGCATCTTGATAAGCACTGGGGATACAAATTAGGAAGTAAGCCAGTCTCTGCTCTTAAGGAACTTACACCTTTAATGGAATATCCTCCCCATCCTCAAATAAATAACCTCTGTAGAACTGGCTGGTGATCATTTTAGACATCATCCAAACTTAAATACATTTAGTAAAAAGGGAAATTTGTGCATAACAAGAAATTATTCCAGAAACAAATATTTTAGATGGTTGTCTGGTTTTCATATCTACTAAGCAATTATTATATATTGTCTCATGGAATAATTGAATAACTTCAATACCAAAGCTGCAAAGAAAGCATAATTGTTCTCTGGGGGGCAGATTCTATTTTCCCCATAATGACTCTGGCATTTATAGTTTTAGATTATGAGAGATTAGGAGCCCTCTGAGGTTCAAGAGAAAATTACAAATCTCAGAATCCTCATAGGGAAAGTAGACAGTCCCTAAAACTGGAGTTGTACAGAATCATATAATTGATTTAAAATTCATTCCTTACAACTAACTCTTTGTAGTCCTTCTAAATCATATCTCATAGCTCTAATCCACTGAACCCCCTCCTCTCACTCTACCCTTCCACAAAAGTAAATTTTGTTTAAAATGTCTAATTAGAGTTAGTCTAATGAAGGCTAATTTAGTTCTGAAGTTTGCCCATATTTGTTATTCCCTGTGGCTAGTGAATTTAGTCTCCAGTTTTTCTAATCCTTGCCATTCATCTTTATGTCCCAGTAAGACAACCCATTCTACACACTTGTACTCAGCCATCTCAACCCTCACCTCTGCTTCTCTTCCTTCTCCTTCCATTGTGTCTCGTAGAGCCTGGTAAACTCTATAAATCTGCAAGGAATCAAAGCCAAACTCTTTGTCCTATAGTTTACAGATTATCTTGTTATCCTTTTTTTGAAAATCAAGACATTTGCATTTCTCAAGTACTACAGCTTTATCTCCCACTGCCCATAAACTTCCAATAGTCACTAAGGATAAACCACCAGTTACATCTGCCACTTGTTTCTCTACCCCAGGATATAGTTTGTCTGGGCCCGTTGACGTGAATTGAGCCATTTTTGTTGTGTCTTTCTAAGCCAACAATCCTTAGAAGAAAAACCAGAAGTAAAATGAATAAGTAGCTATGATTTCTCACCCATCACCATTATAATAATTTCATCCATCTTGAGCACCACCTTAAACAAGTTAGAAAGAATAAGATAAACTCTCAGAATCTGTCATTGTTGTTGTTTTCTGGTTTAGGTATAGCAGGAATGACCAAGGGAATCCTTGGTTGATTTGGTAGTACCTTGTCTACTCAATGAGATGAAAGGATGCAAGCCTTTGATGGACTAGAGTACTTTCCTGAAGCTGGGCATGCGCACTGGACACATTCTGAGGAACCTATATCTTGTAGAGAAGATAAAGTGGGCTTCTCTGAGTGATTCCAGGTGGCTATAGCTCACTTTTGATGACTGGCTGAGGCCCAGGAGGACTAATTATTGCATGAACTTTCCCTCTGCAATATAGAAGAGGTCCAAGGAGAAATGATTTCATTTGTTTCTTCTGAATGCCTCTCACGTTCTTTGTGTCCCTTGTACTTTCAGATAGAGTATACCAAGGAAATGGGGAGGGGATTATTCCTTCCCAAACTGGTAGAAAATGATGAGTTGTACTAGATGTTCAAGCACATCTCCTGGGGCCATCAAATCACCCCAGGAGATATGCTTGTACATAACCTAAGCACAAAACTCTTAGACTTCCCCATCACTGGCTTCTTCTACTTCTCTGGTCTCTTCTCTTAGTTTAGGTCAGCATCTTTAATACTTGAGAAATGGGTGTTTCCAGTGTTGAGGGATACCTCATGAGTTATCTTGGGTTCCAAAGCTCCTGAGGTCCAGAGTAAGATACCCATCACCCAGAAGTTTTCCTTACTACAATACTTTTTGGGGAAAAGATCCAATAAAGAGGAGGATCCTGTCACTGAAGGATCACAGAAAGCCACATATGATGAGATGGCAGATCTGGACCTGATCAACCCTCAAGGATATTTGTTGTGATTTGCTCATATAATACAGCTCCAAGGTAAACGCAAAAAAGAAAAAGAAAAGCTTATTTTTTTCCTTCTATATTCTTCAATTAGTTTGTTGCTGTTTTGTGATTGATGACTTTCAGAGAGTGTGTCTGTTGAGCCTTAGGTCCAATATCACAGTCTGGAGAGGGGGAATCAGGTTCATGTTGGCCTTGGCCTCTGGAACAATTCCATTGTGTGTGTGTGTGTGTGTGTGTGTGTGTATGTACACACACACACATACATAGATATACATATACATATGTACATAGATAGTCAGCTAGGTGGGGCAGTGGATAGAGTTCTAGGCCTGAAGTCAGGAGGGCTGACCTCAGATACTTACTAGCTGTGTAATTCCAGGGAAGTCACATCACCCGGTTTGTCTCAGTTTCCTCACCTATAAAATG
The DNA here is from genome assembly GCA_023553655.1 of Myrmecobius fasciatus. Classification (NCBI taxonomy): domain Eukaryota; kingdom Metazoa; phylum Chordata; class Mammalia; order Dasyuromorphia; family Myrmecobiidae; genus Myrmecobius; species Myrmecobius fasciatus. The sequence goes on along the minus strand of JAJPUD010004218.1, from coordinate 107,032 downwards.
AGCTAGAGAAGGAAATGGCAAACCAGTTTAGTACCTTTGGCCAAGAAAACCATAGATGGGTCACAGGAAGCTTTTTATGGATCCACTTGACTTCATTCTTAAATGGCAGAAGGCATGACATGCCAGCTCTCTGCAGTGTCTGGAGCACACATACATACTTGTCCTCCACAGAAGTATTCTTCTCAGAATGACTTCTCTTGCAAGTCATTTTGTAAATATTGTAAGTTTCCCCCAAAGCAAATTGGGCTGTGAAGTACAGCATGCTAATCCTATCCACATTGACTTTAATAGGCAACATTCCCATAAGTGGAAGTTGTGGAGCCTGTCTCATGTCACCATGGTTTATAAATCTCCTGAGGAGGAGACAGAGCAGTCTGTGGGCACTCAGTAGCTACTTAATTCCCTGATTGATTCATTGAGAGGTAGAAGTTTCTCACAGGACCTTGCACATAGTAAGTGCCTAATAAATGCTTGCTGACTTAAAAAAAAAACATACTCCATCAATGCTATTAAATTTTTTTGTGGTCCTTCCCTATAACAATAATTATGAAGATGATAATGCTTTAAAGTTTGCAAAGTATTTTATAAATATTATTTCATTTTATGCTTAACCATTCTTATAGATGCTATTGTCATCCCTATTTTGTCTTTGTTATTCAGTTGTTTCTGACTCTTCATGACCCCATTTAGGGTTTTCTTGGCAGAGATATTGGAGTAGTTTGCTATTTATCTCTCCAGCTCATTTTTACATATGAGAAAACTGAAGCAAACATGGTTAAGTGATTTGCCCAGAGTCACACAGCTAGTAAATGTCTGAGACCATATTTGAATTCAAGAAGATCAATCTGCCAGATTTCAAGGCCAGAGCTCTAATCACCATGATACCACCTAACTGCCTAAGGATGCCTAACCATCCTTATTTTACAAATGAGAAAACTGATTTGCCCAGCATCACACAGCTTGGAACTTATTTGAGGCTGAATTTGAACTCAGGTCTTTTTTAACTCTATCCACTGCCCTGGAAGGGCAGAATCTGGAAGCTCTGACTCACTGATTTTAATTATCCATTTGAGTCATTCCTGCCTTTCTGCCGAAGCTGAAGTGTTCAGAGGATGGGGAAGGATTGCTGGAGATTCTGTAGATCCTTCTTTAAGGCAGAACAATGCCTGAAGCATGTACTTCCATGAGGTTTGTTCAAACTTTTGAGTCTTATTCATGGATCTTTCCACTCTATGCTTCAGACCCCTTCTCCTATTGCTGGTTTTTAGCCTGAAATGTAAACAAAACTAGGCCCGAAAGATAAGGGTATATGAATATTTAATTAAGACAGAGTCAATTCCATAGACCCTCTATTTCCCAAAATATGAGGCTACATTGTTGTAGGACCACCAAACAGAGGAGGGCTGCTGATTTGAATGGAAACTGAAATGATATGATTATGTATAAGCCTGGAAAGTTTGAGAAACAAGATTCTTCTCCTATAAAAACAGGAAGGTCTTCCTTGGGAGGAAGGAGGAGGGACCTAGACCCATCTCAAGGGTGTCCTTAACCCAAAGGGTTAACAGGTTCTCTGGCAAAAAAAATTTTTGTTCTACAAAACTACCTGCAGTTCCATATTTGACCAACCACAGAGGACTATTTTAGCACAAATGGGCAAGGAGTGTATTTAAAAGCATCACAAAAATGCAATATTCAACAAATAGTTTGTGAACACAGAAAAGAATGTCTTGACCATAATGAAGTTTGCTTCTGGGTTCACTGCAAAAAGTCAGAGTAAACTGATCTTTCTTCCTTTTCTGATAGCATTACTAGATTGATCCTGTTGACATACTGAATTCTGACTTCAATAAAGCATCTGGCAAATTTTTATAATAATATATGATTTCTAGTTAATGTGGAGAAAGGAGTATTGGAGAGTATCTGAAAGCACAGATCTGACCCTACCACTCCCAGGCTCAAAAAGTTCCAGTAGCTCCTTCTTGCCTCTAGAACCAAATCAAACTCTTTTGTTTGGCATTTAAGACCATTCATGATCTGGTTCCAGGTTAGTTTTCCAGATGGACTTCAAGAACCAAAGACAAGTAACAAAAGTTCTGCATGAGGTCTCAACACAGAAAAAAAGAACTTCCAGAGGAGACAGTGTGAGTTAAACCTCTGTCACACATTTTTCTACATGTGTGCCTTACTACTAACATGGTCTAAGTTTGAGTTTACCCATCCTATGGATGCTGTATTTGTGGGAAGGAGTAAAGCAGGTTGTTAGGAGAACATTTTGAATTAACTGTCTACTATGTTATCTAAGTGTAGTGGTAATTACTCTCGGAGGACCCAACCTGCCAATTTTAGCAGAAGTTGGAGTATGCTACTTTTTTCTTTTCTTCTCTTCTTCTTTTTCTTTTCTTCATTCTTTTTCTTTTTTCTTCTTTCTTCTTCCTTTTTTCTTCTTCCTCTTCTTCCTTCTTCTCCAACTCTTTCTCTTCCTCTTTCTTCTTCCTCTCCTCCTTTTCTTCCTTCTTGAACAAGATGGAGTGAGATCTCTCAGACATTTGTGACAATCAAGGAAGTCTTCACCAATCCCAAAGTTGTTGTAGGACTAAACCAACACCATTAGGACATACCTATCTCCCTTTTCTGCTATTCTTCCATGATATCATTCACTTCCTACCTCAACCTAAACAAATATGGGCAGTTATGCTCTTATTGGCTGAAGCTCAATTTCCTGGGATAGTCCCTACATTTAGAACATAAGACCTTCAGCCAATGAGGATGAGGGTCAGTGGTGAGTTAAGGACTATTTAATCTGCTGTTCTGTCTCTAAAGCACCTCCTCCCTTTGATTGCTTGTTCGCCTGGAGTGATTCCCACTTCTTGGGAAAATGTATAATAAACCTTAGTTTTTCTCCTAGAGCTATCTCCAGCTATTTTGTTATATGGTGGTCACTCACTTCTTTGAGCCACACAGTTCTGGGGGCTCGTACAGGATCACTTGACCTGGTGAGTAGGTGAACTCTGGGGTGCTAGTGGGATGACGTCCTGCCCTGGTTTAGGCAGCCCACAAGCATCCAGGGGGCTTCTCCTTGCTTTCCAAAATAAAGTGGCCTGAAGAGGAGAGACTCAGAGCAAAGTGAAAGTAAGAAACTCTGAAGCAAAATTCTGACCAGTCAGTGTGAGGAAAAAGCAGCCAAGCAATTTGTGTGCATGCAACTCCAAAGATAAGACCTGTGAGACCCTTGTGTCAAGAGTTACAGACTCTGGAGGGGTGCTCTGGACAGGATAGGTTTTTTTGGGCCAGGAGGTGATGCCCAGAGTGTTTGGGCATATGGAATTTAGATTCCATTCAAATTAAGATGGGTTTGACTCAGTCCAAGCCATTCTCCACAAAGAATAATGATAAAGAAATACCGATAGTCCTTTGGAAAATAAATAATTGGAACAAGCTGCCAAAATATAAGGGGAAAAAGCAAGAAAAAGATGATAAGATATTGTTTTGTCTGAGGCAACAAAGACATTGGTGGAGGCACCATTTGGCCTAAATATAGCTCCCCTGAACACTGGGTGTGCCAAAAACTAAATTTGTATGTTAATAGTAAAGAATCTATTAAACCAGAGGAGGCAGTGAATGCAGGACTATGACTTTCTGGACCCCAAATAAGGTTGAACAAGGGTAAAAGTAGAATTAGGTGTGTAGAAAAGGAGGAGACTCCAAAGACACAGCAATGGGACTCACTTTTATCTCTCCCTTCTCCATACATATATCCACCCCAGGAAGCCATGACCTCCAGGCCTGAAAGGAGAGGGGAAGATTAATTCAATAAATCCTTCCCAGACCCCTGAAGGTAAGAGAGGACTTGATTCAATTAATTCTATGGTCCACTGTAGAAGGAATTAGAGCAAATTCAAAGGGATATCCAAAATGATACCCTTCCAGATCCTAAGATCCCAATACTAAATTGTATCCTTTAAGAGAAATTCCCTTGGCTCAGGGAGGCTCCCCTGAGTACCACAGAAGTCAGGACCTTTAAGAAAGAAATGAGGCCCTTAATAGAAGATCCCACTGGGCTAGGAGAACAATCTGACCAATTCCTGGGCCCTAATCTTTTTACCTGGGGAGAACTTAAGTCTATTCTGAATGTTCTCTTCTCATAAAAAGAGACTAATTAGAGGAGCAGCTATGAAAGAGTGGGATAGAAGACACCCTCCAGATCCAGGAGTGTTTCCAGATGACCAGAAATATCCTTTAGTAGATCTAAATTGGGATCATAATAACCCTGTACATCGGGGAAGTATGAGGGATCTTAGAGAATTGATAATTACAGGAATTCAAAAAGCAGTACCAAAGGCATAGAACATGAAAAAGGCATTTGGGTTGACTCAGGAAAAGGACAAGTTACCAGCTAAATATCTAAATAGATTAAAAGATAGCATGAGAAAGTACTCTGAGTTTGATCGTGACGACCCAGGAATAGAAGATACCTTGAAATTACACTTTGTGACCAATGCATGGTCAAATATCAGTAATAAGTTACAGAAATTAGAAGGATGGAATAATAAAAGCCTTTCCAATCTATTGGAAGAGGCCACCAATGTGTATGTTAGGAGAAATGATGAGAAACAAAAGCCAAAAGCCAAAATCTTAGGCCAAACGGTACAAGAAATTGCAAAGAATGCAGAAAAGACAACAGGATAAGGCCCCAAGGAGAGGAGACAGGATATTCAGGAAGGACATATACTAACAGAGTGTCTCCAGTGGAAACAGGAACAGTAGATATGTTCCCTTGAAAAGCTTGATGAAGAGTAGGGAAGTCAGGGGTTCTTGCTGAAAGATTCCCACTCAGAACCTTGATAAATTTAAGGGTGGGGCTCCACCAGAAAGCTGTTGTGTTCTTAGTAGACACTGGGGCATCAAGATCCTCAGTGACCTGTTTGCCTGAGGGGGTTAGATTGTCTAAGGAGCCCCTGGTGATTTCTGGGATTTAAGGAGAAAATTTTCTCATACCTATGCCCTGTAAAATTTATATAGGGAATAAAGGGAAATATTTGGACAGATTTTTGCACATCTCAGAAGCAGGAGTAAACTTGCTGGGATGAGATTTAATAATTAAACTAGAGATTGTGTTGATTCCACATGGATCCAGTATACCCCAGTAGAATGGCACTAATGAATGAGAAAAAGCAGACTAGGATAAACCCTAAAATTTGGGCGGGGCCTAATAATCCAGGCAGAGCAGACATAGTTCCATTAAAGATAACCTTGAAAGATCCTAGGGAAATAGTGAGGGTCAGGCAATATTCGATTTCCCTAGAAGGAAGGAGAGGTTTGCAACCTGCAACACTAGGTTTATTGAGAAATGGATTAATAGAACCCTGTATTTCAACCTTTAATATACCTATACTTCCTGTCAAGAAGAAAGATGGGAAATATAGGTTAGTTCAGGATTTGAGGGAGATTAACAAGATTGTGTAATCATCCATGGTTCTGGACCCATATATCATCAGGGCCAGATTCCCAGCTCTGCCAAATGGTTCAGTGTATTGGACATGAAGGATGGAGCTGCTCTTTAGAGGAGAACAGTAGAAAGCTAATTACCTTTGAATGGGAAGACTCAGAGACTGGAAGAAAGCAGTAGTTGAGGTGGTATGTTTTACCTCAAGGCTATACTGAGTCCCCAAATTTTTTTTGGCTGGGTTCTTGAAAATTGCATGGAAGACTTCCACTCAGTAATGGGAACTCAGTATTACAGTATGCAGATGATCTATTAGTAGTGGAGGATACAAGGGAACACACCAGTAGTTGTATTGATCTATTAAACTTCTTGGGAGAATTGGGATCAAAAGAGAAATTACAGTTTGTGGAGAGGGAGGTGAAATATTTAGGACATTTCATCAGCAAAGGCAGCAAGAGACTGGACCCTACCAGAATTGAGGGAATATTGCTCACACTCAAACCTAAGACAAAGAAAGAGCTATGCCAAATTCTGGGGTTAGTAGGATATTGTTGGACATGGATAGATTCTTATGATGCTATCATGAAACCCTTGTATAAACACCGGCTGGAGGAAAGTCCAAATTCTATCATGTGTGATGAAGAAAGTGATCAGAAGTTTGAGAATTTAAGACATTTGTTAATTTCACCACCTGTATTGGCTCTTCCCACCTTGGAAAAACCTTTCCACCTATTTGTTGAAGGAAGGGTGGCTCTGGGAGTCTTATTCAAATAAGAGGGGGGCAGAGAAGACCAGTGGCTTTCCTTTCTAAAGTATTAGAACCTGTAGCCAAGGGATAGCCAACCTGCTCACAAGCAGTAGCTGCTATTGCTCTATTGGTAGAAAAGAGTAGGAAGCTCACCTTTGGAAGCAGTCTTATAATAAGTGTCCCACACCAAGTAAGGACAATACTAAATCAGAAGGCTGGAAAGTGGCTCACAGATTCCAGAATTTTAAAATATGAGGCAATACTATTAGAAAAGGATGATCTAGTCATCACTCAAGATCATAACCTTAACCCTGCCTCCTTTTTGTCCCCTGGACCAGAACCATCACCTGGAGAGGAACATTGCTATTTAGAGTTAATTGATTATCAAACAAAAGTAAGAGAGGATTTACAAGAATCTCCAACACATGAGGGAGTAAATTGGTTTATAGATGGCTCTTTCTGGGCAGTAGATGGGAAAAGGAAAGATGGATTTGCTATTGTTGATGGAGATAAAACTTCCACTGTTACCAAAGGCAGTCTAACTGCCCATTGATCAGCTCAAACTTGTGAATTGTATGCCTTTAATCAAGTGCTGAAAGTATTGAGGGACCAGGATGGGAATATATATAGGAATGTATATAGGAATATATATATGTATATATGTATATATATGGGAATATATATATACAGATTCGAAATATGCCTGTAGTAAGGGCAAAGAGCTGATCCACTATACACTAGTCATAGAGGTACTGAAAAACATTCTGGCTCCTAAGAAAGTAGCAGTAATACATGTAAAAGGACATCAGATAGGAAATTCTTTTGAGGCAAGGGGAAATAGATTAGCAGATGAGGAGACCAGGAAACTACTCATTTAATGGCTTTGATACCTGTACTTCCCCCTAGTCTTCCCTCTCCCAGTTTTACCCAGAAGGAAAGAGAAGGCCTCAACTCTCAAAGCAGTTGAAAACTCAGAAGGACGATGGTTACTATCCGACAGCAGAGAGGTACTGACCAAAGCAAGTATGAGGCAGATCATTTAGCAACTGCACTAGGACAGTCATTGAGATGTCCAAAACTTATGTGATACTGTACTGACAAGGTATGTTTCCCCCAGCCTATATACTATGGCTTGACAACTGGTGGACGGCTGGCTGTCTCATTTGTCAAAGCACTAACAAGGCTGCTCAACACCAGGTCCCGAAGGGGGACAACCTCTGGGCATCAGACCATTCCAAAGCATCCAGGTGGACTTTACTGAACTGCCACCAGTAGGTCACATTAAATATTTTCTGGTCATAGTGGACCACCTGACCTCATGAGTGGAAGCATTCTCCTCAGCCCAAGCAACCGCCTCAACAGTTTAAATAAGGTCTTGTTAGAACAAATTATTCCCAGATATGTAGTAAAGAAGAGGATAGACTTGGATCAGAGAACACATTTTTCTGCCCAAGTATTGCAGAATCTGATTAGGACCTAAGAAATCACTTGGGATCTCCACACCCCTTGGCATCCTCCCTCTTCTGAGAAAATGGAAAGGATGAATCAAGAAATAAAATGGCAACTGGATAAATTATCTTTAAAGACCCAACTACCTTGGACTAAGTGCCTTCCTCTTGCTCTGGTCAGGATCAGAACCAAACCACATGGAGATATTGGACTTTCATCTTGAGAATCATTATACCCTTTCCAGGTTTATGATATGGGAAACTGGGACCCTATTTTAGAGACAAAGGATTTATTTCTTAAGAGATATGTTAAATCATTAATACAACATTTACAAGAACTACAACAAAAAGGGCTGATAGCTCAGACTCCTCCTCTAGGTTTCCCTGTTCATAGAATTCAGATTGGAGATTGGGTGTTGATTGAATCTTGGAAGGATGAGAAGCTGACTCTGTACTGGGACGGACCACAATGGATTTCAGACCCAGGAATGAGGCTGGCTACACCATATCAGAATTAAAGGACCTGTGGTCCTTTATCAGAGTGTACAGAGAGTACAATAATTATCCAACTGTATTTGAGGAGGGAGCTTCCACTGAATGGGAGTACAATCTCTGAACCTAGGGTATTGTAATTATCTATGTATTATTCTTCTTGTTACTTTCGTCTTCTTACATTAACCATTTTAGGCCTCTTTACCTGTTTGGGAGCTGATATATTTTGCTTCAGGTATTCCACCTTAACCTTGCAGTATAATAGAGTTGAACATATTGAGGCTTTCCCTGAGCTTTGGGTTGTTTCCTCATGATGGTCTTGGTAGTTTTAGAGACCAGACTTTTACCTCCCAGAGATGAGTTCCTCTTTCTCATGCAAAATATAGGAAAGACTTTTAACTTATCAAATTGTTGGATCTGTGGTGGGCCCCAGCATCTGAGCCAATGGCCATGGATACCTATCTGCTTAAGCCCAGCCTGGATCCTCAGCAACCAATCCCAAATTCATAATGGGACCAGTTTCTGAAATTTAAAAGAGAAATATCAGTGGCCATTGACAGAAGATAGGAAAGGGAAATACTGCCTGAATCCGATGGGGCAAAGCTTGAAACTAGAGAATAGTGTGTGTGAATGGACCTATTCAAGAACAGAGCTGAAGGCAAAAATGATCGATTGTACAGAAATGTCTAAATATTGGCAAGACATAGAAGGGAATCCCCAATTGAAATGTGGGAAGGATTGGAAAAGTCACATCTTGGATGCTCTCCCAGAAACAGGAGAAGAACAAAGAATATTGCTATCGACAGCTCACTACAATGGAGTATAATAGAATAGAGTGAGAAGTACTAAAGTATATAAAGGAGAATAAGAGGAAAGGGGACATATACAATCCGTGCAGTTTCAATAGGGTCAGTACAATGTCACCCTAGGGACATGTGGGGGACATGGAATTTTGTTCCCCACTTTTTTGGAGTACCTCTAACTTAACAGATCAATAGTGAGTTGCCAATTGTAATTGGAAGCAGCAGCAAAGATTATGGAAATGTCAATATGTCACCTTCATAGGGAGAGGTCCCCTAGGGATGAGAGACCAACAATATTATCTCTTTACAAGAAATAGCTCAAGCTAAAGGGCCACTATTGGATTTATGGCTTAACCACTTATACTCACCTACCTCTTAACTGGACAGGGATCTGTTATATTAGATTATTAAGGCCAATTTTTTTTCTTTCTTCCTGAACAGGCATATAAATATTTAGGGATTCAGCTACATGATGATCTGGAGAGAAACAGAGTTTAAATACCTCCATGAACCAGCTTGGAGATGCAAATGGTTGGCGTGACACCTGGACCCAGAAAGAATAGTTAAAGAACATGGGCCAGCCACCTAGGCTCAAGATGGAAGCTGGGGATATAGAACCCCAATAGACATGTTGAACAGAATAATTAGGCTTCAAGCAGTTGTAGAGATTATCACCCATCAGATGACTGAGACTCGATCTTTTGGCTGACTAAGCTACTCAAACCAGAGAGGTCATTTTACAGCACAGATTTGTGCTGGACTATTTGTTGGATAAAGAAGGGGTGGGGGTTTATGCGAAACTAAATTTATCAACATGTTGTATAAGGATTGATGACAATGGGAATGGAATGAAAGAAATCACTAAGAACATCAGGAAACGTGCTCATGTTCCTGTACAGACCTGGACCTCATCGTTCAATACTTGCTGGTGGTCCTGGTTTGGGGGACACGGGTGGAAGGCAGCTTCTTTGGTCTGGCCTTATAGTGCTTTGTGGCTTATATTACTTCCTATCTGCATACTTTGTTTGATCCAATCGCTATCTACAATAGTCCAAAACGCATGATCTAGAACGATTAGGTTGGAAGGGAAAGCTGAAGGGTCTGTAAGATTGATGGTGTTAAAAGGATAAGGCTGGGAGCCAGTGGCCCAAGAAGACTGACAAGAGCTGGAAGGAGATGACGAATTAGATAAGGATGTGAAATTATGGTACAAAAATTTGAAGAGATCTCAGTGGACAGAAAAAGAGGGGAGAAGTGAATGAGATGGCGTGAGATATGTCCCACCGTTGTGAAAATCGAGGACTTCACCCACCCCAGAGGTAGTGTCACCTGAACCAACTCCCACAGACAGACTTACTTCCCCATCCTGCTATTCCTCCATGACTTCACTGCCTACTTCAACCCAAACCAAAGGGTAGCTGAGGTCTTACTGGCCAAAGTTCAATTTCCTAGGGTAGTTCCTGCATTTAGAATGCAAGGCCCTCAGCCAATGAGGGTGAGGGTCAGTGGTGGGAGGGGTTTTTGTGTTAGGGAGTATTTAATCTGCTGATGTCTCTAAGGTGCTTCCTCTTTTTAACTGCTTGTTCCACTGGAGTGACCTACTTTGCACAAGAATGTATAAGAAACCGTCCTTTTGCTCCGAGAATCGCTAGCTTTTTTTTATTCTATGGTGGTCACTCACTGCTCCGTCTGAGTCATATATCCTCTTCCTCCTTCTTCTTACCTTGGCAAATTTGGTGCCTCTTCTTACAAATGAGTACTTGTGCATAAGAATGTAATTTTTGGTCACATGTTTTGCAAGACATTTTAAGGTACAGAGTCTAGATTTAAAAAAAAAATTTTTTTTGGTTTCTTTTTCAAAAAGTTGGGGAAATTTACTTTTTATCCTGTGCAGTTTTTATTTATGACTTCTTGAAATACACGAAATTTATAGAACGATATGATTTCTGGAAAAACAAGTTTTAAAAAAAAAAAAACCAAAACCTATTTTATTCCAAATGGAGGTACTTTATTAAGCCTTTAAACGCAAATCACTCTGCCTCTCATTGAACAGCTAGTAATAGCCACCAACTCAAGCCTCTAGCTCACTTGTTTAGATTCTGATGGCTTTGAAAAATAGTAAATAGCAATTGTTTTTTGTTCTGACCAGAGACACTAAGTCTTCTCCTGATGGTTTTATGACTGTAAATTGGGTCATCTTTTGTCTAAATTCTTACCTAACTCTTAGTCACTGAATAGGCAGAAGACATAATTTAGGTCTGCATCCTGGGCCACTGCCATCATCTTGAATTTTATCTTTCTACTGGCTTTGATGATCCTTGAGAAGAGACTGAGGCTAATGAATTTCATGCAGCTCTGCCTCATCTAAATCTAATTCATGCACAAGTCAAGATATCACCTTTGTCACATCATTAGTCCTCTCTGAGAGTGAAAGATGAATAACAGCTCTCCAGGCTCATTGCATATTATAATCCTTCACACTCCCTAAAATCAGTCTATCCCCTACTACACACAACATACTAACTTCTTGTCTGGGCCTTTGTACAGACTACCCTCCAAGCCTTCTCATCTCCAGCATCACTGGGCAGCTAGGTGGCACCATGGACAGAATAGTAGGCTCGAAAGTCAGCACTGACCCAAGCTCAAATCCAACCTCAGATACTTACTAGCTATGTGATTCTGAGAAAGTCCTTTAATCTCTGTCTGCCTCAACTTCCTCAAAGGTAAAATGGGGATCATATCTCCCAGGGCCATTGTGAGGACCAAATGAGATAATAATTGTAATGTGCCCAGTTGATAGTAGACACCATATTAATGTTAGCCATTATTATTATCTCTGCTTCTTAGAATCTCTAGTTTCATTCAAGGCTCACCTTAGTTACCACTTCCTATACAAGATTTTTTCTGATTTTCCAAGTTGTTAATATCTTTTTCCCCTCCAAAAAATATTACTTTATGTTTACTTTACACATACATTTGCTTTCTGTTAATCATCTCCTATTTGTCCTGAATATAACTTGCTTTGTTTGTTTGCAGAATGTCTTTTCCAGTGGATGCTCCTGGAGAGCAGGGACTGGTTTTTTGTATCTCCAGTAATAAGTGCAGCACCTGCAACATGATAAACATTTATCAAATGGCAGAATAGTAAGCAAATATCAAATAGCAGAATAGCAAGCATCTATCGAATGACAGAATAGCAAGCATCTATTGAATGACAGATTGATTGTAAAGATTGCTCCTCTACTCCCTAACTGCCATAGAATGTGGGCTCCTTAAGCTTAGAAATTGTTTCAATTTCACCTTTAAATTGATACTCAACAACTTGCATAGATGACTAATGTGAATTCAGATAATACAAAATTTGATATAGTACAAAATTTTAAATGATACTAGGTAACATCTAAAGTGAGTCAAAATTCAATTAATGACATTTTGTGAACTAGTTGAGGATTTTTAAATGCTGTTACTGATGACATCAGCTCTCTCTTGCATATTGTCCAGTGTGGCTGTTATATATTGCTATATATCATATTACCAAGAGTTGTGTTACCGTTTTTTTTAAAGAACCCTTAACAAAATGGACAAAAGGAAGAATACTCTAGATGGAAACACTGCCATCATAGAAAGACAGACAGACAAACAGACACAGTGAGACAGAGTTAGCGACAGAGAGATGGAGGTAGGGTGAGAGAGACAGACAAACGGTGGGAAGAGGGAGAGAGGGAGAGGGTTGTTATTACATTAGAACAAAAATGTGATGAATTGAATTGCACAAAACATGATCAAAGTAACTCTTACAAGGATAAGATATTGGCATTCTTGAATGTATAATACAGAATATTCAGTACTAATTACTGCAGGATGTCTAGGATACCAAATATTACAAAACATGAAGGCAAAATAAAAGAAAGAAAAAGCAAAAGTTGCATTAGCTTTTTGTGATCTGCAAACCACTACAAAGACAAGAAGTACAATGAAAGAAAGAGGTGTCTTTTACTGGTATGAGATGAGAGTGGTGAAAGCACCCCAAATGATGAGGTTTGGTAGCAATTCACATGTGAAGAATTTATCTTTTTTTTGCTGAAAAAATACTTTTATTAACAAGAAGTTTTGGACAAAATGAAGACACAAAATGGATACCAGGAAATGGATACCAGGAGTGGTAAATATGAAATAGATTTGAGAGAACATATAGTTAGCAAGGAAAGAGTTTTTAATAATTAACAATGAAAAAGACAAATTCTCCAGTGAAACTCACAATTAACCAGGAGAAAGAGAATACACCATAAAATGGGAATGTGTCATTGACTGGCAGGCTAGATCCTAAAAAGGATTTAGCACCCAAAAAGAGATAGCTATAAGAAGGAGAAAGACACCTTGAAGCAAAATACTTAGGAGGGTTAACCAAAGGGGATTCAGCAAAGATGGTGTGGGTCATGGGCAGATTTATAGAGGAAATTTAACCTTGGTGGTCTGATATCATAACTTGGCTTTCTGATTGGATACAGTAAGGTGAAGGTTACCAGGGCCTCCACATGGGGTGGGACTGGAAGGTTGAGTTGATCTCCATCAGGGAGTAATCTTATCAGGTCTTCAGGCTTTCTGGTTACATAGGACCTCATCAGTATGGACTAACTTTACCATGCATTCCTCTTAGCAGAGCAGCCATTCAGATTGTTTCAAGCTTATTACAGCAGAGGGGAAAAAATGGAAATGAAATATAGTGAAGAAACTTCAACTGAAAGCATTGGTTCAAAATGAAGTTCAATTCAATAATGTTAAAATATACAGAGCAAGTGCCAGTACCCTGTTATTTTTTTTTTTAATCAAAGAAGGAAGATACACTGTTTTTTTGGAAAAGGAGACCTTCTAGAACTTAAATTTCTATGAAATGAAAAATTCAACCTGAATTTAAAGTGTCCAAAATTATCTGCCATTTTTGTTGAAAGGCAATGCTGAACAGAATTTTAAATGAAGATTAATCTTGATCTGAAAGGCTACAACCATGGACTTCTAGTTCTTTCGTGGTCAAATAAGAAATCTAGGATTATTACTAAAACTGTTTTTGACGACTGATCTTCAAATTATTTTAGCTCAGTTGTTGGAAAATACTGCAATATCAACAAATACACTGTTTAAAATTCTACTTATTTTAGGTAATTCCCTAAGTGAGCCAGCCACACTTGATTCACTCTGTGAGTATGTATGCCCACAAATTTGCCAAGATATAGATAAAGATCTCTGTACCCACCAGGGTATATATAAAGATTTAAAGAGAAGACAGCTGAGTTTAATCTGTTAAAATATTTTAAATGACAATAATTACATTTTTGTCATGTTATCAGTATAGATTTTTCTTTAGGTATATGCTATTTAGTAATTTTTTAATTTTTAAAAATTTGCTCTTGATCATAATTACTTGTAATAAATTTGACAGACTTTTCTTATACTTTACTGTTATTTTAATAAAAGATTAAAATTATTTAATTTTTTTCATTCCATATTTTTATTGGGTTGGAATCAACTACCATATTTTGAATATATTTGTAACTTTGGATAGTACAAATTCAAGTTATAGGACCACTTAACAGGATTCATTATTTGCACTCATTGGAAACTAGCTGTGGTTGCTATTTAATAAATGCTTTTGAATGAATAAATGAATGATGCAGTCATGTGCCTGTGTAGTCACTTAAACAACCATATGCTTACTGTTGATGGATTGATGTGAATCTAGAAGAAGATTTCCAGTTTCATACTTCAGGGCTGTGTCCTTGACCCTATCCTGATTAGTATTTTTAGCAATGGCTTGAATGAAATCAGGGAAGCATACCAAAAAACTCATGACACAAAGCTAAAATTCATCAATAGATAGGAATCCAAAATGATTTGTCAGGCTATAGGGTAGAGTTGAATCTAATAAGATGAAATTTAATATTGATTAATATACTTATATATCTTGGTTCAAAAAATCATTTTTAGAAACAAAAAACAGGAGGAGTCATGGCTAAATCACAGAAGCTCAAAGTTGAAATGGACCTAACAGATCTGGGTATAAAAATTCTCTTCTACAACACTTCACAATATCCTGCCAAATGGTCATTTTGCCTTCACTTAAAGGACTCCAATGAGAAATCCCACTTCATTACACTTCAAATATTTCTAATGGTTAGTTTTCCTTTTCCATTAAACCAAAATTTGCCTTTTTCTAGCAATAGTTTCAGCCCCCTCTTCAACATATCAAAAAATCAGTTTCATAAGCATGAGATGAAGGTAACAGTAGATGTTACCTAACAGGATAGATGATCCTGAAAGAATACCCAGAACAGGTTCAGAAAAGGTACTTACTTGATGTTAGCATGATGAGAAGTAATGATGCCAGTCTCAATCCTAATTCAGGAAGAACAAGTCCCAGCACAGATATGGCTTCAGAAAGCAGTTGCCAGGCCCTGATTTGCCTCTGTAATGAAAGAAAAGATAGCTCAAGAAAAAAATATCAAACTTCATCTGGAAGAACAAGAATATCAAAAGAATCAATGAAAAAGAATGTAAAGGAAAGGGGCCTAACAATACCAGATCTCAAACTGTACATGATAATCATCAAAAGAGTCTGGTACTGGCTAAAGTAGAATGGTGGATCACTAGAATAGATTAGGAATACAATACACAGTAATCAGTGACCATAGTAATCTAGTATTGGATAAATCTAAAAATCAAACTTTGGGTGAAAGTATTCATCATTTGATTAAAATTGCTGGGAAAACTGGAAAGCAATGTTGTCAGATAGTAAGCATATACTAACATATCACATTATACACCAAGATAAGATCAAAATGGATAAATGATTTAGATATAAAGAGAATAAAAAGGCATAACTTAGGGGAGCATGAAAAAAATGCACTTGTCAGATCTATGGATAAGAGAAGAGTTTATGACCAAATAAAAGATAGAGAGGATAAGAGGAAATAAAAGATAATTTTGATTACATGAAATTAAAAAGCTTTTACACAAACAAATGCAGCCAAAATTAGAAGGAAAACAGGAAACTGGGAGAGAAACTGGGGGAAACTGGTGGGTTACTGCAATTTTCTCTGAAAAAGATTTCATTTTTAAAATAAAGAACCTTGCCAAATTAATAAAAAAAAAATAAGAGCCATTGGACAATTAGATAGTGCAATGGATATAGTACTAGCCCTGGAGTCAGGAGGACCTGAGTTCAAATCCAACTTCAATCAGTTGCTTGCTAGCCGAATGACCCTGGGCAAGTCACTTCACCCTGATTGGCCTCCTCCATTCCCCCCAAAATAAGAACCATTCCCAAATTGATAAATGGTCAAAGAATGTGTACAGGCAGTTTTCAGGAGAAGAAATCAAAGTACCAATAGTCACATGAAAAAAATGTTCTAAAAATCATTACTGATTAGAGAAATGCAAATTAAAACAACTCTACCTCAGACCTATCAGACTGGCTAAGATGACACAAGAGGAAAATGACAGATACTGGAAAGTTTGTAGAAAAATTGGTACACTAATAAACTGTTGGTGGTATTGTGAACTATTTTAGCCATTCTGGGAAAAAAAATGGAGCTAAACCCAAAAGGTTATAAAATTGTGCCTACCCTTTGACACTAGGATATGTATCCCAAAGAGTTTATTAAAAAGGGGCAAAGACCTACATAAAAAATTATGGCAACTCCTTTTGTGCTGGCAAAGAATTGGAAATTGAGAGGATGCCCCATCAATAGGGGAATAACTAAACAAGTTGTGGTATATAAATGTAATGGAATCCTATTGTGTATAAGAAATAATGAGCAAGCAGATTTCAAAAAAACCTGGAAACATTGACATGAACTAATGCTGAATGAAGTGAGAACCAGGAGAGCATTGTACACAGTATCAGCAACATTGTGTGATGATCAACTTTGATAGAGTTAGCTTTCTCAAGCAATACAATGATAAAAGACAATTCCTTTTTTTGTTTGTTTGTTTTTTTGTTTGTTTGTTTGTTTTTTGCTTTTTTGCTGAGGCAATTGGGGTTAAGTGACTTGCCCACAGTCACACAGCTAGGGAATGTTAAGTGTCTGAGACCAGATTTGAACTCAGGTCCTCCTGACTTCAGGGCTGGTGCTCTATCCACAGCTGCCCCCATGAAAGACAATTCCAAAAGACCCTTGATGGAAAATGTTATACACATCCAAAGAAAGAACTCTGGATCTGAATGTAGACTGAAGCATATCAGTTTCACTTTTTTTTTTCTTTCTCATGGTTTTTTCATTTGTTCTGATTCTTCTTTCACAACGTGACTAATGTAGAAATATGATTAATATGATTGTATATGTATAATTGCTATCAGATTGCTTACTGTCTTGGGGAGGGGAGAGAGGAAAGAAGGAGGGAAAATATGAAATTCAAAATCTTATAAAAATGAATATTGAAAACTATTTTTACATGTAATTGAAAAAAACCTTTTTTTTAAAAAAAAAGGCCAACTGTGAAAAACAACTACTTTGTTCAAGACATTGATCCAAGTCAATTCTAAAAGATCCTTGATTAAATCCTCTTCCAGAGAGAAAATTAGTAAACTCTGAATGCAAAGTGAAACATACTTGTTTTCACTTTCTTTACTTTTTTTGTTTTGTTTGTTTTCTTTCATAACATGGCTATTATGGAAATGTGTTTTGCATGACTTCATATATATAACCTATATCAAATGGTTTGTCTTTTTAAAGGATGAGGGATGAGGGGAAGGGAGAGAGAGAATTTAGAACTCAATTTTTTAAAAAAATGAATGTTAATTTTTTATATACAATTGGGAAATATTGAAATACAATTTTAAAAATATATTTTTAAAAATATTTTTTAAAAGTTAGCCCAGTTGAGATAGTCATATATATGTGTGGAATTCAAGAACAAAGACCACAAATTCCATTAGAAACTCAGCTGCAGGAATAGAGGCAAAAATAAAATACCTTTATATTAAATAACATAACAAGAAATGGGGGAGGGGAGAGGCATTAGGAAGCTAGTGTTTAGTCAGAACAACAAAATTCAGTCACTGAATGAGAATCAGCTTTTTCCAATCCTTCTTGGTGCTAAGAAATGAAGGCAACCATTCTGAAGACTGCATTAGAGGCCTCAGAGTTGCTACTGATGTTTTAGATTAACCATCTTGGCTTGGGGGAAGCCAGAGCAACCTCTAAAGGAGTATACCTGTCTTCAAATATTTAAGAGTAGTCAGCTAGTCAATAATCATTTACTAAACATTGGGTAGTCACGTTAAAACAGATTAAGACTTATTCTATATTGCTCTAGAGAGCAGAACTTGGATCAATGGGTACAAGGTTGCAGGTTTTGAATCAATATTAAAGAAGCATTTTCTAAAAAGCTAGGCAAATCAGAGTTTTCCAGCTGCCTCACAAAGTAGTGAAACCTGTCACTGAAAGTGTTCGAGTGGAGGTTGAAGACCTCTTCTCCAATATCCCTGGAAGAAAACACTAGCACATGATGTGAGATGAACTAAATGATGTCCAAGTTCCCTACCAACCAATTAACAAGCATTTATTAAGCACTGGTTATATGCCACATGTTGTGCTATGCTAGGAATACAAAGATAAAGAATAAAACAATCTCTTAAGATGCCATTCTCTACTATCTTTGTAGAAGTGATTTGTCACCAAAACACAGAAAAGAGAATGCTTTCTCCAAAACTTCAAAAGTTCTCCCTTAATTCCACTGAAAAACAAAGTGAATTCTTTTATAAGTAGATTATTTGTATATTGAAAAATAGTTCCCCCCCTCCAAAAAAAAGGATGATTTAAAAGCCAACAACCTTAGTGCCTTGAACCCAGTGTCTTTTATTCACTATTGACACTTTGTAAATATCTAAAGCTGGCTGGATGACTTCTCTATGATATATCTGTATCAGTATGATGGATATTTAACACTATTCAGAGATGTCTTGAAACTGGCTTCTTAGTAAATCTGTGAGAAGTTTAGTGAATTATATACAGAGTAGGAACCACTACATTGTTTGAAAAGAAATTAAGCAGCCAACTTAGTTACTTATGCTAATGAGAACAGTCAATTTGTTACCTATGCTAATAAGCAGACAGGTTCTTAGGATAATATGAAAATAATTTACATAGTAATTATCATGCAATTGTCAAAATATAAAAAGCTTTCTTAAAATGATTCGTAAGGGGCAGCTAGGTGGTGCAGTGGATAGAGCACCAGCCATGAAGTCAAGAGGACCTGAGTTCAAATCTGATCTCAGACACTTAACATTCCCTAGCTGTGTGACTCTGGGCAAGTCACTTAACCTCAATTGCCTCAGCAAAAAGCAAAAAAAAAAAAAAGATTCGTAAAAGTTCAATGTAAGTTCCATGCAGTCTCTTCTGTCCCAGCAATTCTCTGACCACAAGGATGTGTGTGTGATGTAGACAGAGATGGAGTAAGAATTAAACAAAAAGGTTTTCAAAATATTTTAATATCAATTTCATAAACCAAAATCTTTCAGTATGCAAACCTAGATAGGCTCAGCTAAAGCAAACTTTTTTTAGCTACAAATCTTGGTCACTTATGATAATGCAGTTTTTTGTTGTTGTTGTTGTTGGTTTTTCAACAGAAAAATTTCTTATCCTGCTTTTTGGGATGAATTATCAAACAGTAACCAAATTTTCAAGGCCTATTCTGCATTATCTTCTAAATATCTTCATAAACACTGAACTAGAAACTCCTTATCTGTATAAAGTAAAAACATAAAACATATATTTTTCACTTTACCTCAGGAAGAAATAGACTTTGTTGACTTGTTCAAACTCTGCTATCATTACTAAAATAAATGGCTGTCTACTGTGAGGCATTCTACACTTTACAGAAATGGGAGGGACCTCATTAGTCACTTACTTCAACTCATATTTGAAATCCAATTCCCTCTAATCCTTCCTCCTGCTCTAAAGGGTGCAGATGAAGAGGTAGCCTTGTTCCAGTAAAAACCTACCCCTCTACTTTTTTACTCATCATCCTATCATCTGTCTCAAGATGAGAGCTTGTCCCATCATCCTCTCTCTCTCTTAATTTTTCTTTATCTTTTTTCCCTGCTACACACTTTTAAGTTCTTTTCTTTTTTTTCTTCCTCACTACCCACAAAATGATTAAAAACAGATTTCCTCATTTTCAAAACAAAACAAAACAAAAAACAAACCACTGGACCCTGCTAGCCCCTCAAGCTAGCCTCTTCTTTTAATAAGCCTAATATTTCACAATCTTTTCTCCCCCACCCCACAACCCCTTATATTCTGGTTTCAGATTCTATCACTTAACTAAAACAATTCTCTCTTAAGATACCAAATCTAATGCTCTTTTTCTCAGTCTTCTTCCTTCTTCACCTCTGTATGGTGTTTTGCACTGCTGACCGTACCACTTCCCCTTCCAAGATGCTCTCTCCTTGGTTCCTCTACCTGTCTGACCATTCTTCAGCTTCCTTTCTTGGAATATCATCCAAGTTCCCCACATCAAATCCAAAGACCATGAATATATCTTGAAGATTTATTTGGTCTAAGGGTTTCTTTTTTC
This sequence comes from Myrmecobius fasciatus, assembly GCA_023553655.1. Classification (NCBI taxonomy): domain Eukaryota; kingdom Metazoa; phylum Chordata; class Mammalia; order Dasyuromorphia; family Myrmecobiidae; genus Myrmecobius; species Myrmecobius fasciatus. The sequence continues at coordinate 86,524 of JAJPUD010004218.1, read as the reverse complement.
TTCATACTCTTTCTCTCAGAAATTCAATTGACTTTCACAGATTCAAGGATTTTTATGCAAATGGTTCCCAAGTCTACCAGTCCTAAAGTCTCTCTTGAGCTTTAGTCTTCCCTCACTATCTTCTACTTATCTGCCTCTGAAGACTCTCCCCTATGTCTGGAACTCACACCTTCATTACCTTGACCTCTTAAGACTCTCAAACTTAGTTTATAAGTGATATTTCCTACCAAAGCTTCTTTGGATTCCCCTCTTTAGCTTTCTCCCACTTTAAATTTACTTATCTGATAAATTGTATCTACTCATTAGATATGGATGGTGGCATGGAGAAGTAGAGACTGGAGAGAGACAGAGAGAAGGAGAAACAGAGACAAAGACACAGAGACAGAAAGACGTACAGAGACAAAGAGGAGGAGGAGGAGGAGGAGGAAGAGGAAGAGGAGGAGGAAGAAGACGAGGAGGAGGAGGAGGAAGAAGAGGAGGAGGAGGAGGAGAAGGAGGAGGAGGAGGAGGAGGGAAAGGAGGGAAAGAGAGACAAGAGACAGAGAGGAAAAAAGGAAGTAAAAGAAGAAGAAAAGTAAAAGGAAGACGAAAGAGAGGGAGGAGGAGAAGGAATGCCGGGTCACGGGCAACTCTCTAAGATTATAAATGAAGGGCAATCCTCTTTCTACGCTAGCAGAGGGAATCTCCACATTGGGCGATCCTGACACCAAATCATTTAAGGTCAGACAGTTGGGGCGGGACAGGGATTTGAACCCGGGTCTTCTGCCTCCAAGTCCAGAACTCTGTTTTGGGATCCCCCCTTTCCCTCAGGATACAGTTCTCAAAGGGCTCACTTGGCCATTCACATGGATTATGACGCACCTTCCTTAGCACAATTTTGGAGGTGCCATTTACAAAAGTTCCCCTTGAACTCGGCCCCCAAAGTTGCGCACAGCCTCTGACCCAGCAATCCCTCTCCCAGGTTCTACTCCAAAAAGATGAGGCCGAACATCTCGTCTGAGTTGGAATTCTGTCTTTAAAGAATCGAGAAAACAAATTACTCTGTTCCACTAATCCAGGCTGGACTGGGAAGCGGCGAACTCCGAGCCTGACTCGGGGGCAGGTGTTTTTCGGATCTCGAGACTCAACCACCTCCACTCTCACCCCCACCCCCACCGTCATCCCTCGCCCCAGAGTCCCGGTTGGTAAAAGGGGGAGGGGACCAACAACACTTGCAGGTCAGTCCTAGGGCTCTCACTCCTTTCGGGTCAGCTCCCGCCCCGCCCCCGGTGAAGCCTCGCCCCTTCGCGCGTGCGAGTTCTTCCGGTTCAAAAGGGTCGGGAGCCGGAAGTACCTGGGCCCCCTTCGGCTGTGGCGGCGTCTGCTCGTTGTGTTCGCGGCCGGAGGGGAGTTGAAGAGTAGCGCCTGACGCCGCCAAAGCCGGGCGCCGAGAAGGAACAGAAGCCGGCCCCGCCAGCGTCGGGTTCCCGGCCTCGCCATGTCGCGAGGCTCCATTGAGATTCCCCTTCGGGACACTGACGAGGTGAGCGGAGCCGGGAGCCAGGAGGTGCCTCCGCCCAGCAGGGGGTGGGGCGGGGCGGTGGGACCCCCCCTTTTCCCTTTTCCCTTTTCTTTCCTTCCCCTACCCCTATGCGCCGAGGTCTGCCCTGACCCCTGACCCCCAGCCCAGGGTCTGATCCGCTCCCACCCCCGGGCCCGGGTCCGAACCGACCTGGCGTTTCTGGTGCAGACCAGGGGTGCGAGGAGATAGAGAGCTGGACGCCCCCTTCTTCTTCCCTCTGAGGAGCCCTTCTGGTGAACTTTGCCTGGCACCCCGTAGCTGTCATACTCACCCCCTGTAGACCCTATCCAGCATTTGCACGAGCCCCTCACCTGTTTCTCTAGAACTGGAAGGGACTTAGAACGGCGTTATCTTACAGTGGTGGAAACTGAGGCAGGCGGCGCGGAGGGGCGGAACTGACTTGTTTACCGAAGCAGTTTGACAGCAGGGGTGACATCTGGGCGAGCCACAGTTTGGGACGCGGCGCAGAGCCGGGACTGCCCGGACCTCCAGGGTGGTCCCATTGCTCCGTGTCCCGTGCATTGTAAACCCCGCTAATGTCCCATGTGACTCCCTAAAGTTTAGTCATCACCAGAGGAGCTCTTTCCACTCCTCATCGGGAACACACATGTTCTAGTATCTCACCTAAAAGTTGTGCTGCTCAGAGCTATTGGCAAAGTTGATTATCATGCAGAAAACGTGGTTCCGTTTTATACTTACTCCAAATCCTCCTCCTCTAAAGGCACACTAAGGGGCTATGCAAGTGATTCTGGGGTTTTGGAAGACTGTGCCAGCTCCGTGTAAGCCGGTGTATGGGGTTGGGGAATTGGACCACCCTGAATTAAGGGCCATCACAGACTATGTCTGTTTCATGAGCACTAACCCCGCAAAAGTCTGTTCATTGACAGATTGGTTATTTGCGGACATGATGGTATTTTTGGCCACAGAAACTCTTTTTTCCCTATTTTTTTATCCCACTTTATTCTTTATTTTTAATACACATTGCTTTATGAATCATATTGGGAGAGAAAAAATCAGAACAAAAGGGAAAAAACCATGGGAGAAAGAGAAAACAAAACAAAAAAGAAGTGAATATAACATGTGTTGATTTACATTCAGGCTCTAAAAGTTCCTTTTCTGGATACAGATGACATTTTCTGAGCAAAGTCTATTGAGACTGCTATGGATCACTGAACCACCGAGAAGAACTAAGTCTTTCATAGTTGATCATCAAACATTCTTGCTATTACTATGTGCAATGTATTCCTAGTTCTGCCTGTTTTGCTCACTATCAGTTTGTGTAAATCTTTCCAGGCCTTTCTAAACTCAGATTGCTAATCATTTTTTATAGAACAGTAATATTCCATTACCTTCATATATCATAGCTTATTTAGTCATTCCCCCAGTAGATGAGCATCTGTTTTCCAATTCTTTGTTAGCAGAAAAAGATCTGTTAAAAACATTTTTTGCCCATGTGGGTCCTTTTCCCTCCTTTGTGATTTCTTTGGGATACAGACCCAGTAGGGCCACAGAAACTCTTGAAGACCTACTAAGTCACAGAGGAGACTTGCAATTTGTACCTACTCTAATGAAATCAAAGATTGTTGAAGTATTAAAATAGATCTAATTTAAGGCTGTTTCCCTTAGGGTAGCATACTTGGTTGCAAAGCAGTACTTGTTGTATTGAGTATATCAATGGCATTTTGTAACTAAAATGATTTTCCCTTAGCCAGCAATGCTAACTTCTTGTGCTTATAATAACTCATGAATATATTTCTTGGGCTTGCCCAAAGCATTTCTTTCCCACTGAATGATATCAGTATTTTTGAGCGGGGCATTTTGTCTCAGTTGAAAATGAGCATGTTATTTTTTTCTTTTTTGTTACATAAATGTGCATGTATGAATAAAATTTGTACTTTGGGAAGAATAACCATAAACGAGGATGCAGATAATGAGAAACAAGTGTTTTTGTATTTTAGGTCATTGAACTTGACTTCGATCAGTTACCGGAGGGGGATGAAGTTATCAGTATTCTGAAACAGGAACATACTCAGTTACACATATGGATCGCCTTAGCGGTTAGTATTTATAAATGTTTGTAAATGTTTTTCATTTGCTGACTAGAAAAAAAGAGTATGTATCTTTTAAGATGCTACGTGTATCTGATTTCCACTCAGGCAAACTTGCGAGTTATATTGTGTCCAAGAAAGTTCTCTGTCTTTTGGTTTGTTGAACAATTCTGACATATTAAATAGACAATGTTTCATCATTTTCAAAGAAAAGTTATTTAAAATCATCCATGTAGTTTTTTGATTTTCTTGAAGTAAAAACAGATATCAAAGTTTCTACCAAATAAAGACAACAGAAACAATTGCTTGTACAAATACAGCAGATATTTCTTAAATGCCTATGTGCCTTATGTGCTAGGCTTTGTGCTAGGAGCTTAGTGATATAAAAGGCAAACTCAAAATCGTTTTTCCTTACTGTGCTTATATTCTCTTGAATGATGTCACATGGGAAAAAAGTTGTTTGGGGGAGGGGGAATTTTAGCTTTCATTTCTTTGCATAGGATTTGCAATTTATACATAACAGCTTTAATCTCCTCAACTCCAGTGCCATGGCACTGTCTACCTAAAGGACATTTCCACTTAGATCTCTTGTTACAAGTATCTCAAACACATGTTCAAACAGAACTTATTTTCCCCAGTAAACTACCCCTTTTCCAAATATTCCCATTTCTTTTTCCTAGGAATAATCACCTTAGGAATAATCTTTGACTCTTCCCTCAGCCCCATGACCATCACTTGCTAGATCTATCAGGTTTCATCTCCACAAAATTTCTTACATCTACCCTCTTTTTCCTTTTGTGTATAACTGCTACTTATATTAAAGTTTTATTATCTCTTATCTAGATAATTGTAATAGATTCCTAATTGATCTCCTTTCTTCTAATTTCTCCCTCCTCCAATTCATCTTCGATATACCTGCTGAATTAATATTCATGAAGCAGATCAACCCACATTATTGCCACATTCAAAATCTGGCTTCACCCTACTTGTCCAAATACATTTCATACTACTATTTCCCTCCATAAACTCTTGAACTATAGTCAAATTGAATTACTAGCAAATTTGAATTTGACATTGTATCTCCTTGGCGCATTTGCACAGACTGTCCCCCATGATTGAAATTTCTGTGCCTGTGAATCTCTAGTTTCCTTAAGGATTCAACTCAGTTGCCATCTCCTGTCTAATTTTTCTTTTTTAGCTGGAATATTACAAGCAAGGCAAAACAGAAGACTTTGTGAAGTTGTTGGAAGCAGCACGAATAGATGGCAACCTGGATTATAGAGACCACGAAAAAGACCAGATGACTTGCTTAGATACATTGGCAGCCTACTATGTCCAACAGGCTAGGAAAGAAAAAAACAAGGACAATAAAAAAGAGCTCATCACCCAGGCAACGTTGTTGTATACGATGGCTGACAAAATTATCATGTATGATCAGGTAAAAGAGAAAAGAAAGCTTTTCCTAGCCATGGTTTCAACTGAGAGCTGCTTGGTGTGATTTACATCCATGGGGCAGCTTGTGGTTTAATGAAATATTCATTTTTCTTAAAGAAATGAAAGTTGATTTGACCAAAATAAGAGATTTCTGATGAAAAGCAAACCATCTTTGTTCTTTAAATCCTCGGTAAAATGTGGGCTCTCTTTGATATGGTTGATATCTCCCTCTCTCCCACCCTGTGCAGATCACACAGCACCCCTCCTCCTCTCCCTGTGCACTTCTCATTCCTGTTCTTCCCAGAGGCCACCAGAGGAGCTGCCCAGCACACTGCGTACCTCTCACAGGCCTCTTAACATTCTGAAGGCAGTGATGCAGGCCTTTGACTGCCTCTCTGTCCTCAGTGTCATTTTACAGGTCCCACTTACTGTCGGTAATACAAGTTCATAGGGTCATAGATGGAGAACCAGAAGGAACCTCAAATGTTAATCTAGTCTAGCTCCTTCAATTAGAATATAAGGAAACAGCCTCCAAGAAATGAAGTAATTTAGCCAAAGTCAGTAATTTGCAGAATTGGATTGTGCTCAGGTGCTTGAGTACTTTTCATCCTGTACCATGTTCTCATCCATCATGCAATTTTCCATTGCTTTTTGGGGGCCAACTTCAGGATTGATTTTCTAGGATTGTAGTGATAAGTGATTTGTAGTCATATATCTAGCATCCAACATGCAGAGAATATTAATGTTTGAAAGATAGCATTTGGGGAATAGCTGGAGTAAAATGAAAGTACCATTTATAACTTCCCTAAGTACGATTCAGTCCATTGTCATTCTGCTATTCACTTCTGTTTAATTTTTATGAAGAATTTAGTTGCATGAAAGTAACAGTTAAAATTCTCCTGTATAACCATACACTTTGAATGGACAGGTCAAGCATCTTCTTATTTTCTTTCAATGGGAGATCTTAGATTCCAGACAGAATTTGGAAACTTGTAGTGTTTTTTTGTCATCAGAATTACTGGTGAAAAATAAGTAGTTTTTTTTTAGATTATTGTTAAGAACTGTCCACCACCTATTTATATGTTACAATTAAAAGTACTTATCTCCATTTATCATATTTTAACCTGTCTTTTTCATTGTTGCACATTCTTTTGGAATAAGTACTGGCCCTCTATCATAAGGGAAATCTAATGTGGTGTGTCTTTTTATCCAGAACCATTTATTGGGAAGAGCCTGCTTCTGTCTGTTGGAAGGTGACAAAATGGACCAGGCTGATGCACAGTTTCATTTTGTACTCAACCAGTCCCCAAATAACATACCAGCCCTTCTTGGTAAGCCTTTTTTGGTAGCCATCTTAGGAATCTCATTTCTTCTCCTCTGTCAGGAATACAGCTCTCATTAATTGTAAGTTAGACCCTGGTCCTTCAGCAAAGGGGAAAGAATTTTGTTTTACTAAAAATAAAGGCACTCTGAAGAGTGCCTTCAAAAGTTCAATGGAGAAAAATCTGTGGTGAAGAGAAAGCAAGCTTTTTTATTGTTGAAATTAATGAAAATTAATCACTCTATGAATTAAGAATAAAATACATTACTTACTGAGCATTGAATGTTTAACAAACAGTGATCCCTCTTTATTTGGACAATATACCAAACTGGTTTAGAGAATCATTTTTATTTTATTTTATTTTTTAACTTTTTTTTGCTGACGCAATTGGGGTTAAGTGACTTGTCCAAGGTCACACAGCTAGGAAATATTAAATGTCTGAGACCAAATTTGAACTCAGGTCCCCCTGACTTCAGGGCTGGTCCCTGCGCCACCTAGCTGCCCCTAGAGAATCATTTTAAAGGTAAAGATAGAGCTATTATGTTTAAGGACACAAATTATTATTGCTCTGTGGGGCTTAATTGCTGATCCCAAAAGTACATTGGTTTTTAGGTGTATTTATACTGAAGTCATATGTTTATCTTACATTCTTTAAACCAAAGCTTCTTAAACTGTGGGTAATGATCCCATATGAGGTTGTGCAATTGAATATGGAGGTGGCAAAATTAGGATTTTAACAATAAATGTTTCATTTGAATAACTGTAGTTGTATAAAAATTTTCTTGGGCAAAAAAAGAGTAGAGAGTGGGAAAAGTTTAAGAAGCTCTAATTTAAACTAGCACTATGTACTGACTTTTTTTTTTTTTTTTTTAAATCATGATAGGTAAAGCTTGTATTTCATTCAACAAGAAAGATTATAGAGGAGCCCTTGCATACTATAAAAAAGCACTGCGGACCAACCCAGGATGTCCAGGTAAGGAAAGAGCAAAACTCAGTAGTTTTGAAACTATGACCCTTCTTAAAATATTGGTAGTTTAGTAGAGTACTTTTTAACTCTGAAGTTATATGAAAAAAATCTATTTCAAATAGAATTAGAGATGATGGTGAGAATTTTAAAAATCTTCATTTGATTTTTAAAACAAGACAATAGGTGATATTATGTCCCTTCAAGTCACAGAATCACATTAGAATTGAAAGTATGAGTCTTTTCCACAGCATTCCCAACAGTTTTGTAGTTTAAGAACTCTATTGACAAGGAACTTACTATTTTACAAGATAGTCTCTTTACTTTCAGATAGCTCTAATTACTGGGAAATGTTGCCTCATATTGAAAGTTCTTCCTTCCCAAGCCAAGCAGAACAAGTCTAATAATCCCTTCTTGGGGTGAATCCTTGAGCTATCTGAATATAGTCATCATGTCCTTCCTAACCTAATGTTCTCTTTCATAGCAACATTCCAAGATTCTTCTGCTAATCCCATGTATTATGGTTTCAGGTCCCTTTATGATTCTGGTGGCTTCCTTGGACCATGTTCTTTCTTGGTTGTGTCCTTCCTTAAATATCATTTTCAGTGTTCCAAGTGTGGTCTGACCAGGGCAGAGGATAATGGGACTTTCCTGACTCCCACCCCCCAAAAAGCCCTCAACTAGATTGTTTATATTATGTTTACTTAATGCATTCGTGTTCCCCTGATAAAATGTCAGCTTGAGCACAAGAACTATTTGATTTTTGTCTTTATGTCCCCAGAGTCTGGCAGAGTGCTTGACACATAGATGTTTAATAATTGCTCATTGATTGATTTGGTGAGATACTTTGAGGAAATCCAGGTATACTTATTCTCACTACCTTTTTTTCCTGTTCTCCCAGTCTCATAAGCCTCTCAAAAAAGGAAATAGGATTAATAATCACAATTTCTTTTTCCCTTTAAAGTCTTAGTGTTAAATACAACATTCAGAAAGTAAATATTATCAGCTGCTAGATCAAAAGTCTTTGTTAAATGTTTACTATGGGCCAGGTACTGTATCTCTTATAGCCAGAGGATAGATTTCAGTGCTTCATAATTTCATTACACTTCCTTTTGGCTACTTTCTTACATATAAACAAGAAAACTGTCAGAAGCATTGTGTCTTAAAGAGTATTTGTCAGTCTTATTGCCCTCCTTATTTAAAGGTAGTAGTTTTGGCCATAAGTGTCTGGTGCTCCATCTAATGACACCACTATATCACAGGAATTCCTTTCTTCTATAGTCACTGTAGGAATTTCCTAGCAAGCCCAGCTGTGATTTGCTGCTTGTAGTTCTGACTCTTCACTGCCTGCCCTTTCATTCTCTCAGACAAGCAAATAGTGGTCAGTATGTGTGTGATAGCAAACCTTCCCTAGTTATTGTGTTATATAAATGTTACAAAATGTGTTATGTAAAGTGTAGATCTGTGAAATGGATAGGAATGTATTGTTGATCACAGGGTTTTTGACTTTCAAGGGAACTTGCTCTTCCTTTCTGAAAATTGTAATTTAGAAGCACAGTCTAACAATGGAATTAGGAGATATATTGCACATCACACAAGTGTTAGGTATTTTTGCATTCTCATGGGCAAGGTTTACATCATTTAATACTTGGGGAAGCAATCATTGGGGAAGATATGATTTGACCTATTTAAAAAAATCAGTAAGTATATCAAGATTCTTGATAATAGACTTTTACCATAGTTACTTAAAATATAGAAGGGTTGAACTGATTTTCATTTGAAAGAAAAAATGGAATTTAAAAATGCCTTAGTTTAACAAGTTGAATGACTTGATTTTATTTTTTTTAGCTGAAGTCCGCCTAGGAATGGGGCATTGCTTTGTGAAACTGAACAAACTGGAGAAAGCTCGTCTGGCATTCAGTAGGGCCCTGGAGCTCAACTCCAAGTGTGTGGGAGCATTAGTTGGATTGGCTGTTCTAGAACTCAATAATAAAGAGGTATGTGAGTAAGAAAACAATCCAAGTACTGGTTAATTTGGTTATCAATAGAGAAATTCTCCAAGAATCCATTTAGCTAAAAAGATGAGTCCAAATTATAAGTTGGAAAAAAGCATTTTCCTATATAAATAGGTTCTTTTTTCTTTGCATAATATAAGTATATATATTCTTAAAAATCATCTAGAAAATGGTTTGTGAGGTGGCCTTGCTTAAGGAAGAGGAGCAATTCAACCATAGCAACATTATCATAGGTATTTAAATAACAGATGTGATACTGTTTTGAAAAGTTTCTTTACAGCTTAAAATGTAATTCATAGAAATATATTGGAATATTTTCTATAAATATTCCAGCTAATATGGCAAGTATTAAGCTAGTGTTAATTTTAAATCATTTGTCTCAAATGATGTTCACATACCCAAAATTAGAACATGAGGGAATATTTCCAAAATTAAAACTATTATAAAGTTGTGCTTGCAATTGATTAATGAATTATTGGGAAACATAGGTAACTTAAGTTAAATATTCAGACAAGTAAAGTAAGAACTAAATTATTATCTGGATTTGGATTTGTGTAATGTTCATATCTTTAAAAGTTTGAAAAGAAAACACTAGAAAAATTGCTCTCAGAATATTATTCGTTCACACTTTTTTAACCCAATCCCTGTATTTTGTTTAGGCGGACTCTATCAAAAATGGTGTCCAGCTTCTTTCCCGAGCATATACAATTGATCCTAGCAATCCTATGGTACTGAACCACTTAGCAAATCACTTCTTCTTCAAAAAGGTTTGAGAAATCTATTGTTTTATTTCTTGATCTTGCTTCAAAGCATGTGATGTTTCACCTTCTTCTACACTAATGAAAAGTTAGTCTGAGGCCCACAGTAATAGGTTGGGAGCAAGTTTTTATATTGACTTCTTTCTTGATTGATATGCCATGGTCTGGATATCAGTTTATGTGATGTGCTCTCTTAGTGGAATTGGAAGAGGAGTAGAATTGGAATTATCAAAAAGGTGGCTTCAAGTCCTGACTGCACGTTCTATCTGGGTGCCTCAGGACAAGTCCCTTAGGCATTCTGACTCTCAGTTTCTCATCTGTAAAATGGGAGATATTTGTGCTCCACCTTTGAGGAATGTTGTGAAAAGAAAACCTTGTGGAACTTAAAGCTATATATAAATTGAGCCATTATTACAGGAAGTGTGATTTGTACACACTCTACAGTGGTTTACAGGGTAAAATTGGAACCTTTTAATTTTAGGAAGTGATTTCTTTCTTCTCTCATTATAGAATTCTTATTGATAGCTTTTAAGAGATAAAACCAGGAATTAGGGATGCATTTCTTTTTCTAACATACCTCATTAAAGTAAAGAATTATTGAGTACATGATGTCCTTTTCATGGCATAGTTTTACTAAACAAAGATGATGGGGAAAACTTAACTGAAACTCGGAGATGGCTTAGTACCGATGACATAATTATTTTGGTTTTCTTGTGTTTGGAAAAGTTTTGTGTAATATCATCTTTTATGATTGCTGTATGTGGTGTTTTATCTTGTGTTCTTCATTTTTCAGGATTATAGCAAAGTCCAACACTTGGCTCTCCATGCTTTTCATAATACAGAGGTGGAAGCTATGCAGGCAGAAAGCTGTTATCAGCTGGCTAGGTCTTTCCATGTTCAGGAAGACTATGACCAAGCTTTCCAGTACTACTATCAAGCCACCCAGTTTGCCTCGTCCTCTTTTGTTCTACCCTTTTTTGGTTTGGGCCAAATGTATATTTACCGAGGTGACAAGGAAAATGCATCTCAATGCTTTGAGAAAGTTTTGAAAGCCTATCCCAACAATTATGAAACAATGAAAATTCTTGGCTCTCTTTATGCTGCCTCAGAAGATCAAGACAAACGAGATATTGCCAAGGTACATCTAAGAATCTTGGTTATTCTGAAATGATCTCCAAATGGATGTCTGTCAGTCAGTAGATAGATATGCATTAAAGGCAACTGTGCTAAATGTTGGCAACACAAGAGGCAATCGAGAGGTCCTGCCCTCAAGGAGTTTACAGGCTAATAGAGGAGACAGCAAGCAAACAAATATGTATGTAGGATAAATAGGAAATAATTAAAAGAGGGAAGGCACTAGAATTGGAGGGGTTAGGAAATTCTTGTAGTAAGTGGGATTTTAGTTGGGATTATTAACAATGGAATTTACTGCTTCATAAAAGTAGTTATTTTATCTCCATGTCACCCTTTCTACCAACAAAGATCACACAATCTCTCTTTGTCTTAGAAAATAATGTTCATTGGGGCAGCTAAGTGGCATGGTGGGTAGAGTATCAGCCCCGGAGTCAGGAGGACCGGAATTCAAATCCAGCCTCAAAAACTTAACACTTATTAACTATGTGACTCTGGGCAGTTCACTTAGCCCAATTGTCACACACACACCGACACACTGTCCCGTTCCCCCCCCCCCCCCAAAAAAAAAAAAAGAAAGAAAAATAACATTCATGATTTGCTATCACCAAAATAATTCCCTTTTGGGTAACCACTTCATTCCTCTTATGTACTGTGGACCTGGGACAACAGAACCCTGGAATTAATCTGACTTGGCTTAGAATCACCAAGGCTTGGGCTACATTGACCTTAAGGCCTTTTACAAACTCAGGCTCTCTTTTATGCCTCAATATTCTTGAGTCTTATTCAGACTTCAGGGAAGAGTCATCTTAATAATAGTGGTGGTGGTGGTGATGATGATGATGATACACTGCTTGTGGTTTACCAAAGACTTTACTGGTCAGATAACTTCAGATTTCACATTAACTCAGGCTCATAAAGGTAAAATGACATGCCCAGGGCCGGGCAGTGAGGTCATAGCAAAACTGATATCCAGCCCATTTCCTCACTGAGTCTGGTCTGTCTTCTCCTTGGTGCTACCTAAATTTTAATGATTTAATTTTTATCACCTTGATAAGCACCGCTTTGGATGTTAATGGTGCATTGGTGGTGACTTGTCTTGGTGACTTGCGGATGGCATCCTGATCCTGGCATCTCCTCTGTCTCAGGGTCACTTGAAGAAGGTCACAGAGCAGTATCCAGATGACGTCGAGGCCTGGATTGAATTGGCACAAATCCTAGAGCAGACTGACATACAGGTACGTGGCATGGAATTCTCTTTTAGCTGGACCCTGCGCACTCTGTAATCTGTGAAGGCATTGGTTGTCATCATGACTTAGGCCTTCTTCTATCTTTGTGGGTTTACAGGGTGCCTTGTCAGCTTATGGAACAGCAACCCGTATCCTGCAGGAAAAGGTACAGGCTGATGTCCCGCCAGAGATTCTGAATAACGTGGGTGCCCTCCATTTTAGGCTCGGAAATTTAGGAGAGGCAAAGGTGAGAAAAGGGGGTGTCTGTGTCCTTCAGGAGCATGAAGGGTTTTTTTTTTGTTTGTTTTTTAAGTTAGCCCTGACCTACCATTTTTTTTAAAGTTGTTTTTCTATTTTTAACAGAAATATTTTTTGGCATCTTTGGATCGTGCAAAGGCAGAAGCTGAGCATGACGAACATTACTATAATGCCATCTCAGTTACAACATCGTACAATCTGGCCAGGCTTTATGAGGCAATGTGTGAATTCCACGAAGCAGAAAAACTGTATAAAAATATATTACGAGAACATCCTAATTACGTTGACTGTAAGAATTTTAAGTTACTTTTAAAAACCCTGCAAGTCATTCAATTATTTAACACACATTTATTTAACAGACATGCAAAAATGAGAAATGTTGAAACTTGTTAAATCAAAAATAACATTAGCTATAGAATATATAAAAGATAAAATCTCTGGCTTCATAGAATTTAACCCTTTGCTGGCCAGATTTGAGCATAACTTTATATAATAAATAGAATTGGAGAGAAGTCTGGGATGTTTCAGATAGGGAGAAATGGCCAGGAGTATGAATGGAGAGGAATGGGGGTTGGGCTTGGTGCTTGTGATTTATAGGAAGGAGGGAGAACTTGCTTGAATTGTACAATTTCCGTGGCTGAGTATTAGAAGAAATTGGAGTGGTGGGCAAGATTTGGAGTAGACTGAAGAGGTAGAACTTAAGCTAAAGTTTGATTTTATACAGTTGATCTTTTAGCAAATATTTCTTTCAGGTTATTTGCGCTTAGGAGCAATGGCTAGAGATAAAGGAAACTTTTATGAGGCTTCAGATTGGTTTAAAGAAGCTCTTCAGATCAATCAGGTTGGTAATATTAAATCCTTTTTGAGAAATGAAAATTTTCAGTTCATCACGTAGTGAATGTATTTCTTCTAAAGACTATGACCTGTTGATCTCAAGTCTATTATTTTCCAACTTTTATTTCTTTTAAAGAGACAACGATCAAAGAAATGTAGGTTGTATAATTGTATACTAGTTACATGGGCTTTGGGGGAACTGATAAAATGTTATGAGTTGGAGGGGGACCTAAAAGGTCTTATTTAAAAAAAAAAAAATTATTTATTGGCTTCCTTCCACTGCATCCCCAGCCAGTGATAATCCATTAATCAGTACTTGATATACAGTATTAGATTCATACAGCTCTTCCATCTGTTCTTATCCTCAACCTTCTCCCTCAACTATTACCTCTCCATAATAGCAAAGTAATCTAAAATCACCTTTTTACACAACTTGAGATAAAATTCATCCTTGTTTATAGGGTGAATTAATTTACATGATTAGTTTTTGTGATGCCACATCCTTCAAATCCTTGAAGTTTTGTTCACAGTTGGAGAGTTAATTTGGGGCACTGGACTACAATATCTTCGAAGTTCTGAATCTCCTCCTAGCTCTTCCACTGACTACCTTATAATTATGAGAAAGCCCCTTCCCTTCTGGGGCTCATTTTCCTCTTCTATAAAATAAGGAAAGTGGGGTTCAGCCAGATGATAATAAAATTCCTTTCTAGTTCCTAACTTTCTGGGGCCTAGAATAAAATCTTTTAACATGTCTTTCAGGATCATCCAGATGCTTGGTCTCTGATTGGCAATCTTCATTTGGCCAAACAAGAATGGGGTCCAGGTCAAAAGAAATTTGAAAGAATATTAAAACAACCATCCACTCAAAATGACACATATTCTATGCTAGCCCTTGGCAATGTTTGGCTACAAACTTTGCATCAACCCACTAGAGATCGAGAGAAGGTAATATTTTTTTTTACCGAAGGTAGGATTTGTTTTTGTCTGCCTTTGACTGAACTGCCTAGTATCTCTTAACTAGCCATGTTATTTCTCTTCTTTAGGAAAAGCGACATCAGGATCGTGCACTAGCCATCTACAAGCAAGTCCTCAGAAATGATCCTAAGAACCTCTATGCTGCCAATGGCATAGGTAGTGTAAGGCTTGTATATTTGCACTAGTTTGAAATTTATGATTCGGAGACGAGTGATGGTGAATCTTAGTTCAACACTGAGGTTATTACCCTGAATTTCTCTAAATAAAATTATTCTGAAATATGATTTGCTATTTTTATCTGTCCTAATTTCCTATTGGGTATTGTCAGCTTAAATTTAATTTTTTTTTTTTTTTTTTTTGTATATTTCCCTTCTCTTTAGGTGCTGTGTTGGCTCACAAGGGATATTTCCGTGAGGCTCGTGATGTATTTGCCCAAGTAAGAGAGGCAACTGCAGATATTAGTGATGTGTGGCTAAACTTAGCACATATCTATGTGGAGCAGAAGCAATATATCAGTGCTGTTCAGATGGTAATGTATATATTTCTCTGCATCATCTAAAAATAGTAGAAAATTTGGAATAAAAGTACAGGTTTTTAAACACCATTTTTTTATTGATGGACTTGAACTCTTTCTTAATCACTTCTGCCCTCTAGTGGAATTAAATACCATTCTTTTGTCATTCTTCCTAATGTTCATTCAGAAATATGTCAGAGCCTGTTATGAACAAATTTAATGGGAGCATCCAGGATTAATTATAGTTCAATACTGTTATAATTATGTTTTTAGCATGCATTAATTTGAAGCATGCAGTAACTGAATTCTACTAAGTTAGGAAATGCTCTAAATGTGTTAGAGAAAGTGTACACACCTTAAAGTTGTAAAATTTTTAAGATGAGGAACTAGAGATTACTTAGTCCAATATACTAACAAATGATCATTCAGAATATTGTATATCTTTTCTTGTATATCTCCAGTGAAGGAGAACTCATTGGACCAGCTTATTCACACTTTTGGATATTACTTTTTAAAGTTTTTAAAATAATTTTTTGTTTTTGTTTCTATATCATCTACATTTTAAGAGGGTAAAGAATAGTTTGGCACAACTAACGATATATTGAAAAAAAAATATGACATTCTGTGCAATGTTACAAATAGTCTTCTCATGTGTGCTAAGTGTGAACAGGCAGTATCCTCTTATAGCTCTTCTTTAGGGCAATTGTAAGTGGCAGCATCCTCTTCCGATTATTTTGTTGATTTTTTTTTTTTTTTGGCTGAGGCAATTGAGGTTAAGTGACTTGCCCAGGGTCACACAGCTAGGAAGCATTAAGTGTAGGAGACCAGATTTGAACTCAGGTCCTCCTGACTTCAGGACTGGTACTCTACTGTGCCACCTAGCTGCCCCTTTGCTATTCTTTAACATTGTTGTAGTAACTATTTTTAGTGTTTTCCTGGTTCTGCTTCCTTTACTTTGCATCATTTCATCTAAATTTTCCCATACATCTCTGTATTCATCACATCTGTGGTTTCTTACAGGGTACCACAATTGGTATAGCCATTGAGCATATACTATTTTAATTCTTTGCTAATACAAAAAATGATGGTTGATGTATATGGGCCTTTTTTCCTGTCATCATCCTCTTTTGGACATATACTTAAACAATGGAATTTCTAGGTATTTAATTTAGGCTCTTTCACAGATTCAAAGATAGAATGGTCACATCTCTTTGCACACAATAGAAGCTTAGTTAATATTTGCTGAATTGAGCTGAAATTCATAGTTTCTGCTCAACAGACAGTTCTTTGTGGGTAAGGATCACTCTTCCACCTTTTAAAGATAAAATTAGCATTAAATCAAGTTCTGAAATTGATTTGCTCTTCTCAGAGAGAGAATGTGCCAACAGATAATTCAGATATTTGAAGTTCCTCTTTCTACTAAGGCATGTTCCTGTGTAAGACTTATAATCAGCAAATATCTCTTTCTTTTCTTGCTTATTTCTCATAGTTGGTACATTTGTATAGAAACATATCAAGCCAGGGGCTTTAAATAACTGGCCCCTTTCTTGGATTTTGTTTCCTATAAATTTTAGAGTATCTCTTTATTTCTATTCTTCTTATATTGTAGCTCTTCTTTATAGTATCCAGTTTCATGGATATTTGTTGTGGTTTTTTCCATTCCTCTTTTCATTTGAGCTCTTTTGCTTTCATTTGCAAGTTTTCAGGCAAATTCATTTTAATTGGTCCTTTTTAGACATATTCCCTCTCCGATCAGAGTCCTATTGATCAAAAAGCATTTATTAAATGCCTTCTACATGCTAGGCATTGTCGGTACAATTTTAACTTGTCCAGAAATCCAAATGCTATTCTAAGAGCCCAAGTTTTTAACCACCTAGCCATTTCCCTCTGTGTCTGGTTTACTTGTTTATCAAATGGAGTTGCTAATAGCCTTTCTACTTACCACATGTATTTCTTGTTGAAGATCAAATGAGATAATGAATGTAAAGCATTTTATGATCAATTAGATGCTATGTAATTGTTAGTTACTGTCATTTTATGCAGTGAGATTTAGGTAAACAGGGACCACAGAAGTAATTTGTTGTATATTCATTATAGAGATTGAGATTAATTCAACCAGTCACCATCTGGTAGGCTGTGAAAATAGCCTTATTGTACAGAACCTTACTGGAATAGTAATATATATACATATACCTATATATATATGTATATGTAGGCATCCTACCTTTAAAAACAAAACAGGAAAATTTTGTTTGAGATACTATATTTGGCTTGATTTATCTTAGTCATCTTCAGTAGGCAGTGGGCTTTTTCTAGCTATTTGGACAGGCCCCCTACTACTGGGACTACAGTACCAGTCAGACTGAGCCAGGAGAGAGTTGAGTACAAAGACTGAATAATTGAGGCTAGGAAAAAAAAAATATGGAAAGGCCTACTGTTGTTTAAAATTTTATTTTCTTTCACTTTTTTTTTTTTTTTGTGGTTTGCTTGTTTTTTTCTTTCTAATTTTTTTCTTTGATTTCATTTTTCTTGTGCAGCATAATGAATGTGGAAATATGTTTAGAAGACTTGCACATGTTTAACCTATATTGGAGGGAGGAAAGGGGAGGGAGGGAGAAAAATTTGGAACACAAAGTTTTGAAAATTAACTTTGCATGTATTTTGAAAAATAAAAAACTATTATAAAAAATAAAATTATGTTTTCTTGCCCACTCATCCTCCAAATTTGTATACTCTTCTGCTTGCCGTTGGTACAGATAATTCATAGTTGATTGTGTCCCAAATTATGGAACAAGTTTTTTTATATTACCAAAGCATATCCTAAGAAAAGTTAAAATAAAAACACAGCTGAGATAATTTTCTGAAATTGTAGAATCTTTTGAAAGGGTCTTGCCCTTTTAAGGAGCAATATTTAAATTACACAGACTCATGCTCTCTTAACTGGAATGGTCTTAACTCTATTGTGTTTCAAGCATTTTCTTTTTTCTTCCCCCCTCCCCCCAGGCAATTGGGGTTAAAGTGACTTGCCCAGGGTCACACAGCTAGGACGGGCCAAGTGTCTGAGACTAGATTTGAACTCAGGTTCTTCTGACTTCAGGGCTGGTGCTGTCTTTATTCTTTATAGTATGAAAACTGCCTCCGAAAGTTCTACAAACATCAGAACACAGAAGTTGTGCTGTATTTGGCCCGTGCCCTCTTCAAGTGTGGCAAGCTGCAGGAATGCAAACAAACTTTGCTGAAGGTAAAAAGTTTGTTTAATCCACACTTCAGATTTTCTGCATGGGATGGTGCCCTGAGATTTCTCCATCAGATTTTTTTGTTTGTGTTTGTGCATCTCTGAAAGTTACCCGAATAAAAATTATACACCAAGAAATATTTCTCAAGTTGCTTAGCCTGTGAAATCTATTTTCTTTTGTTTTGTTTGTACACAGGCTAGACATGTGGCACCCAGTGATACAGTTCTCATGTTCAATGTGGCTCTGGTACTTCAGAGGCTAGCTACTTCTGTTCTTAAGGATGAGAAGAGTAATCTCAAGGAGGTACTTAATGCAGTTAAAGAACTGGAACTTGCTCACAGGTAAAGAAAGAGCTATTAGAAATGTCATTGGAATACTATATTTCCTTACTCAACAAACATATATTCAGTGTACATGGTATCAAAAAGAGACAGCCAAAAAGATAAATAAAATAGGTTTCCTATCCCCAGCATACTTAAAAATCTAGTTGTAGTACTCTGCAAACTTGGAGTGCACAAAGGATGCTTAAATTAATTTCTTGACTACAAAATAAGGAAAAAATATTGCTGGGAATATATTATGTGAGGAACTTGATCTGAGCAAACTTATTTTTTATTTTATTTTATTAGAGCCCTTCTCTAACTTGTCAAAAGTTTTTTTTATTCCTTAACACTTAAAAAAAAAACCTGCATAATTCCATTTGTGTAGTTACCCCCTTCATGTTCACAAAGTACTTCAAGGATTTTAAAAAAAGAAATATTTTGCTTTCAACATATCTTGTGCTTATATTTTGATTTTTTTTTTAAACGTCATGAGGGTAGAAAACTTTTTAAAAAATAATTCCATTGTCCACAAGTGCCGAGAATGCAATAGGTACTCATTGAGTAACCACCTTTTCTTAATCGTAGGTTAATTTTTGATTTAACTGAGAACAGCATTAAATATGAATTTATTTTGATGAACTTTGCTATATTAAAATAATCTTGAATATTGCTAACAATGAGTCCACTCATTGTTGATTTTAATTATAACTATATTTTGCTCTTTAAAATGTTATTGATCTTTTAGTGTTGTGGGTTTTTGTTGTTGTTGTTTTGGCTGAGGAAATTGGGGTTAAGTGACTTACTCAGGGTCACAACAGCTAGGAAGTGTTAAGTGACTGACACCAGATTTGAACTCAGGTCCTCCTGACTTCAGGGATGGTGCTCTATCCACTGCGCCTCCTAGCTGCTTCCGATCTTTTACTTTTGATATAATAGCATTTTTTTGTAGAAATATAGTCATGGTGAGGGTCATGTACAAAAGCCAATATATGGACCATTTAAAATTTTAAAGTTTTTTAAAATTATAAAGTAAATTTTAAATTTTAAAATAATTTGTTTCTATAGACATTGTATAATTTTAAAAATAATGTATAGAATGTTCTTTCAACTTACTATTAAATATTCTTTCCTCCTCCTTCCCCCATTCATACCAGGTATTTTAGTTATTTGAGTAAAGTAGGAGACAAAATGAGATTTGACTTGGCCCTTGCTGCTACAGAAGCCAGGTAAGAGTCTTTATATTACTAAAACATGGCATTGTTCGGTACAGATAAATTTTGTCAGGAATGGCCATTACTTTATGCCTTTAGTGATTTCCTGGAAACTGTAACCAAAAAAATCAAAGGTTAATTTGCCAGGTCTAAAGAGTTGGTTGTAGTATTGTGGAAAGAGTCTTGACTGGGTCTTGGGACAGGGGGTTCTGTTCATAGCTCTGCACCTCACTCCATGTCTCTGTGATAGTGGGGAAGTCCTTTAATCTAGCTCTCTGAGCTTTCGTTTCTTCAACTGTAAAAATCGATTGTACTGTTTTTACTCTGTGTGATGTTTGCCAAGTAGAAGCTCCTTGAGGGCAGAGGCTGCTTTTGTTCTTATATTCTTTTTTTTTGGTCTCTGTCATCGCCAGTACCCTATCACGTTCATAGTAGGTGCTCGATGAATGTATGTGAATTGATTTATTCTCAGGTCCTTTTCAAATATGGCATTTTATACTTCTGTGATGTTATAAAATTGTAAAAGTCTCACTTGTTCTGTGACCCCTCCCTGTCCATGCCAGAGTTACTCTGGTAACTGGTTTCTCTTAGGGAACATACTCTGTTTATGGATAAACACTGTTCATGGAAAGAGAACTTTAGGGAACGAGAACACAGAGCAGCCTTTCTGGGTGTTCGTGGGGTGCAGAGGTAGGGAGGGAGGGGGGAGACAATCTTAAAGGTTCCTTCCAGCTCCAATTTCAGGAAAGGCTTTGGGTGGTAGTTGCTGTGTCCCCAGAGTCAAATGCACTTTCCAAGTCCAAGTCATAATGTATGGATCTAAGTTTGGCACCTTTCCTCTTCTCAGATGAAAAAGAGTAGTTCTTACCATTGATTTGATGTTCAATATGTTTTTTTTTTTAATTAAAGCTTTGTATTTGAAAAATGTATGGGTAGTTCTTCAACACTGACCCATACAAAGCTTTCTTTTACAAATTTTTCCCTTCTTCCTCCCATCCCCTCCCCTAGATGGCAGGAAGTCCACCATATGTTAATTATGCTAAAATACTTGACAAATAGAATATATGTACACATATTTCCATACTTATCATTGTTGTGCAAGAAAAATCGTATCTACAAGATAAAAAAGTCAGAGAAAGGAAACAATGCAAGCAAACATCAATAGAGAGCATGAAAGTGTTATGTTGTGGTCCACATTTCATATCCTTCTCTCTGGGTGTATATGGCTTTCTTCACTGAACAGTTGGAACTAGTTTGAAACATTTCATTGTTGAAGAGAGCCATGTCCGTCAGAATTGAGATTTTGAGTATGTTTTTGATTAAATACAATGATGTTTTTGTGAATTAAGGCCTGGCATAGATATCACATTGTGCTCCTTTGAGGGTTATTTGCATTAGGAGGACCAGCCCTACTACCTGATTTTCTTTGAATGTTTCAGGCAGTGCTCTGATTTACTGAGCCAGGCGCAGTACCATGTGGCCCGCGCACGCAAGCAGGATGAGGAGGAGAGGGAGCTGCGGGCCAAGCAGGAGCAAGAGAAAGAGCTGTTGAGGCAGAAACTGCTGAAGGAGCAGGTTCTGTTGGCTTGTTGCTATGGGGGAGAGGTGTCTGGGGACACTGAGAACAACCCTGCTGAGAGCGGTGGGGGGATACCCCTCCAGAAGCAGCCCCCTGCTGCCAGGGCCCTCTAGCATGCTGACTGACCCTCTCCTTGGTTTTTGTGTTGCACAGGAAGAGAAGCGTCTCCGAGAGAAAGAAGAGCAGAAGAAGCTCCTGGAACAGCGTGCTCAGTACGTGGAGAAGACCAAGAATATCCTCATGTTCACCGGAGAAGCTGAAGGGACAAAGGAAAAAAAAAGAGGCGGCGGAGGCGGAGGCGGGGGCAGGGTGTGTATTCCTCTGGGAGGTGGTGGAAGTGGTTCAGTACCTGACCCACAGCTACAGAGATCCAGTACTACTCTTTCATTATAGAATTTTTAAACATTTGGTCCTGGCTCAGGCATCATTCCCTGGTTACTTACTAAGTGGGATTTAATGGATAAATGGAATGGAAGTTTTATTAAGGACCTACTGTGTGCCAGGCACTAAATTTAAGAGCTTTACAAATATGGTCTCATTTAATCTTCACAACACCCCTGAAAAGTAGGTGTGATTATTAACCCAATTTTGCAGTTGAGGACATTGAGGCAAGCAAGTTAAGTGACTTGCCCAGGGTCACACAGTTAGTGTCTGAAGTCAGATTTCAGTTCAGCTTTTCCTGTCTTATGTCTGGAGCTCTGTCCTTTGCTCCATTTTTTTGTCTCAGTAAAGTATAAATGTAAAGTATAAATAGCTCTTGATAGGATAAATAGGTATAGGTCCCTTTTTACTGGTTTTTTTTTTTTTTTTTTTTTTTTTTTTTTTTTTT
>JAJPUD010004218.1:13536-54627 GCA_023553655.1 Myrmecobius fasciatus | reverse complement strand
TTATTTTATTTGCATAACATATGTGTGGGTAATTCTTCAACAATAACACTTACATAGCTTTCCATTAGAAATTTTTCCCCCCAACTTCCCCACCCCTCCCCTAGATGGCAGGATATCCACTACATGTTAATTATGTTAAAATATTGGCAAATCGAATATATGTATACATATTTCCAAACTTATCTTTGTTGTGCAAGAAAAATCTTATCTACACAAATGATATATCAGATAAAGGAAACACAATGTAAGCAAACATCAATCAAGGAATATGAGAATGTTATGTTGTGGTCCACATTTCGCATCCCTCTCTCTGGGTGTATATGGCTCTCTTCAGTGAACAATTGGAGGTGGTTTGAAACATATCATTGTTGAAGAGAGCCATGTCCATCAGAATTGATCGTCATATAGTACTGTTGTTGCCGTGTATAATGATCTCCTGGTTCTGCTCATTTCACTCAGCATCAGCTCATGTAAGTCTCTCCAAGCCTCTCTGAAATCGTCCTGCTGGTCATTTCTTACAGAACAATAATATTCCATAATATTCATATACCATAATTTATTCAGCCATTCTCCAATTGAAGGGCATCTATTCAATTTCCAGTTTCTAGCCACCACAAAAAGGGCTGCCACAAACATTCTTGCACATGTGGGGCCTTTTCCTTTCTTTATGATTTCTTTGGGATATAAGCCCAATAGAAATGCTGCTGGGTCAAAGGGTATGCACAGTTTGATAACTTTTTGAGCATAGCTCCAAATTGTTCTCCAGAATGGCTGTATCCGTTCACAGCTCCACCAACAATGCATCAGTGTCCCAGCCCTCCCACAACCCCTCCAACATTCATCATTAACTTTTCCTGTCATTTTAGCCAATCTGACAGGTGTGAAGTGGTACCTCAGGGTTGTCTTGATTTGCATTTCTCTGATCAACAGTGATTTGGAGCACCTTTTCATATGACTATAAATAGTTTTAATTTCATCCTCTGAAAATTGTCTGTTCATATCCTTTGACCATTTATTGATTGGAGAATGGCTTGAATTTTTATAAATATGAGACAATTCTCTATATATTTTAGAGATGAGACCTTTATCAGAACCCTTGAATGTAAAGATGATTTCCCAGTTTATTACTTCCCTCCTAATCTTGTCTGCATTGATTTTGTTTGTACAAAAACTTTTTAACTTGATATAGTCAAAGTTATCTATCTGGTTTTCAATTAAGAGTTCCAGTTCTTCTTTGGACATAAATTTATTCCATCTCCAAAGGTCTGAGAGGTAAACTATATTACATTCCTCTAATTTACTTATAGTATCACTCTTTATATCCAGATCATGAACCCATTTAGATCTTATAGGATCACTCTTTTAAGAGGACATTCTTGGCCAGTGTAAGTTAGAAGTGATAGTTTCTGGGGCTTCTTCCTGCTCTTGAGCGTTATCTTCGTAAAATGAAGACATGATTGAGTTTGACCTCCAGTTCTAGATCTATGTATAGTTATAGTCAATTGAGGACCAATCTTGAAATTAAGAAGACCTCCATTCAGGTTCTGCCTGTAACAATCTGTGTAGCCATGGGCTTGTTATTCATTGTTCCAACCTTGAGACCAAGGATTGCATTAATTTCATGTTCTCAGAGGGGGAGAATTTCCATACTGATGAAACCACAGGTCTGGGCTGATTTAGGTAGATATATACACAAATAAATATGGACATATAAATATATGTAGATATATATACAGCACAGATGTAATGTCTACTATGTAACATTGCTATACACATATCAGTATATGTTGCATATATATTGATACAACTGTGTATATATGTGTGTTTGAGCTGGTGCTTAAATTTACTTAGATTAAGCCCTAATTCCTTCCACAGAAAGGCAGTCCTGTATTTCTAAATGCCTGTTGGGCAACTCCACTGGGTTTGCCCTTTTAACTCAACATGAATCCAAATGACTAAATTAATCATTTCCCCCTCAAACCTCTCTCCTCATGTCCAGAAAACTAACCTGTTTCACTTGATATCACTATTTACTTCTGGATAGTAGGATAAAAACCCAATGATTTTTCTAATGGCCCCTTTTCCTTATATATCTCAATTCCAATTGTCCTTCATATGTCTGGAATCTTAGAATTGATTAGAGTTCTAAAAACTTCAACGTTTTTCTGGATAATGTTGCACTGAAAAATATTGTTCTAGTGCGCATTTCACTCTTAATTCATAGTTATTTTTTTCAGTTTTCTCTGAAATTGTCTATTTTGTCATTCCTTACATTGTGATAATCCAGTATATTCATATATCCTAATTTGTTCATTTCTCAATAGGTGAGCACCCATTTAATTTCCAAATTTTAATTTAATTTTGCTAAAGAGTTGCTTTAAATATTTTTGCATATATAGGTCCTTTTTCATCTCTTTGATAACAGAGCCAAATAGTGTGCACACTTTAATAACTTTGGGGGCTTAATTCAAAATTGCATTTCAGAAAAATGTACCAATTCACAATTCCACCAACAGTGCATTAAGTGTGCCTATTTCCCTTCAATCCTTCCATTTATTATTTCTCTCTTTTGTCTTCTTTGCCAATATGATTACTGTAAAGATAAGTATTTCTCTAATAGTAACTTAAAACTTTTTTTATATGATTGTTGATTGGATTTCTGCCTTTGAAAATAGCCTGTTCATCTCCTTTGATAATTTATTGGGGCATGATCCTCAATCTGAAATTTGAATAAATTTCTTACATATTTTAGAAATGATTTCCCCAATTATGTTTTCCTTGTAGCCATAAGAATTCACCAAATTCAAAGAGAATTAGGATAGGAAAAAGTGTTGAGAATCATAAGAATACTTTTTAGAGTTGGAAGGGAAGAAGCCCTCTTACTTTTACTGAGCTTGTGAGTTACTAGTGTTACATGGGTTGTAAGAAGTATCAAAAGTCCTCTGCTTTGCTCTGTGGAGGCTTTTTATGTCTACCTTGGAGAGAAGCTATAGGGTTATACTTATGGTGCATTTATTATCTAAAGCCACTGACTAGGTTGGCAATGACTTAGACCATTCCTTTCCCTCTTAATGATCTGTTATTTTATGTAGGAGTGGTGATGGTGGTGATGTGGTGGTGGTGTGTGTGTGTGCTTGTGCAGTCATTCCCCAGATATTGGTCAAAGGACAGTCCTCTGTAGTCAAAAACTACCACTAAACTTAATAATAGGGTGAGGTTAGTATTGAGACTTCTGGAGCCAAGATGATGGAGTAGAGAAGTACTCATCCAATCTCTTTCAATAATCCCCTCCAAACAACTTTAATGTCTCAGATCAAATTCTGGAGTGACAGAACCAATTAAAAAGTCAGATTGAAACATCTCAAAATAACAAAGAAAGTTGGAAAGACATAAGTATCTTGGCTGCTCGTGGATGAAATACCAGTTGTGAGACCAGGTGGTGGAGACAGAAGCATCAGCAGCAGCTTTGGCAGTTATTAAGCCAGAGGTGATAAGGGACTTGGCAACTGGTCAGAAAGAAATTATAGGGTTACTCCTGTGCTAGCACTAGACTGAGAACCAGAAACTGGGAACTCCATTTCTGGGTTACAGTTCAAAGGCAGAGAAGAGGACTTTGGTCAAAAGGGAGTGGAAACATGGGGGCAGAATAATTTCCAGCCTCAAGAGGTCAGGAACTGGAGGAACAATATCATTTCTGGTTCCAAATTAAGAAAGACTTTGAGGAGTAGTATGGATTGCCAACCCAAGGGGATCGGGGGGGCCTTTTCTGGGTATGAACCAAAGTGAAGACCAAGAGAGCAGAGACAGCCCCTCTTCCCAACTCACATTACCTTGGAAACATTCACTCCCCAAAGTAGCACTAAAAACAGCAGTATGAAGAAGCTTGAGACAAATCCCATTCCACCCAACTGCCAACTCCCAAACCCAACTGCCTCATATTGGAAACAAAGCCCAACTTTAACAAAAGAAAAAGGTTCTAAATCAATAAATAGGATGGACTAATAAGCAAACAACAAAGAACCTAATCAAGATAAAAAATTTACATGATGACAGGAAAGATCAAGACACGAACTCAAAACAGTAACAAGGAAAGCCTCAAAGAAAAGATGTGAAGTAAACACAAGCCCAACAAGAATTCCTGGAAGAGCTAAAAAAAAATTTTCAAAATCAAATTAGAGTAATAGAAGGAAAATTAGGCAAAGAAATGAAAACAAAGGAAGCAAATTATGAAAAGACAACAGCTTGGAAAAAGGCACAAAAAATACTGAAGGTAACACCTTAAAAACAATTGTCAAAGGGCATGAAAAAAATTTCAAATTATGAAATTAAAGCTATATATAGTCATATAAAGATGCTCTATATCACTATTGGTAGAGAAACGCAAATTAAAACAACTCAGGTACTACCTCACACCTCTCAAATTGGCTAAAATGACAGGAAAAGATGATAAAAGTTGAAGGGAATGTGGGAAATTGGGAACCAATCCATTGTTAGTGGAGTTGCGAAATGATCCAATCATTCTGGAAAGCAATTTGGAACTATGCCCAAAGGGCTACGAAACTACATACCCTTTGATCCAGCAGTGCAATTACTGAGTCTGTATCCCAAGGAAATCATAAAGGAGTGTAAAGGGACCCACATGTGCAAAAATGTTTGTGGCAACTCTTTTTGTGCTGGCAAAGAATTAGAAAGTGAGTAGATGCCCATCAATTGGGGAATGGCTAAATAAATTATATATGAAAGTAATGGAATATTATTGCTCTATAAAAAAATGATGAAAAAGCTGATTTTAGAAAGACCTAGAAAGATTTATATAAACTGATTCTGAGCAAAACAAGTAAAATCAGGAATACATTGCACATAACAGTAAGACTGTTCTATGATCAACTATAAATGACTTGGTTCTCAGCGGTTCAATGATCCAAACTTTGAATAGAAAACACCATCTGCCTCCAGGGAGAAACTATGAAGATCAAATATAAATTAATACATGCTGTGTTCATTTTTTTTCTTTTTCTATTTTTTTTTCCTCTCATGGTTTTTTTTTCCTTTTGTTCTGATTTTTCTCTCTCAATGAATCATAAAGAAATGTGTATTTAAAAAATTAATGTACATGAATAAAGCAGAAAAAAGAAAACAATAAAAAGGGGGAAACAGAATTGGACAAATGGAAAAAGAGGTACAAAAATTCATTGGTGTAAACAATTTTTTAAAAAATAGAATTAAATTTTTAAAAAAAGAGGAACAAAAACAGGAAAATGATTGCTTAAAATTTAGAATTGGATAATTGAAAGCTAATGACTCCCTGAGACATCAAGAAACAGTAAAATAGTCGCAATACTGAAAAAAAGAAGAAAATATGAAGTATCTCATAAGAAAAAACAACTTAGAAGATAGAAGGATGAGAAAATTTAAGAATTATTGAATTACCTAAACTAAAATTATAACTATGACCAAAGAAAGAGCCTACACATTATGTTTTAAGAAATCATCAAGGAAAACTGCTAATTCTAGAACTAGAAGATAAAATAGTAATTGAAAGAATCCACCAATCTTCTCCTAAAAGAGACTCCAAAATGAAAACTTCCAGGAACAAATTCTAGACTTCCCATATCAAAGAAGAAATGCTCCAAACAGCAATAAAGAAACCATTCAAATACCATGGAGCCACAGTCAAGATCTCATAAAATTTAGTGACTATCATGTTAAAAAAACAGAGGACTTGGAATATTATATTTTAGAAAACAAGGGAGGTAGAATTATAATCAAGTATCACCCAGCAAATTGAGTATAATCCTTTAAGGAAAAATATATATGCATATATATATATATATATATAAATGGGAGAGAAAGAGAGGAGAGAACTTTCAAGCATTTCTGATAAAAAGATCAAAGCTGAGTAGAAAATTTGACTTACAGATACAAGACTTGAGAGAATCATTTAAAAAATGTGAAAGAAAAATCAAAAGGGACTCAATAAAATTAAACTATGTACCTCTTTATATGGGAAGCTGATACATGAATTTTCTAAAAACTTTTATCATAATCAGAGGAGTTAGAAGCATTCTACATAGAAGGTATTGGAGTGAGTCAATTATATTGGGATATTATTTTAAAAGTGCATAGGCAAAAAAAAAAGAGGGATGTTCTAACAGAAGGGAGAGGGAAATGGGGAGAATATCTCATATAAAATTAGAAGTATACAAGGAGAATTCTAGGAAAAGATGGAGTAGATTGGCAAATTTCAAACTCCAGATTTCCCACACAAGTAGAACAAATTTGCATCTCAGAGTGAACAGACTGGTGGAAAATCAGGAAAACTTGGGACAGAATGGAGGTCCTCCAGATACAACCCAAGAAGATCTTAAGAAAGACCGAGGATGAGAGATTAATCTGTGAAGTGCAAACACTTCCAGGCTAGCTCCACAGAAACACCAAGTGAGGACCCCTGGGGCTAACTGGGTGTGGCTGGAGTCCCAGCAGGAACCACAGACATTGTCACCTCTTGGTGGAGTCCCCCAGTCTGAATCCAGGAAGATTGAGTGAACCCCGACTGATTGAGATCGCCAGGCCCAGCTGTGCTGCTGAGACACAACCTGGGTGAGAAGGAACCAGGACAGAGTGAGTGCAGAAGCAGTGGGGCAAGGGCTCTACTGGCTGCAGGCACTTGCAGGAGCAGGGAGCTCTTGGTTTGGCCTTTCTTGTTAAAGAGGAGAGCTGAAGGAAAGCTTGAGGTACCATTCCTCCCACCCCATGAGTAAAAGGTGCTTACACTAATATCTCTTATTAAAGCAAAAATGAGCCGGCAAACAAGAAAGAATCCCACCATTGAAACGTACTATGGGAACAGAGAAGACCAGGTCCATCTTCAGAGGAGGACACTTTAATTTTTTTTTTAAAAAGTTTCTATCCCAAAGAGTGATGTGAAATGGCTCCCTGCCCAGAGAGAATTTATAGAACTCAAAAAAGAATTTAAAAATCAAATGAGAGACATTGAGGGAAAACTGAAAAATAAAAATAAAAACCATTCA
Organism: Myrmecobius fasciatus; assembly: GCA_023553655.1. NCBI lineage: Eukaryota > Metazoa > Chordata > Mammalia > Dasyuromorphia > Myrmecobiidae > Myrmecobius > Myrmecobius fasciatus. The sequence continues at coordinate 47,596 of JAJPUD010004218.1, read as the reverse complement.
AGAAAAAAGTTAACTAACTAGAAAAGGAGGTACAAAGTCTCAAAGATGAAAATAATTCTTTGAAAATTAGAATTGGACAAGGGGAATATGGGAGACAAAAAATAACAAAACAAATCATAAAGAATGAGAAAATAGAACAGATTGTGAAACATAAGAAAAATGACATGTGGAGCACAGATCAAAAAGAGAAAATATAAGAATAATTGGGATGCCAGGAAGTTGTGACCAAAAAGAGAATCTTGATACAATAAGGCAGGAAATAATCTAAGAAAATTGTCCTGGAGTGATAGAACATGAGGGGAAAGTAGAAATAGAAAAAAAAATCCACCCATCACCACCTCAAAAGAGATTCTTTGTGGAAAACACACAGGAATGGTATTGCCAAATTTTGAAATCCCCAGATCAAAGAGGAAATTTTGCAAGAAATAAGAAAAAAAAATGCACTGGAGCTATAATTACAATTGTACAGGACTTATCAGTAGCCATAACAAAAAAACCACAAGTCCTGGAATCAGATCTATCAAAAATCAAAAGAGCTAGGTTTGAAGCCAAAAATAGTTTCCAGCAAAATTATCTATAATTTTGAATGAGAAAAAATGAACATTCAATAAACTTGCAGACTTTCAGTACTTTCTATCAACCAAACCAGAACTTAACAGAAAATTTATTATATAAAAGCCAATATGAAAGGTCAAATTTAAGGAATTTAACATGGACAAACTTTAAATACAGACAAATTATGTTTTTATATACGTATGTATGTAAACTATATGTTTATAATTCACATCAATAACAAGGTAGCTCAAAATAAAGATTGGCAGAGTTAAGGTAAAAATAGTTTTAAAAAATTATACAAATGAGGTGTAGAGAAAGAATAGACACAGGCATTATTAGAGGGGAGAGAAGGGCTCATAGTTCTGAAAACGTACTCACATCGTGAGTAGATTCAATAGACAACACTACATATATATCATGAAAGGTATAGCACCCTCCAAAATCTATAAAGAAATAAGAGGGGAAGGATGGATGGAGGGGGAAGTAAAGGGTGAAGGAAGTAGACAAGGGAGGGATCCTTGGTTAGAGGGAGGTTAAATAATAAGGCAAGTTATGGAGCAGAATTTAATTAGTCAGCAGGGATAGGAAAGATGTGTGTGTATACAGAGTGTATGTATGTATGTGTATATGTATATATATAAATATATCTTTTCTTAACTGTAGCCCTTGCTTGGGAGTGGTTAGGGGGGGTGGATGAAAGAGGGAAAAAAGGATAAAGTAAATAAGATGCACAGCAGAGAACCAAAGAACAATTTACGAGGAAGTAAAGAAAAAATGGACATTCATGAATATAATTTCTTCTACTAATATATGTACTTTCTTGACCTGGTAATTTGTTGTTATATATTTTGAATCCTCCCTGATGTTCTTCTGGACACATGACAATGTTCTCTTTTGTTTTGCTTTATTTTGTTTTGTTTTTTTTCTGTTTTTCTTTTTTTCTTACTTTTTTTCAAATAAAATAAATTTTTAAAAGTTATACACATTAGTGTTAATAAACAGATCTTGCTCAGAAAAAAAATTATTAGTATACAAGGAAGAGTTTTTTTACAGTAGAGGAAAAAATGTTAGGGGAATGGGTAATGTTTGAATTTTATTCACATCTAAATTGGTTCAAAAAGGAGATATAGAGACAGACACAGACACACAGACACACACACACAGACACACACACATTCAATTGGTAATAGCAATCTACTTTACTCAACAGGAAAATGGGAAGAAAAGAACATAAAATCAAGGGGAGGTAGGTAATAAAAGGGAGAATAGATTAAGGAAGGCAATGGTCAAAAGTAAAACAGAGTTTAGAAGAGGAATAGTATAAAAAGAGAGAATAAATAGAAGAAAATAGGATGAAGAGAAATGCACACTGAATAATCATAATTGACTATGCATGGGATGAACTTACCCATAAAAAGGAAGTTAATTGTAGGACAGAGTAGAAACCAGAATTCAATAATATATTGTTTACAAGAAACACACTTGGAAATAGAGAGAGAGACACATAATTAAAATAAGGGATTATTTTTATTATGCCTTACCTGAAGTAAAAAAGGCAGAGGTAGCGATCATAATCTCAGACTAATCAAAAGCAAAAACAGATCTAATTAAATGGGATAAACAGGGATAGTATATTTTGCTTAAAAGGTACCATAGACAATGAAGTAATATTAATACTAAACATACATACATACATACATGCATATGGAACCAAATGGTAGAGGATCCAAAATCTTAAAGAAAAAAAGTGAAATGAATTACAGGCAGAAATAAACAGTAAAACTATACTTGTAGAGAACCTAAATCTTCCTCTCTCAGAGCTAGATAAATCTAACCCAAAAATAAACAAGAAAGAAATTTTATATACATATATAATATATATATATCATATTGATATATCTCTGGGGGGGAAATGAATGGCAATAGAAAGGAGTATAATATTTCTCAGCTATACATCACAAAAACTGCCCATATATTAAGGCATAAAACTTCACAACCAATAGAAAAGCAGAAATATTAAACACATTCTTTTCAAATCCATAAAGCAATAAAAATTAGATTAATAAAGAGCCATAGAAACATAGAGTAAAAGCTAACTGGAAAATAATCTAAAGAATGAGTGGGTCAAAGAACAAATCACAGAAATAATACTTTCATTAAAGAGAATAAACATTCCAAAATCTATGGGATGTAGCCAAAGCAGTACTTGGAGGAAATATATATATTTAAATACATACATCATTAAGAGAAAGAAATAGTACATGAATGAATTATCATTCATCTTAAAAAACTAGAAAAAGAACAAATTTTAAATCCCCAATTAAACACCAAAATGGAAATCCTGAAAATCAAAGAAGATTAATAAAGTGAAAAGTTTAAAAAAACAAGCAAACAACATCACAAATAGCACTGAACTAATTACACACACACACACACACACACACACACACACACCTATGAGCTTGTTTTATGAAGAAACCAATAAAATAGATAAACTTTTGGTAAATGTAAGTTAAAAGGGGTGTGGATGGGGAGAGGGAGAAAACCAAATTACTAGTATCAAAAGTGGAAAAAGTAAATGTATTACCAATGAAGTAAAAATTAAAGTAATTATTAGTAGTTATTTTGTTTAGTCATATGCCAGCAATATAAATATATGGATAAATATTTACAAAAATACAAACTACAAAGATTAACAGAAGAGGAAATAGTTACTTTAAATAACCCTATCTTAGAAAAAGAAATTGAAAAAGCCATTAATGAAATTCCTAAAATAAAAATCTCTAGGATCAGATGGACAATCAATCTCAATACCATATAAATTATTTGAACAAAGAGATAAAGAAGAAGTCATATGAAATTCCTTTTATGGTACAAATATGATTTTGATATCTCAATTAAAGAGAGCAAAAGTAGAGAAGAAAATTATTGACTAATTTCCTTAATGAATATTGATGCAAAATTTTAAAATAAAATACTAGCAAGGAAATTATCGCTACATACATCATGACCAGATGGGAATTATACTAAGAATAAAAGGTCAGTTCAATAGAAAAACTATCAAAATGATTAACCATATCAATAACAAAACCAAAAATAATCTGTGATTATATATATGCATATATATATAAACATATATGTATATGATGCAGAAAAAGTCTTTGAAAACTTTGACACCCATTTCTATTAAAAACACCATAAAACAGGATTAGTAGATGCTAGAATGCTAGAAGTATCTAACTAAAACCAAAAGTAAGCATTATCTCTGGCTAAAAAATAGAGTAATTGCCATGGTAATCTAATGTTTGATAGATTTTTCAGGTAAGAACTCAACAAAAATTGCTGGAAAAACTGGAAAATGGTTTGGGAGAAACTACATATAGATGTCTCACATCGTATACCAAGACAAGGTCAAAATGGATAAATGATTTAGGCATAAAGTATATCATAAGCAAATTAGGCAAATTTATCTGTTAGATCTATGGATAAGGGAAGTGTTTCATGACCAAACAAGAGATAAAGAAGATTATGGGAAGCAAAATAGATCTTTTGGACTATATGAAATTAAAAGGCTTTTAAACAAAACTAATGCAGTCAAAATTAGAAGGAAAAAAAGGAAACGGGACATTTTTGTAATGTTTCTCTGATAAAGGTCTCATTTTTTCAAATATAGGGAACTGAGCCAAATTTATAAAAACAAGAGCTATTTTTCAGTTGACAAATGGACAAACAAGCAGTTTTCAGAAGAAGAAATCAAAGCTATCAAAAGTCACAAAAATACTCTAAATTACTAATGATTACAAAAATTCAAGTTAAAACATTTCTGAGTACCACCTCACACTTATCATATTGTCTAATATGACATGAAAGGAAATTGGCAAATGCTGGCGGAAATGTGGAAAAACTGGGACTCTAATGTACTATTGGTAGAGTTGTGAGCCAATCATTCTAAAGAACCATTTGGAGCTACACCCAAAGGGCTATAAAACTATCCTTAACCTTTGACCCATACTAGGTCTGTATTCCAAAGTGATCATTGAAAAAAAGATAAAATGACTTAATTTAAGAAAAATATTTATAGCAACTCTTTTTGTGATGGCAAAGAGTTAACACATGTATAATGTTATGTAAATTATCCTTCTACATTCTCTGTATGAATTTTTCTATCATTTCTACACACATAACTCCTACATTTTTTTTTTACATATTACATTTGTCTCTTAATTAGTCTCCTTGTACCCAGTCTCATCCATCTCCAATACTTCTACAAAGATGCCAGATTGACATTGCTAATGGCCAGGCATGATTATGATGTTCCCCTCCTTAAGAGTTTGCTGTAGCTCCCTATTACCTCTAAAATAAAATGTAAGTCCTTCACTTTGTCATTCATAATCTCTAATCTTGTTGCCTTTTTTATAATAGATAGATTACATAATATGTAAAAAAAAATGTAGGAGTTATGTGTGTAGAAATGATAGAAAAATTCATACAGAGAATGTAGAAGGATAATTTACATAACATTATACATGTGTTAACTCACTCCAATCCTCACAAGTACCCTGTGAAGTAGATTCTATTATTAGCCCCATTTTATAGAGGAAGTGATTTGCCAGGGGGCACATAGGCAGTCAGTATCTGAGGGAGGATTTCTAGTTAAGTCTTCCTGAGCCTAAATCTAGCTTTCCAATTTTTGCCAATCTAGCTGCAACACTTCCACACAGAAAAGTCAAGAAGGATAAGTAAGAAAAAAACTACTGAATTTTTCAATAAAGAGACCATTAATGTTCTTGGACAAAACAGTTTCAATCAAATATTGGGGACAGGAGTCAAACTTGAGAAATGAGTGAGAGGTGAAAATTGGAGGCAATGAATGTAGATGGATTCCTTTGGGATTTTGCCTGTGAAAGGGAAAAAGGGACATGAGGCATAGATTGAGAGAATGATAGAGTCAAATGAAGCATGAGAGAAATCTGGATATGTTTATAGGCAGCAAAGTAGAAATCAGTGGGAAGGGAGAGTTCAGAAATTACCAAAAGAGAGGAGGTGATCAAAATGAGAGGTTCCTAGAGGGGACAGAAGGGAATGGAATCAAGAACAAAAGTAGAAGGCCTCCTTCAAATAGTCCTGGCATGAAGTTAGTTTATCTTGTCAGCTGGTACTAGATCATAGTGGAAAAAAACATCTATTTGACATCAGAAGACCTGAATTTGAATCCGCCACTGACTCATTTTGTAACATTAATAAGTCACTCCTCTCTGGGAATCTGAGTTTTCCTTACCTAGAAAATAGCTCTTTTAGGTTTGCCAAGCACTTCATGTACCTCAACAACCTTGGGAAGCAGGTGCTGTTTTTCTTAACATTCCTATTTTAAAGAAGAGAAAACTAAGATGGACTAAACTCAAATGACTCATACAGAGTCCCACAGTAAGTAAATCTCTGAGGCAGGATTTGAACTCAGATCTTTCTAGTTCCAGACCAAGTGCTTTTTTTTTTTTTTTTTTTTTTTTTTTTTTTACTTTAAAACACTCAAGGTTAAAAAGTGAAAGTACATGAGTTCTCAGTTCCTTTCCCACTCTTGATTCTGTGATCTTTGGAACTAAAGTCCTCCTCTGGCATGGTGTGACCCTGGCTCCTCAAAGATTATGCCAAATGGAGCATAAATACAGGCAGGTTCAACCAAGGTGGAAAGGTTTCTGCTATGGACTTGATGAATAGACTGTGTGTCTGTTGTGTGTAGACCAGTCTAGACAAGTGTGAAAAGGCTTGTTACCAGAGAGCTAGATGCCAAGGGATAGATTTTCATACCAATTCAAATTACTGTGCCGCTTACTAAGGAAAAGAGGGGTTGTAAGGTGCATTAGACATGGTGTGGCTGATTGGATAAAATGCTGAACATGGCATTAAAAAGAAATGGGTTTAAACCCCACCTTGAACATTTAGTTTCTATGAAAATCTGGGTCATCCATCTAAGCACTATCTACCTGAATTTCCTCTTCTATAAAATGACAATAATAACACCTACTTCCTAGCACTGTTGTGAGGACCAAATGAAATAACATTTTAAAAGTACTTTGTAAACCTTAAACAAATATGTAAGGGTTAACCATTGGTGGAAGAGCTGTTTGGTTCATTTTTGTTGTTTGTAGTCCCAGTTTTTAGCAGTGTCTGGCATTGTAAGTTATTAATAAATGCTTACTGGATGATTAAAAGAGCACTTGAACCAATGAAATCATGGACCTTTTGAAGTATAGAAAGAGGAGAAGCAGAGGAAGCACCCACAATCCATCAACAGGAACCTCTTAAGCACTTAATATATGTCAGGCATTGTTCTAAACACTAGGGATACACAGAAAGGCAAAAGCGTAGTTGCTGGTCACAAGGAGCTTACATTCAAATGGGACAGACAATATGCAGATAACTGAGTATAAATCAGAAGTGATCTCAGTGGAAAGGGAGAAATCAAGTCAAAAACATTTATTTAGCACTTACTGTGTGCAAAACATAATGCTAAACATTGGAGATACAATTACAAGGGGAAAGACAGACAGACAGAGACAGAGAGACAAAGAGAAACTGAGACAGATAGAGACAGAGATACAGATAGGGAAACAGAGACAGAGAGAGACAGAAAGAGACTAAGAGAGAGATACAGAGAGACACAGGGGGAGGGAGGGGAAGGGGAGAGAGACAGACAGAGACAGAGAGAGACAGTGATAAAAAAGAGACACAGAGAGAAAAAGGGAGAGAGACAGAGACAGAGATAGAGACAGAGAGAAAGAGACACAGAGAGAGTTATTGTCCTCAAGTAGCTTACTTGGAAAAAGACAACACACAAAAATGTTCTGAAGGTAAGGCTGGAAAGAAAATGAGGAAGGCATCAAGTAGGAAAGAATGATAGGGAAATATAAGAAGTGCAACAAGGATGTTGCAGCTGGATTATAGAAAGTGTAGAAAGCAATACAATATAAGATTAGAGATAGGAAGGGGACAGATTGTAAACAGGTTTTAAATGTCAAATAGAGCACTTTATATTTGATTCTGGAAGTGATGGGGAGGTTGTTGAAGGCAGATATATCACCTGGACCAAACAGAAGGCTATTGGAATAGCTCAGGGGCAAAGTGGTGAGGGACTAATCAAGGGTGGTAACTGTGAATGAAGAGAAAGGGACAAAAATGAGCAAAGTTGTGAAGACAGAATACACCAAAGCTTCTTGAACTGTGGGTTGCAACCCCATGTGGGGTTATATAACTAAATATGGAGGTTGCAAAATATGATTTATTATCAGTAAATGTTGGTTTTATATAGCTTTTTTATATACCTATATACCTAGTGTCATGTAGAGATTTCTCGGGTGAAAAGAGGTTGTGAGTGGAAAAAGTTTAAGAAGACCTAGAATACACAACATTTGGGAATAGATTGTATATGTGGGGTGAGTGTGAGTGAGGAGTGGAGATGAGGAGGAAACCCAAGTTCTGGGAGTGACCCTGACAGCAATATAGACTTACATATATATACATATATATAGGTGTATATATAATGTATAATGTGATGTTTCATAAATAGGTAGATGATAGATAGATAGATAGATGTAATCATGGCATTTCATGGCATTTAACACAATGCCTGTATATAATAGACACTACATAAATGCTTAATTTTTTTCTTTTCTTCCCCTACTCAACAACCACCCTCAGATTTATAGTTAGAGGCTCTGGGCTAGAAGCCTTCATCTGCCATCTATTAGATGTGTAACATTAAGTGAATCATTTAACCTTTCTGGATCTCAGTTTCCTCAGATGTAAAATAGAGAGGTTGGCCTCCATGATGTCTGTGGCAATATCCCAGTCTAAATAGAGATGCCCAAATTGTGACTTTGTTTCTTTTGCAAAGTGGAAAATGTACCTTCTTCCTCTTAGATACCTAATGGTACCCAGTTGTCATGGTTACTATAATCTAGAGACTAAAAACACGCTTGCTGAGAATCCAGGATTCTTGATATTTGTTACCCAAGTGGTCCTTGTTCATCTTCATTCAATTCCACCGTGGGAGCTGGGACAGAATCTAGGAGTCCTGAGATCGGATCCAGCTTAGCTTCCCATATTTCCAAAGCTGCTGCTCCTTTATTAATGGAGGGGCAGAATGGGGACAAGTCAGGGGAAGAGGATCCCTACCAAGAAAATCTATGATGTCATTTCTTCGGCCTGATGCCTGATTACTCACCGCCTCCAAAGGCAATGATTCATTGGGCCACTTGTGTTTCTAGCCCCAGGCATGTGTGGAAGCTATGTGCTTGCTGAGCTCAGATTCCCCTCATTTCATATGGCAGGAGGACATGTGGGGAGATTCCTCCCCACCCCTGCCCTGTCCCACCCTCATCCCAGCCCCAGCCAACAGTGTTCCTCAGCTTTGAAACAAAACCAAGGAGATGGAGTTGAGCAGCGGTAGACTTGTAGGGATCAGGCTGGACTAAAGCAGAAGCCATTCAAATGCCCCTGGCATCCAAACCCAGACCCGGAGCCCACGGGAGCCAGCATGGATTCAGATTCACCAGTCGTGGGCATCTACAGCACTTACAACTTGAAGTAAATCTTTCATCTATAATAGATGTGCATGATCTTTTAAAAAAAATTATAATTGTATTTCAACATAATTTGTTTCCTTTGAAATCTTTAACATTTTATTTTATACATTTTAAAACAGGTTTCTGAGAAGGGATCCAGAGGTTTTGGTAGTCAGTGTCTATGAATTCCTGAAAGTTAAGAGCTCCTCTTCTATAGGTTCTGGGATGGATCAGGACCCAAAGGTCAAAGAGAAGGACTGGTGTGGGGCAGGAGCCAATGGGTAAGCTGTTCAAGGCCAAACGAAAGCAAGGTTTATACCAAGAAATTATTCTGACCATCCCTGCCCCCTTTCCCCTACAAGTCATGGGTCTAAAGTGTCTTTGGGGCAATCCTTATTAGCTGAATGGACTTAGTCAAATGTCTTCTCCTCTTTAGACCTCAGTTTCCTCATCTGTAATCTGGAGTTGGACTCATTGACTTCCAAATTTCTTTCTGGTTTTGAAGTGTTACTGTTTTGAGTCTAGACTGGACCACAGAGTAGGTCTTAGGGCAAAGACCATCCTACTCTTCCCTTTGTATCCCCAACACTCAGCACAATGCTTTGCAAATAGCAAGCTTGATCCATTCACAGATTTAGATTCAGAAGTGATTTTAGAGATCATTTAGTAACCCTCTCAGCCTACAAATGAGGAAGAAAAAGGAAGGGAAGGGAAGGGAAAGAAGGGAAGGGAAAAGAAGAAAATAGAAAGGAAGGCAAGGGAAGGCAAGGGAAGACAAGGGAAGGCAAGGGAAAGCAAGGGAAAGCAAGGGAAGGGAAGAGTAATCAGGATAAGGATGTCCCAGAATGAGCCAGCAGTAGAAAAGGAAGAGTTTTTAAGTATAAAATATCAGAAATAGGGCCAGGAAGAGACCTTAAGAGGCCATCTAGTGAAATCTCCTCAATAATAATGTAGATAATATTCACAGAGGTCAATAATATTGTAATCTTTACTTTATAGATGAGGAAACTGAGGCTGAAGGACATGAAATTCCTTCCCCAGAGACCTTCTGTTCTGCATTCTTCATGTTTTTATGACATAACAATATTCATCCCATTCCTTAATTCATGGTGCCCACTTTGTTTCCATTTTTGTGTGTGTGTGTGTGTGTTTTTGCTACAGCAAAGAGTGTTGCTATGGATATTCTGGTGTACATGAAAGCCGCCTTTCTGTCTTCATCCTCCTTCGAGGAGTGTGATTGCCTGTCACAGTAGACACTGACATAAATATCTGTTGAATTAATTGGAGTCTATAAATCATGGCTAATCATCCTAGTACTCATTGCCCATCTTCCAGGGCTGTTGTGAGAAAACACTTTGGAAATCATAAATTATTAGAGAAATGGCGGCTCTAGTTCCCAATACTAAGAAACCCCCAGTGCCCAGGGACCCTCCATAGCTGGGATCCCAGTTTGAGGCTGAAATTTGGGGGCTCCTAGATACACACAGAATAAGATGAACTTTTTTCCTTCCTGTGTTGGCAGCCCCTGGGCCATGGCCCAGAATTGAAGAGAACTAAGGACAAACTCATCTTCAAATTGTCCAGGCCTCTTGTTGCCAACATAAACAGAAGCTAAATATAGCAGCCCAGAGAGAGCTTTGTTTCCCTTACAAGGTGGAAAATACTCCTGGTCCATTTGAGCTACCCAGTGGTACTTAGTTGTCATGGTTACTCCTGACGAGATCAGAAGCACTTTTCTTGGAACCCAAGGATCCTGCTGTTTGCAACTGAATTGGAGCGTTTATTAAGCACCTGCTGTGTTCTAGGAATGGAGCCTAGAAACAAAGTAGAAATGGAAGCATTCTTCCTGTACTAGGGCCTAGAAGGGGACTTAATCTTACTCCAGGAATTCTTTTGTTTCTCTAAAACCGCATTCAAGATTTTTCACATCTCATTCCCAAATTTATGGTTTCTCCTTTGACCATCACAGTAGCCCTGGCAGGGAGGTGGAACAAGGGTTGGGGTAGCTCCTGAATCATACAGGTAGCAAGTAGCAGGGCTGGGGTTTTCAAACATCCTCTGATTCCAAATCTGTGGCTTTTTCCACTGGGCCACATTATTTCCTATCCCCCCCCCCTTTTTTTGAGAGGCAGTTAAGGTTAAGTGCCCAGGGTCACACAGGTAGTAAGTATTAAGTATTTGATGCTGGATTTGAATTCAGGTTCTCCCAGCTCCAAGACTAGTGCTTTATCCATTGCACCATCTAGCTACCCTTCCCTCCTTTCTTTCTTTTATTCTTTTTAATTAAAGCTTTTTTATTTTCAAAACATATACATGGATAATTTTCAACATTTACTCCTACAAAATTCTATGTTCCAAATTTGTTCCCTCCCTTCTCCCCCCCCCAGATGGCAAGTAATCCATTATGTTAAACATGAGCAATTCTTCTATGCATATTTCCACAATTATCTTGCTGCATAAGAAAAATCAGATCAAAAAGGAAAAAAAAATGAGAAAGAAAACAAAACGCAAGCAAACAACAAAAAGAGTGAAAATGCTATGTTGTGGTCCACACTCAGGTCCCACAGGTCTCTCCCTGGATGTATATGGCTTTCTTCATCACTGAACAACTGGAAGTGGTTTGAGACATTTCATTGTTGAAGAGAGCCATTCCATCAGAATTGATCATCATATAGTCTTCTTGTTGCCGTGTATAATGATCTCCTGGTTCTGCTCCTTTCACTCAGCATCAGTTCATGGAAGTCTCTCCAGGCCTCTCTGAAATCGTCCTGCTGGTTGTTTCTTATAGAACAATAATATTCCATAACATTCATATACCATAACTTATTCAGCCACTCTCCAACTCCCTCCTTTCTTTAAACAAATGAGGAAATCAGAGAAATTGAATTCATTTATCCACAGTCACATAGCTAGTAAATCCGAGAGCTGGGATTCAAACACAGATCTTGTGATTCCCCCATCTCTTTCTGCTACAACCCCAGCCTCTCCTATTACCATTAGCTAAGAGGAAAAATTAGTCAACATCTGGGAATTCCTCATCCCCTCCATCCATCAAAGTTCCTGCTCTGCCAACCCACAACTCTGGGCAACCTGTGGTGCCCAATTGCTCCAGCGCCTCGGCTGCTGAGCGTAGCTGGAAAATGTCACAAAATGCAGCTGACTCCATTCACTGTAATTGCAAGGCGTGTAAACTCAGCCTCTCACAGATTTTTAGCAATCCTTCTAGTCCTCTCTGACTTGTTCATTCATTTCAGTCATATCCAACTCTCCATGATCCCATTTGGGGTTTTCTTGGCAAAAGATACTAGAGTGGTTTGCCATTTCCTTCTCCAGCTCATTTTACAGATGTGTCAATCGAGCCAAATGGTGAGATGACTTGTCCAGGGTCACACAATTAATAAGTTATCTGAGGCTGGATTTGAATTCAAATTCTGGATCCTGACCCAGTGATTATCCATGGCACCATCTAGCTGCCCTGCCAGAATTTACAATTGCTGTTCAGTCCTGTTGAACTCCATATGATCTCATGGACATTTATCCATGCGGCTTTCTTGGCAAAGGTATTCGAGTCATTTGCCATTTTCTTCTCCAGTGTGCCTCCATGATGAGGAACTGAGGCAAATATGGACCACCTAGCTGCCCCATACTCTTAGTTGATTCCCAGCTTATTGCTCACAATGTCCACTTCAAGTTTTCTTCTCTCTCTTTCCAACCTATGTACCTAGGACAGTATATAATTCTGATTTTGGCCAGTAATTTATCCACTGCACCATCTGACTGCCAGTCTCTTTTCTTCCAAGATTGAGGTCATTTAATATAAATTGATGTAGCAGCCCCGCCCCCATACCCTTCAAAGCCTTTCTGTTTCTTCATTTGTTTCATTTTTTTCTCACTAAGTAATCCTATTCCCTCAATCTCTATCCTTCATCTGGTCACTTCCAACCTCAGCCTTCTTCCCTGCCTACAAACATTGTGAACTCTCTAAGGAAAAGAGTGTAGAGAAAGAAGAAAAGAGACATTGTAAGAAATCCAGAGTGGAGGGTTATGAAAGGAATTATATTCCCTCATTTTTACAAAATTTTATTTTCTGTTCCAAATTCTCTTTCTCCTTTACTCATTGAGAAGGCAAGAAAAATAAAATCCATTACAAGTATATGAAGTTATGCAAGACAATTTTTTCACATTAGCAGCATTCTAAGAAGGAAGGAAGGAAGAAAGGAAGGAAGGAAGGAAGGGAAGAAGGAAGAAAGGAAGCAAAAAGAAAGGAAAAAGAAGAAAATAAACTTCAATCTGCACCAGCTCTCTATCTGGAGGTGAATAACATCTTTCTTCATAGGTCAGTTAGAACTGGTGGATCATTGTATTAATCAGAGTTACTAAGTCTTTCACAGTTGACTATTTTTTCAAGATTGCTCTTGTGCCAATTGTCATTCTGATTCTGCTTATTTCAATTTATATCTTTTTATATGGGTCTTCATGGTTTTCTGAAACAGTCTCCATCATTTCTTATAGCACAATAACATTCTATCACATTCTATTCCCATACCATACTTTCTTCAGTCATACTCCAATTGATAGATATCTCCTCAGTTTCCAATTTTTTGCCACCTCAAAAAGAAATATTATATATGTACATATATATATATATTTGTACATTTGGATACTTTCTTCTTTCTTTAATTTCTTTAGAGTATAGACCTATGGTGACATTGCATTTTGGGTATAATTCAAAATTGCTTTTTAGAATGGTTGAGCTAGTTCATAGCTCCACCAACAATGCATTGTGTACTTATTTTCCTACATCCTCTCCAGAATTTGTAATTTTCTTTTTCTGTCATCTTAGCTAATCTAATGAATGTGAGGTGGTATCTCAGACCTGTTTTAATTTGCATTTCTCTAATTATTACCTGAGTTAGGGTATTTTTGTCCTCTGGTCATTGATAACTTTGATTTCTTCCTCTGAAAGCTGCCTATTCATATCCTTTGATTATTTGTCAGTTGAAGAATTTATCAAATGGAGAATTGGAGAATACTTTAGAAATGAGATCTTTGGCAGGGAAACTTTCGTAAAGATATTTTCCCAGGTCTTTTTTCTAATTTTAGTTGCATTGATTTTGTTTGTGCAAAACTTTTAAAAATTTTATGTAAGCAAAATTATCCCATTTTACCTTGTGTGAACTTCTTTATCTCTTGTTTGATCATGAACTCTCTTCTTCTATCCATGGATCTTATTGGTAATTTCTTTTATGCTCCATTAAATGATGGTACCATTGTGTCTAAATCATGTACCCATTCTGTATATACCTTATTTTATAGCATGAAATGTTGGTCTATGCCTCATTTTTTTTTAAAAAATGAATTTTTATTTTTAATAGCATTTTATTTTTCCAAATACATGCAAAGATAGCTCTTGACATTCACCTTTGTAAAACTTTGTGTTCCAAATTTTTCTCCCTTTCTTTCCTCCTCCCCAAGCAATCCAACATAGATTAAATATGTCTAGGTTTCATTTTTACCATTAGATTATATGCTATTTGAGGGCAAGGACTATCTTTTATTTCTTTTTCTATCCTAGCACTTAATACAATACGTGGAACAGAGGAGGAATATAATAAATATTGATTGGTTGATTGCCAGACTAATCTCTAGTTCTCCCAACCATTTTTGTCAAATCTTGAGTTCTTTCCCTAGTAGCTGGACTCTTTGGGTTTATTTGCTTATTTTCTTCTATATATTGGATACCTAATCTGTTCCACTGATCAATCTTTTTACTTCTTGTTTTGATAATTACAACTTTGTGGCATAGTTTGAGAAGGAATAATCAGACATACAGGAAGAGAACTAGGAAAAATGTCATAGAAACTAGGGGAGAAAATAGTGACTTGAGAGGAGGGGATAGTATACTCTCTGAGAACCTGAAAAAAAAGTCAATGAAGATGAAAGATCATGGGATTTAGCAATTAAAGTATTATTGGTAACTCGGAGAATGCGGTTTTAGTGAAATAGTACAGGCTGGAGCCAGATTCTCAAGGATTAAGAAGTGAGCATCTAGTAATGTTCATGCCATGTTCAGCAGCCAGGAAGTAAGAATTAGGAAGACAGATGGTGGGAGGGGGGTGGCCAGGGTGGGGAATTGGCACAATGGAGACAGCAGAACAAATGGGTCAGAGATTCAAGGGTGGAGCCAGTGCATAGCTGACCTGTCTAATTATAGGATCAAAACTGAAGATCTTTGGCTGGGAACTGAGGTCAGAATCATGGCAGTAGTCTGTAACAGGCAGGGTTGGAGGGATTACAGTTCATGGTAATATGTACACTTGATAAGTAAATATAAATATTGATAAATAAGTGGGAGCAGATGAATAAAGCACAAGGTGTTGTATGCAAATTTGAGGAAGATGACAGCAGCATAACTGGGGAAAAATGGGTAGAGGAGTCACCTCAATTAAGCCTTGAAGAAGATTAAATAAACTAAGAGATAGAGATGAAGACATATCCAATATGTGCAAATGGGCTTGCATTGATTGAGTGGTTGATTGACAGACAACTTTCCAGCTTTTCCAACAGTTTACATCAAAAAAGTGAGTTTTTTTTTCTCTCAATAGCTAGGATCTTTAAGCTTATCAAACTCTAGGTTACTCTGCTCATTTGCTTTTGTATGTTGTTTAGTCATTTCAGTGAGATTCTCTTGGCAAAGATTTTGAAGTGACTTACCATTTCCTCCCTCAGCTCATTTTACAGATGAGGAAACTGAGGCAAACAGAATTAAGTGACTTGCTCGAAGTCATGCAAATAGTGTCTGAGGATGATTTGAACTCAAGAAGATGAATTTTCCTAACTTTTGTCCACTGAGACATCTTGCTTTTGAATACCTTATCTGTTTCACTGATCACCTCTCTATTTCTTACCCAGTAACAAATTGTTTTGATGATTATAGTTCTGTAGTATAGTTTGAGATCTTGTACTAAAGATATGGATTCTGAACCCAAAAGAGATTGAGTAGGACTGAGAAGGAGTGGGTCAGTGTTGATGCATGGAGGATAAAGAGTAGATTTAGAAGAAGTCTCTTGATTGGTAAATCCATCCCTAGGACCACCATTTTTGGAAGCATCCAGTCATATTTCACATTTCATCTCACAAAAGTTTAGCTTGTCTGCTATATTGTCATTCTGGAGAAAACTCTTTTTTGAGGCTCTCCTTTCCTAATTGAGGACTCTCTGGATCACCATTTCTGAAAGAATGAATGCTGAGCACAGAACTTGGCACATGTTAAGAGATAAATAAAATCTGTTTGAGAGGAATGTGGCAGAGGAAAAGACAGAAGGACAGAATTGTAGACCAGAGATTTCAGAATACAAGATCACAGAATTAGAATAATTTGAGGGGATGGTTGAGGTTTAAGGTGGAACCACTTCTGTGGGTGGAGGAGATACAGTGCAAAAATAGGTTATAAGACTTGAGGAGGATGATTAACTGGGAAGCCAAGAGGCATCATTATGAATATTAAAATCCATAAGAATGAGGGCAACTATTAACCAGGTACTGAACTCAAGGAACAAGTACCCCTAGGAATAGAGAAATGGTACTGGCAAAAATCCGGCTCGATCACTGTTCCTTAGGCATTTTGGGGTATCCCAAATGAAGTTATTTGCCATTTTCCTGTCTCTTGGCTTTTGTTCACTCTATTCTGCTGTTTCTAGCTCCCTCTTTTGACATCTACTCACCCATCAGAATTAGACAACTCCAAAAAATAGGATATGGGTGGAATAAAGGATAATGACAATAATTATCATTAAATTGTGAGTTCTTTGAGGACATCTTTTTGTATCCCCAGCATTTAGTAGTGTCTGACACATAATAGATGCCTAATATTTATTGACTGATTGACCACAATTTTATATGAAATTTTCCTTTTATATCATATTAGTCAATCCAGTAGGTATAAGATGGTACTTCAAAATTTTTTTAATTTATATTTTTCAAATACTGATTAGGAGCATTTTTATATAGCCATTTGTATCTTTGATTTCTTTTTCTGAAAATTGCCAGGTCATATATATAATTTTAAACCTCAAACTACTACAAAGCAATAAACATCTAAACAGTCTAGTACTGAAATAGAGTGGTTGATCAATGGAATCAATTAGATATTTAATAGACAGAAGTAAATAACTACAATAATTTGTTTGATATACACCTAAAGAATCAAGCTATTGGATTAAGAATTCACTATTTGAAAAAATCTGCTTGGAAAAGTGGAAACAACCTGGCAGAAATTAGGCATAGAACATAAGATAAAATAAAAATGTGTACATGATTTAGACATTTAGGTGATATCATAAGGAAATTAGAGAAGCATGGAAAAAAAAACTACTTATCAAGTAAATGGATAAGGAAAGTGTTTATGACTAAAGAAGAGGTAGAAAGACTCAAAGGAGATAAAATAGATAATTTTAATATATTAAATTTTAAAAATTTTTTATAAACAAAATGCAGCCAGAATTAGAAGGAGAAAAGTTGGTGGGCAGAGGAAAGAAATATTTACAGTAAGTTTTTATAATAAAAATCTCATTTCTCAAATAAAAGATTTCTCAAACTTTTTTTAAAAAATCATTTTAAACTTATTCTTCTAGTTGAATTGTTATATCTTTCTAGTTTTATAAAATAATTGATAGTTTAATTGGCATAGTGCTGAATAAATTAATTTTGGAAGTATTGACATTTTTTATTATATAGGTTTGATCTAATCATGAACAATTAGTATTACTCCCAATTTTTTAGATTTATCTTTGTGTGAAAAGTATTTTTAAGAGTGTTCAAATAGTTCTAGGGTTTATTTTGGAGTGGAATTTTTCTTTCCAATGCTTCCTGTTGTTTTGTTGATAATTATAGAAATACTGTTGATTTATGTAGATTAATATACTACAACTTTGCTAAAGTTGTTGTTTTTACTAGTTTAGTTGATTATATTTGGTTCTTTAAACATATTTTCTGCAAAGAATGCTAATTTTGTTTCTTATCCTTGTTTATTTTCCTTCCTTCAATTTCTTTTTCCTGTCATTGTCTATTCTTGCCATTGTCACGAGATGATCTTTGTGTTGTATTGTGGTAGTGTTCTTGCTAGTATTTTATTTAAAAAATTCCCATCAATACTTATAAGGGAATTTAATCTATATTTTTCTTTCTTTCTCTGCTTTCATCCTCCCTAGTTTAGTCTCCCTAGCTTGTGTCATAGAAGGCCTTTGGTAAGATTCCTTCTTTATTTTTAAATTGCTTATTTGGTATTGTTATTGTGTCCTTTAAATGCTTGTAAAAATCATTTGTAAATCCCTCAGATCCTGGAGATTTTTCTTAGGGAGTTCATTTATGGCTTATTCTATTTCTTTTTCTAAAGGAGGATTGAGTGTTTTGCTTTCTCTTCTGTTAACCTGAGCAATTTATATTTTTTGCAAATATTCATCCATTTTTTTTAAGATTGTCAGTTTCATTGGCATATAGTTGGGCAAAATAATTTAAGAATTACTTTAACTTCATCTTTATGGTTGTGCTTTTACCCTTTTCATTCTTGATGGCTTTCTATTTTACTTTTTCATAAAACTAGCTCCTGGTTTTATTAGTTCAATATATTTTTTTCACCTTCAATTTTATTAATCTCTCATTTTTTTCAGAATTTATTTTGATGCTTAATTGGAGATTTTAAATTTGTTATTCTGATTTACTGTCTGATTTGTTGATCTGCTCTTTCTTTCTTTTACTGATGTAAGAACTGAGACAATTCCCTTTCCCCCTTTCACCCCCAAGAACTACATTGGCTGAATCCCACACATTTTGGTATATGTCTCATTGCTGGCATTATCTTTAATGAAATCATTCTTTCTATTTGTTATTTGACCTATCCATTCTTTAGGATTAGATTTAGTTTCTGATTTATTTTTCAATGTATTCTTCCACGGTCTTTTGTTAAACATAATTTTTATTATATTATGGTCTGAAAAGTATGGATTTGCTATTTCTGCTTTTCTGCATTTGTTTGTGAGGTTTTTATGCTGTTTTTGTGAAGGTGCCATGTACAGTTTTAAAAAATGTATCCTTTCTATCCCATTCATCTTTCTTCAGAGGCCTATCATATCTAACTTTTCTAAAATTAATTCTATTAATCTCCTTAACTTCTTTATTAGACATTACCAGTTCTGAGAATACTGCAATAGCATAATTGTCTATTTCCTCCTATAATCCATTTAATTTTCCCTTTAATAATTTGGATGCTATGTTATTTGGTACATGTTTAGCCCTAACATTCCCTCGTGTCAATAGTATCTTTAAGCAGAATACAGTTTCTCTGATCATCTCTTTTAATCATTTCTGCTTTGCTTGAGATCATAACTACCTGTTTTCATTTGTCCATTTTGTACAGGGCTAATGACATCAAAGGGTGACATTTTGACTTTTGTGCAAATTGGAAATGTGAGGAAGAGTTATGCAGCGATCAAACTCATTCTCTCTTCCAGAGTCATCTAAGTCCAATGGCAAGACGTATGTCAAGATGACTGGCAGTGGCTCAGTGGATGACTTTGATATCTTGCAAGTCTGACCAAGCCCTCTCATCACCATTGGATAAAAATTGTCTTTGCCCAGGGAAAGTCCTGTTGGTTACCTCAACCTGGTGTAGCCTGTCAGACTGTTTACTACTGTGCTTGCTACAGGTGAGAGATGGACCCCAAATGCAGGTAAGCAGCCCTTGAAAGGGCTTGGCAAACTTTCACACTAGAGGTGTGAAATACCCCATACACTAGGAGTGGTGTAACTGATATATAATTTAGTAACTATTGGGCCATAGTTTTAAACTAATTTCTAGAATGGCTGAATTTATTCATAGTTCCATCAATAGTGCAAGAATCTACTTCTTATTCCCTCCAATGTCACTTTTTTCTTTTATCGTCTTAATCTGGAGTATGAAGCAAAACAAAAATTACTTTAATTTGCATTTTTCTGTTAAGATTTGGAGAATTTTTTCATATGGCAGTTGTTACTTAGATTTTTTTTTTTCCCTTCCTGTTCGTTTGTATACTTTATAACCATTTATCTAATAGGGAATGACTCAATGTCACAAATTTGAATCACTTCATTAGTTTATAAAGACCTTTGTCAAAAAAATCTGTGACAAAGATTTCCCCCCTAACCATGTTTCCTTCATTTTAAATATATCGGATGTTTTTGCAAAAGCTTCACATTGTATTATCTCTCATGATCTTATCTATTGCTTTAGTCATGAACTCCTGTCTGTTGGGAGTCCCTTCTTGCCTGCTTTGGGGATATTTTAGTGATCATTTCCTCATACAGCTTTCAGGGACTAATTGTGAAATTTTGCCCAGTCTTTCTCCTACAATGGGACTTGAGTGCTTCTAACTAAAAATCTCAGGTTTCTTCTTGAGGCAAGAGCTTGGTGGCTTCTTTGGGTGCTGCTGGGTTCAGGTTACACATGCTCACTAGACCTACTCAGCCTCCTGGGGCTCACTGACCCCAATTTGTCTGTCTCAGGGTCTCTGGACTTGGGGTCCCTCTGAGAATTCCTGAGCTAAGCGAGGTTTAGAGGTTATTTATAGTAGTACATCTCTACACTTTGCTGGTGTGTTTTTTGGAGGTCTAGGTTCCTCCACATTTTAGCACTTGATCTTCTCACTTCAAAAGAAATAGCATTTTTGGGTGGCTGCAAAAGGAGACAGAGATAAGTCTTCCAGTCATGCATCTTATTCCACCAAGTCTCAGTGTACAATTCTAGACAATTGAAATCATGGGTTTTGATTACTGGTTCCTTCCTTTAATTTTGTCTTGTAAACTTCAAGACCACTGCTCTTTATAGTTAGTCTGATAGCCATCATGGCGTACAAATTATGTGAGCCAAGCAGTAATTTTGATATAACTTCCATTTTATGACAGCTGTGTACTGACTTTAGGCTGACATAGAATGTCTGATTGTGACTAGATGAAATCCAAGAGTGAACAAATTTTCCCACTTTTCACTACTCAACAGTTCAGTTACATAGAAACTACTTATATAGTAGTTTCTAATGAACACACTTCAATTTTTCTAAGAAATACTGTAGTAGTTACTGGTGTGGTTAAAATGGCTCCAGAACAGGGCTTCTTTAAACTTTTTCCACTTGTGACACTTTTTTGCCTGACTAGGTATATAGGTATGTAAAATAGGTATATGAATCAAACATTTACTGATCATTTTATGACCCTCCCCACATCTAATTATGTGATCCCACAAGGGATAACTCATAGTTTAAGAAACTTTGTACTATATTGCACCAACGAAAAATGTTTCAGTTGCAAATATAGTGAAAATATAAACACTTAGTGACAAACTATTGTTGCAAAATGTCTTAAATCTTCTTAAGGATTTTCAGAGGGAACTGGCAGGGAGAAGAGGTATTCTCTGAAGTGTGAAGTGAGACATGTTACAAACTTATTATGTCCATCCCCCAAAAGTAATTGCTTTTATGTTATACCATTTTATGTGTTGTCTTCTCGGTTCCCTCGTTCATACATCAAAACTGTACAAGATTGATCAAAAGATTTTAAAATACCTTATCTAGTGGACCTATACGTCTTTGTCTCCATTTAGGGAATGAACTCGATGTCACAGTGACAGCTTGAGAAGCAGGATTGCCCTAGAATTATAGAAATTCTTAAATGAGATGAATACTGAAAGACAATCTTGCATCACGAAGACCCAAGAGGTGGAAATAAACATGCTTTGGTGGCCCGGAACTCCACTTAAACCCCAATGAAAATCTGCAGGCTATTTTAAGTTCCAAGTATGCCTTATACCTGCCTAATGTATTTAATGATGAATTAAACAATGTAAAAAAAATCTAGTAGGAATTCCTGTTCTAATTATTTTCTGGGGGTTAGGGGTAGGTTAGCTTACATTATGTTAAAAGGTGGTATATAGGTTACACATTCCCCCTCTTGCCCCTTGTTTCCCGACTCCCTCCCTTAAAAAACCTCCACAAAATTACTCATCTATCCCCATCTCTCTAGCTGCCCAAGTTTCCATTGCAATCACTTGAGGTACTAGAACTGAGTAGCAGTCATCCAAGTTTGCCTTAATTCTTGATCTCACTTAACTCAATGGGCTCAGCATCACTCAGCAGAAACACACCATTCTTTACTTTCATTGCATCTCTTCTGACAGCACCTGTACATCCACATGGTTGCTTATGAGGTAAGCGGCTGCTGCTTTTTTTTTTGGCAGCATCCATTGCTTAGTTTCAAGTGCTTAACCATCCTTCCTTTCTTCTCATTTTGGATACTGATCAGATCAGGTATTTCCTTTGCCCTGTTTTGTCAAAACGCTGGGGTGGAGAAGCCAAGAAAAAGGAGTGGAAAAGTGTCTTTTACTTTCTAAGAGATACCAGCCTGCCGTTTGGACACAGGATGTATGTGCAGTGGCCAAGTAATATCACCCTTCCTTTGCAGAATGCCCTACAAACTTGCTGAAGATTGTCATTCCTTGGGCCTATGCAAGTTTCCTTTGTCTCACCGGCCACACCCTTTCCACCCTTCAATCAAGATAACTTTCTGGAAGTTGAAATAACAGTGAGATTTTTTCATTGCTACAAATGTTATTTGTAATATAAATAGTCTACGGTGTCTTACAAATTTCTTTGAATCCAAAACCAAGTCAGTCATACAATTTCTTCTTCCTAAATCCTTTTGCACCCCCCACTCCCCATTATCTTGGACCAAACAGAAAACTGCCCCAAAGCAGATCTCTAGAACTCATGATCCCAAACTTTGGCCAAGACTTATGTGCAACTGTTAAGGTGACCCTTTGTTCCTCATTGTGCCTGTCCAGTGAGTCTGAAATTAGTTCACAAGCCCAACATCTGTGTTTGCCCTTGTAACATCTGGGAAACAAGTTATATCCAGATACTCATCAAAACCCTGTTCCTGTGTTACATTCCAATTACTCCATTCTCTGCCTGATGAATTTCATGACTACATTGTAAGAGAAAAATAATTCAGTCTTAAAAGTGACAATCAATGTGTGTTATGCTGGAGAAACCAAGGTTATCAACCAAGATTTCCTAGAGATTTTTCCATATGCCTGATTCAACAAATTGAGGCAGAAAAGTCAAGTGGAAAGAATACTTAGTAGGACTCAGGATATGAAGATTCAAAAGCTCAAAATTCCTCCTCTAAAATAGCTGAAGATACTCCTCAGATTGAGGCATTAATTCAAAGTATACAACATACACAATCCCCTCAAGTATCACAATGTTTATTGATAGATACAAGTATATAAAATCAGGGCATGAACATGACTTGATAAATTAAGTAGACTTAATTTCAATACTATAATAAGAGGGACCAATTCAAATTCTCACCATTTTTGTTTCACACCCACAAAAACCACTTCTCTTCAAGGGCATTAACGATCTCTCAAAACTGATCAGTTTTGTGCAAGTAAACCATGTTTCTTTTAAAAAAGACTTATGCACTTGCCCAGGCTCAAGGATATTAAAATCTAGCACATAAAGCCCATTACTAGAGGTAGAAATACAGGCAATATACTATTACGGCAACAACCATCGATTACAGTTAAGAATCCTCTGTAACAACCAAATGGATAATCAAATATTGCAACGACTCAAGTATTACACTGAGCAAAGTGCATCTCTACAGTATTCAGTGTTGCTATTCAGTTTTCTAACTTAAAACAGCCTATGATAACTGGCAGCCAAGAAGGTCCTTGCAACAGACTGCCTCTGCTTGAGAACTCAGGATGTAATTATTGCATGCTGCTAATACACTATCTAAACATTAAGGATACTCTAAGATATTTGATGGTAGACTATGATTAAGACGTTACACTACAAAAAACCTTAGGCAGAAGAACATCCTATTGACATGCTTCTGCTTTAGATATTGTGAAAACATGACAGCGGAATGAATTTTCGCAGTGGTTAGGTCAAACGCAGTTACATCCTAGCAACAGTATGTTTGCACAATTTTAAGGCTTTGGCTGGTCTTTAGTCAGCTTCTTCCTCTGATTCTTCTTCTTCAGCAGTTTCCAGCCAGGTGAGCCATTGGTTGACCTGTAAGTTACACGAACAACTTTGAATATTCTAGAATCTTGCTTTTCTGAGATTTCTAGCAATCCAAAAATCCTGTCTTACTTCTGCTGTCGAGTGGGGCGAGCTTTGTAAAATTTTCCCCCAGAGCCATATCCATGAGTACCAGACTCCACCTTAGAAAGGGAACCTTGGGTGACCTATGCCATAGTGCCACAACTAGGCCCAGGTGCATTATCTTAGGCAAGGAACACCTGGAACTGAAAACCAGGTTTTCTCACACCCAAATCCATTTTTATAGTAAGTCACCCCAAATGTAAACATATTAAAAATACCTGTTGCTCAGCTGTTAAGAAGTAACTGATGTACCAATCAGTCTGACATTTTCTTTGTACCTGCTCATGACTATATTAGTCTAAGGCAGTATCTGTGGAGTATGGGAAAGAACACTAAACTAGGCCTTTTAAAATAGACTGAATCCCTAAGTGTAATTTACTAGGGGACTTCCAAATAATTACTTATATTTCAGTTTTAATTTTTCCATTTATATGTGAGAATTTTAAATAAAGCGTCAGTTTTAGTTCCCAAATCCTAATAATTCTGTTTCCCACTACGTAACTTACTGGTACATCAATGAACAGGCACAAATCATATGCTAAATCATATATTTAACCTTTAGGGAGAATTCCTATCCCTTTCTCAGCCCACAGGTGACTTCACTTGAAAGCTTATTTCTAATCACCCATTAGTGATATAGCTAGGTGGACAGACAAATCTGCCAAATAATCCTTTTCATGCTGTGGATGGCCAGTTTCCAAACCCTTTCTTTCTTCTGGTGCTATCTGTGAGCCACTTTTAATTTTAAAGCATGGTACCATGGTCATCTTATTCTCGATGGGTTTATTTTGTTCTATTACATCTAACCCCTAATTATCTTAAAAGACATCTAGCACCAGTGATGTCCAATAGCTGTAGATAAATAGTATGACAAATTCTGAAAAGTCCATCAACATTATCAGCTAAAGTGAGAATTTACCTGGAATAAAGCCTTGCCCTTCCCTGGAAACTCTTGGGTTATATCCTCTTTCCATGCTAGGAAAGCTTCCTCTTCAATTATTTCCATATCATAGAAATGAACAAAGAAGCGCAGTAACATGCCTACAAAGAAAATCAAAACATACCATCACTAAGTACTGTTCCAAGAACTAAGCAACTAATATTTATGGTATTAAAACTCTTTAACTTTCTCTGAAGCTAAAGGCTCACAAGCCTCTATTAAGTGAAATACTGACTGACCTTTTGGAAAGTTGTTATTGTAGCAGTGCACCTGAAGAGCATACAGGGCACTAACTTGTAGGTCGACGTGATCATGAAGGAACTTCTGCATTACTGGCTTGAAAGAGAGAAGCAGCTGTTTTTCTTGCTCCAACTGCTCTTTGGAAGGAGCAGAGGAAGAATCTGTTTCCTCATTGGGTGGGCTTACTTCACTAGAGATATACTGCAAGAAGCTGGACAAAAGAAAACAAGTTGGACTTAAACTACTGATCAAATGTCTCCACCGTTTTCTCAATGTAAGTTTAAAGTTTAGAACATCTTACCTAGTCATTAAAATGTTCACAAATCCCTTGTCTACATGAAGTTTGGGAGAAATGTTGTCTTTAATCCATTTATATATGGTTTGAGGGGATGGATCCAACTTTATTTGCTTCAACAGTTCCTTCTCCAATTTGAGAAGTGGGAACAAGAAACTAAGTCCCTTTCCCTCCAAAATCTCCAACATTCGATCCTTATTCTGATCGATTTCTGAGGGTAAAAAAGATTTTTTCCTTAGTAGAATTTAAAGAACTAATTTTGAAAATCAAGTAAGATTTCAACTAAATGAACATTCATTGCACCCCAGGACAATGACTTCATTGTGAAAGTACCAAATATTGAATTCTTGATATTTTTGTTAACTGCACTTTACTAGAAGTCCAACTACCTTCCTAGAAAGCATGATTGAGAATAACCGACAATGTACTTGGATCACTTCTATTTACAAATAAAACACTTGATATTAACTGTATGTGATGAGGCATGTGATTTTACTGTTAAGGGCAATGCCCATCTTAGGAAACTTCAGCTACCAAGTACTGTCCTGACCCAATTCCTTCTCTACCAATTCTTAGAAAACTTGCTAGAGCATTAAGAGGGCAAATGATTCCTCCAGCTCAATAGTTTGGTATTAATAGCAGAACCCCAACATAGGTCTTCCCAGCTTGAGGCAAGCTCTCTTATCTATTGTGCCACAAATGCCTTTTTGAGTTCCTCATAAGCAGAATTGACTGTTAATACAAACAAAATCAGCACCTTCTTACCTGGAAGCATTTTCTGCATATTGACTTTGCTTTGTTGGAAGAGTTCTGTTAACCATTCACGATCTTGTAACTTAGCTAATTGTTGAAGGCAAAGTAAGAAGAGAGGGAAGTGGGTGCCGCTTTCCAGTGGTTGAGCTAGCTCTGAAATGCTCACCAACTCTGAAATGATGGCCCGGGCTGCAAACTGCGCTAAATAGGATTTCACCAAAGGGATGTCTACCTCAAGTTTTGGGCACTGATCCAATACATTCAGGAAAGCCTGGGAGGAGAAATCAAAAAAAAAAAAAAAAAAAAATCCATGAATTCCAGTTCAACAGTTCTCAAGATTAGTGACAGGTTATTTCAATAGAAGATACAATGCTCCCAATACCTGCATAAAGTTGTCACTAGTGGCTATTCCTTCCTGTTTGAGTAAACTGATCAAAGCACTTGCTTTTTCTTTGTCTTCATCAGTCCTGTCTAGTGATTGGATGATTACTTTGCTTAACATCTCTGGGAGAAAATGTTTGGGGGCTCTCATTTCCCGTACACCATTGACAGCATCATTTGCATTCCCACTATTCAGATACTCTGTCACCACAGCTTCCTGCAAGGGAGAAACACAACCAATAAATATTTGAATGTCTTTCCTAGATGTGTGCCATAAAATAAAGAATTCCAGAACTATTTTAAAGATAACTTACAGTTAATTTGAGTAGTTCTTCTTTTGATGGTGGAGGCTTTTTACTGATCTTGGCAGGCTTTTCTTGAATAAGTGGTGGATTAGTTTTGAGGCCAAGCTGAGGAGTCTAAAGATACCAATGGAAAACATGTAAAAACAATTTTTTACGACATGTATCCAATACAATAAGCTTTTATTTAGTCCTATGGTTGTGTTGAGAAGTCAGTCCTCCTGACTTTACCACTAAAAGGAATGGCATTTGCTCTCTACAGGGGGAAGTGAAATAACACAATAGGAAGTATGGGAAGAAGAAAAGCAGAGAAAAGGGATGGAGTCTTCTATCACCATAGAACTCTTTACCTGTCCCAGAGGTGGTGTTTGAGTGCGTGGTGGCTGTGCACTGGGAGGAATCATAGTTATCTGGGGCTGAAGCTTTGGCACTTGATTTTTATTCATTAGGAAAGATTGAGCAGGCCTCAGACTAATCTGTAAATGAAAATATTAATCATTCTTATAACATAAAACTTTTTTTTAAGAATTACAAGTTCCACCTCTCCCAAATCAGGCACAGCAGAATCTAGAAGACTTAACACAAGTATTTAAAAGGTGGGATTGACATTTAAAATAAACCTATTATGAATTCTTTCCCTAGGGTCACAACTGAATACATATCCCACCAACTAGGCCTAAGTCAAAAGACGACTTACTTATAAGGAAAAATATATACCATGTCTAATATTTTCTTTCCCCTAGTATTTGAGGAAAAAAAATTTAAAAAGTCGAGTTGCCCTCATATCTCATAATCTTGTTCACAGGACGCTGGACATCCAAAGAAAGAAAGAGAAAAGAAAAGTACAGGAAAAATAAAAAAAAAGAGGCAAAGAATTCCAGCATTAAGTCCTCATAATAACGCGTCTTTCTATAATCATTGGGCAATATATTTTGAATCCACAAACTAAGGTTATGAGCGACACAGGCAAAGTACCTCATCTGCATTAAGCTGTCCTTTCTTAGAAAACCGAGGTGGCATATCCTTCGACTGTCCTTGCAGCTGGGATAAGAGTCCCTGACTCTGGTTATGGTAGAGCTGGCTTAGCCCCTATTTCAGAAGGAAAGAAATAAAGTCTAGATAAAGAAGTCCACAAATTATGGTAATAAAGAATCAAAGAACAGTCAAGTCATGAAAAAAACCTAGCTGGATATGCCCAAAGACAGTGAATGATGGAGAATTAAAAAAAATGCACCACCTAGCCTAACTAGGACTAAGAATGAAGCCAGCTGTTTCCAGGCCCACTAAACTGGCACAATCTGAGTGGAGAGAAGATTACATATGGTTTTACAAAGTTTAGAGGTTTGGGCATTTCCCCAATTTTTAGTAGAATTTAAGTTTTTAAAAGACTGTTCTTAAGACTAGATAGAGCGTGAAACACTTTAAAATGCTCTCTTACCTGGCTTTTCATAAACTTGCCTCCCATCTCTCCAAATTGGGATTGTGTAGGAGGCATGATATGACCCCCATGGCCATTAAAGAGTTGATTTGATCGATGACGTCCCATGGTGGGTGAAAATCTATCCTGGATAACTCCTGGACCAGTACCAATTCCGCTACCTTTATAAAGAAAGATTATTAATGAATAAAGATCATACATCTCTAAAAACTTTCCCACCGTTAAACTGATTTTTCATTTATTTCAGTTACCTGGCATTTGTCCAAACATATCAGCAAGTCCTCCAAGTGGGTCCCTGTCAAGTTTCATCCTGGGTGGCATAAACGGTCCCTCCAGGAAAAAGTCACTTCTCATCCCTTGAGCCATAGGAGCAGGAATAAAAACTCCTAGATCCTTTAAAACATCAATTAAATCAATCTGATGATTATTTGTAAGCATAGAATCCCAAAATTCAGTTAGAAAAGTCAGTAACGTAACCATGAATTTCTTTTAATCAAGAGTTAGTATGAATTTTTTCCTGATCTACTTGTCCCATGACAAACGAAAATGGGGTTCAATGCACTAAACTCAAACATACATCACGAAATCAAGATGTTAAGATTAGCAAAATCCCCACTATATCTCAAACACCACAAAAATCATCCCTTACTTTTACTGCATCTTGACGGATTTGATTGATCGTCTTTGGTCCATTGTCAAGAAAAGCTTTGCGAGGAACCCAATTGTGTTCTCGCAACTCCACAGTATCCTTTAATTAAAAAAGAAAGTTGTTTTACATTTTATTTGGTGAGAATGATAGTTGGAACAATGGAGATACTTATGGACAAAAGTCTTACCTGCAGCAGGAAACGAATCCTTGCTGGCAATTCCTTACTTAGCATTAAGGAACACATTCGGGCAAAATACTGATCCATTAAGGACTGAACAAAAGACAAAAATATAGTAATAAGGATACAATTTAAATGTGACCCAGTCATTTACTAATTCACACTAAAAATCATAACCAAAGTCACTATATATATTTTAGTAATATATAGTAAATATTTAGTAAATATATTTATATATATTTAGTAATATATATATACATATATATTATAGTATATATATACAAATATATACTGAAATGGCTTCTATCACCATAACCAACCGTGTTTAATATAGGGGATAAAATAAGAATGATAAAGACTAAATGACAATACCTTGGCTCTTTCATGGTCTAACCTAGGCCCCACTGTCCTCATTATCTGACAGAGGCACTCCAAATCCTCTCCCATATCTTTGAGTTGTACTCTCTTCTTCTTTTCCAAAAGCTGTAATATGTCCAAAAGAAAAGAATTCATTAAATTCTTTTGTCGCTGGCACCATTAACACAATACAAGTTTCATACATCATGAAAAACTATCAGCTAAGGAATTTCCAGCTTTCAAAAATGGCCACACTGGGCAGATGGCCTTTTGTAAACATTAAGCTTACTGGTTAGCTAAAAAACTACCTTATCTCACACATCAAGAGGTAGATGGTATGAAAATAGCTTTCCCTTATTTTGGTGTCTACATCATTAATTTAAGCTTTAAAGGAAAAACAAAAGAATACCCAAAGACTTACTGTTTTGATGCACTTATGAAGGATAGATTCATGAATAAGATCAAGCTTGCCAAGTTCTCCAATGAATTTGATGTTCCCCAACATCTTGATCTTAGCAATGGCTCTCTGTTCCTCCTCCTCAGGAAGGAGGGGGTTGTCACGTTTGTCATAGACTACAAAGTACCAAAATCAAGTTTCAGTGTTCATGTTCATTAACAAAAAGTACTGAGGATTGGGGGGGGGGGGGGGTGAGGATGGGTGTGTGTGTAAGGGGTAGAGATCAGAGAAGAGGAAAAAAAAGACAATCTTACTATCAACATTTCTGGTTCGGTTCTCAAATTCATCTTGTAGTTTGGAAATTAGGAGGCGTCTGAATGTCTATTGAAAAGAAATACTAATGAAATATTCTAAAAGCAAATGAATAGCAAATATAAATATGCAAACTATTTGGCAAGCAGAAAAGAAAGAAAAATGAACAAACCCTTACTGTGCTTTGCTTCTGTCCTGGTTGACCCTCAGCTGCTGGGCCATCAAAGTTTGGTGCATCTTCTGCCAGTCGCAGACATAGCTGAGCGTACAGTGAGCTATACTTTGGCTCTTCAAGGGCTTTGTCCACAATCTACCAACAGAAGTTTACTCCTTTAATAAACATTGTTTGATATCTGGCTTAATTATCTACTACATAGCTTCACCAAGAAAACTGATATTTAAAAAAAAAAAAAACAAAAAAAAAAAACCCTCTTTAATGGCCATGGGGGTCTTATCATGCCTCCTACACAATCCCAATTTGGAGAAATGGGAGGCAAGTTTATGAAAAGCCAGGTAAGAGAGCATTTTAAAGTATTTCACATTCTATCTAGTCTTAAGAACAGACCTCTAAAAAATTTCTATTAAAAATTGGGGAAATGCCCAGACCTCTAAAACAAATAAACAAAACACAACCACACTTGCTAAATAAATCTGATCACTGTACACTGTGCCTGCCATTTGTATTACACTCACAGGTGTTTTTGAAAGTAATTACTTTCTATTTGACTGGAAAAGAAAGCAGCTGCTTTGGCTGCTATAGATCTGTCTCTTCACACACATAGTTCAGAGCAGGGGAATGTTGATACAGTTGTTACCTCTCCAAAAAGTCTTTCTTCCTGTATCCCCAACCTAGTACTTTCTCCTTCAAATATTCCAGAACACACTTTCTTTGCTCCACCTTTTCTGTCTTTACTCTGTATTCACTTGCATATAAGCATACCCTACCTTGCCCTCTACTTCAAGAATTTAAGTTTGGAGCATTTTGCAAAATCACAAAAATTTAAAGTTTATGTTATCTTCAAAAGTAGTTTTAGCATTACGAATTGGACACATGAACTTACATTCAGGTGTTTTAAGAAGTAAAAAAAAATCAAATTTAAGCTATTATGATAATTAAAGGAAGAGCAAAGTTTTTATATTATTAGTATAACTTACCAGCAGTATGACTCCTTTTAAGATGAGTTTAGACTCTACACCCACATTGAGGAGCTCAAGGCATAGCTTGTCAAACTTTTCAGGAGTAAGCTTATTTAGTATGCTAGAGAAAAACAAAACAAACATTCAAGTGTTTCTCCTTGGCAGAACATTCCCTATACATTTATGAGCCTAAAAGAAATAACTATATTTTCTTACATAAGTTTTCTTAAAGCTCAACTCACTATCAAGATTTATACAATGTTTTATAATTAAATTCTGGGCTTGTACAGAAACACAAGGGGGTCCAGGTCCCTTGCTGCCTAAAAAGCCCTAGAAGTTGGGAGTGAGTCTTCTTATGAAAAAAAAAGAGTATATATTTTAAAATCTATTTGAGTTTAATCATTCAAGGAGTTTATCTTACCACATTCCAAGTTACCAAGTATGTATATACTTGCTTCTCAGTATAATGCATTGAACTTTAAAAGTGAAATGTATCCATTATTAACCTTTTCTTCTTTTGCTGCATTTTTTACTAGTTGTCACGCCAAGCAATACCATCAATATAGTCTGTAAGCCATTTTTTTTTTGTTGAAAGTCAAGACAAAGTCTTTTCCTTACCCTCTTACTTTCCTGAAGATTGCGTCATGTCGTTCTTTTTCGTTTGCGGAGTTGTTTGCTGCGGAGTTGTCATCTCGTCTAGTGCTTCGTGCAGGGATCCATTTCTGAGCGTTTTGCCCTGGGGTTTTCCCCAGGAACTCGCTTTTTAAAGAACGTAAGAGAGAAAGGTAAATGCCAAGATTCCAATTAGTTCAACATACTACAGTCACTAGCTCAATAATCCCTGGAGGGGGGAAAAAAATCCAGTTCAGTATGCCTTCCCCAATATATACACATGGGTGTGTGTATAAAAAGATAAAAAAATAAAAATAAAATAAAAAATAATAACAATAATAAAGAAATTTGTAAACATACTCTAGGACAGTTCCTAAATGGCTTCCAACAGACCATCAGTATTCACTTTATGACTAAGGAAGACTACCAAATGAATAGTGAAAAATAGCTTTGAGGACTAATTTTGCCCCAAGAAATACAAAAGACAGGTTAAGAAACATGAAACTAATTAGTGAAGTACATAAGCCTTTAAGCAAAATTTTGCACTACAGCATTAAAGTATTGTTTGCTTTGGGGTTCCTAATACTTTTATGCATAACAATTATGGGGAAGGACAGGAGGATGATCTACATACTGCACTAGAAAACACAGAAATTTTTCAAGATGGAATGCTACTCTCACTGCTTCAGAGAGATGTAAATCAAAATACCTGTTGCCGGCAGTCTTGGGATAGTGCTGAGGTGCACCCCTACTTCCTCCTCCGCCCGAAGAAGCACTATTTTCAAAGACAAAGCCTTTTTAGCCCGTGTAACTTTTTACTATAACCCCCCCCCCCACTTTTCAATATCTGAAAGGGCTTTAAGGGCCAGTAGTAAAGGTATGTAATTTCGGAAATTTCTATTTAGAAGGTACACTCAAATTTTTTTTGATTACTGTGCATCCCTGTTTAGCCAGTTTAGGGTAAAAGATTACCACTGCCTGCTTTTAAATCTTGTGCAACATTAATTTCTCCAACTAATTATACAGCAACTCGTTAAAAGGTAGAGCAAAGAAAAGGAACCAGCAAAGCTGTACAGTAGTCAAAGGAGCTCAACAAAAACCTTTAG
Source organism: Myrmecobius fasciatus (assembly GCA_023553655.1). Lineage (NCBI taxonomy): Eukaryota > Metazoa > Chordata > Mammalia > Dasyuromorphia > Myrmecobiidae > Myrmecobius > Myrmecobius fasciatus. The sequence goes on along the minus strand of JAJPUD010004218.1, from coordinate 14,180 downwards.
GAGCCACTTTCGAGTGAGGAGGGTTCTGGCACTAAGACTAGATATTCGGCCCCAGTTTTCTCTCTCCTTCCTTCCTCACCTGAAACGAGAAGCACCCCCTTCTGCAATCGCACTCTCCACTTTGGCGGCTTGACAACGAAGAGTCTTCAAAAGAATAATATTAATGGATGGGGGTGGGGAGGGGTGGGGGGAGGGGGGAGAAGTGAAAACCTAAGGAGAAACGCACAAGGAGACGAGAGGTCAGGAGCAGAGCCCCCCCTCCCGCCCGCAGACCACCCCCCTCCCCCTACAACGGTCCCCGGGCCCGCTTGGATTCGGCCCGGCCCGGGCGGTGGCGGCCCCTGGCTCTACTGCAATGCAGATCTCCGACTCCCACAAAGGGTATCCCAACTGCGGGGGGAGGAGCAGAGTCCACATTGTTTCTCCCCCGCCCCAACCCACCCCCTCCCGCTGGGGGGATCGTGGCGGCTAACCGAGATACCTTGGCTTCTCAAAGAGGCTGGAGCTCGACCAGCAGAGCCGCGTCCTTAAACCAGAATAACCACCACCACCCACGGGGATCGCGGCCGCCCCACTCGGGCGGAAGCCCTCTCCACGGGAGGAAAGACCGGGACGGTGGCTCGCTGCTGGCCCCCCCTCCCCCC
>JAJPUD010004218.1:0-13136 GCA_023553655.1 Myrmecobius fasciatus | reverse complement strand
GGGGAAGGGGGAGGGGAACGGAAAACAAAAAAGGGGGAGGGAAGGGGGAAGGAGCCGGGGACTGGGTGAAGGTCTCAGCTCAGGGGAGTCGCTGCTGCAGCCACCACCCGGTACCCGCCGCCACCTCCATAGAGCTCCAACTCGCTGCTGGCGCGGCGGCTAGTCTGCAGCCGAACTTATCACTCCGGGGCAGCCGAACCCGCCGGAGCCGCCCCGAACGGCCTGCCCGCTACCCAATCAGCAACCGATCTGCTCCGCACCGCCAATCCGCGGCGGGCCTTGGGGCGGGGCCAAGGCACCAAGCTGGGTTGAGGCGCAGCACAGCCGCAGTGCGCCAAGCCTTATTCACTAAACCTTTTAGGTCAAGTAAGTGGCGTAAGGGAGCCGGCAAGCTGGGTGCGGGCGGAGGCGGCGGGGAGAGGGGAGGGGGGGGAAGACTGGGAACTGTGCGTAAATCGGGAGAAGCTGATGGAGGCGGCTTTCCCCTTCTCCTCCACAGCCTCATTGTTCCCGCGGCCCACCCGCGTTACACAACTGCTCGCTTTTCCGTGGGTCGGGAGGGGGGACCACGGCGATCACAACGGCGGCAAAAGCTCCTTACTCCGCCTGCCTCCCTGGCTGGCCCCGCTCTCCTTGCTCCTGGTCTCGGGTCTGGAGGCGCAGCCGATCTCCAAGCGTCCCAGGTCCCGGGAGCGCCAACTGCGGGTGGGGCGCCGGGGCTTGTGCAGCCCGGGGGCCGTCCACGCCGCGTGCTCGGGAACCCTGGCGGGGAAGAGGCCCGGGGAGCCTATTGTCCGAGGGTTGCGGCCGCGCGGGGGACCCCCGGGGCGGGAATGCTGCCCCCACCCCCACCCTATCGGAGGCCGCGCTGGTCAGGCGGCTTCAACCAACACCCCTCCACCCCCTCCTGTGATGGAGAGGCCGGCGGCCTCTCGAGCACCCCCTCGCCTGCGCCCCCGGCCTTTACAAAGGGCCGATTGCCTCTGGGACTATGTGGCTAGAAGCAGGACTCCCTCCCCTTCCCCAAAGAAAAAAGAACCCCCTTTTTGCCCTCACTCCTAGCATCCGCGGTGACCTGTCCAGAAATGGAAGGAATGAAGGGCCAGTGTTTGTCGGAGGCCCGGGCAGGTCACAACAGCTCTCCGTGTTGAGAGCGGCCCAAGCCCTCATTGCACCCCACCTTTTGAAAGGTTGCCCTAGCAGAATCTTAATCCGTACACCGGAGGCTGATCCTAGAAGCCCAGATGTGGGGGAGTGCCCCCACCTTTAAGAGACTCAAAAGCCAGGGTCCACATCCTTAGTTCTTTTGTCCAGACTTGGGCGTGGAGAGGGGAGTATTCTTGCCTACTCTCTGATCCCATTTGAACCTTACCCTTGATCACTGAAACCCACGAAGTCCCGAAGTTATAATTTTTAAGGAGGAAAACCCATTTCTCTTGAAAATGGTTTCTTTTCTCCACTTTTGGGCTATAGAAAAAATTCTAAACCATGAATTGGGAAAATCTAGTTTGATAATCCAAATGAATCAACTTCAGATGCATGAATTCAAGGCAACATCTCTAGATTGGGATTCTTGACCAAAAGACATTGGCTTAGCCTAGGCCCAAAAGTCTGGAATTCCAGTTTAAAAAAAAAAAAAAAAAGACTCAAAAATCAGGAAATATTATCAAATATAGTTGCAAAAAATAATTCTGTAAATTTCCTTTGTGCGATAAAAAGGTCTAAAATGTGCTCTTTGATGGATTGATTCTCCAAACAAGCATTTTATCAAGTACCTGCTCTTTTTGGATCTAATCCATTTGGATAAGAGAAACGAAAAGAAATGCTTCCTACTCTCTGGAAGTTTACATTCTGTTGGGGGAAAACATTTAAATAGATACATGTAATTAATGGGGAAGGAGAAAACACTAACATCTAGGGAATTAAAGAGTTTCTTAGAAGTTGAGTTAAAGTAGGTCGACCAACAAGCACTTATTAATCACCTATGTGTCTGGAGGTACATGAAATGACTTGTTCAAGGAGCTTATATTCTGACATGGTACTAAGGAAGGAGATATATAAGTATTAGCAGATGCTACCTCCCTTAGAGGCAACTGAAGCAAACAGGATAAAGGTCTTGCCCAAGGTTAATCAGCTAGCTTCTGAGGCTATGAGGATTTGAATTCAGGTCTTCTAGCTGTCTCAGAGATAAGTACAGAATAAATGCAAAATTAAACACAAAGCAGTTTGGGAGAGACGGCATTAGCAGTCTTGGAAGATCAGAAAAACTTGTCTAGAACAGAGTGAGTTTTGAAGAGCAAGAACCAACGAAGTAGAGGGAATGAATGCGTTCCAGGAAGCCCAATACAAAGATATGAAGACAGGAAAAGGAGTATTATATGGGTAAAAGAGCCCAAAGGTCAATTTGGCTGGGATGAAAAAGGAAGAAGGGAATAAAGGGAACCACATATTCTGAGAGGCAGATGTGAAGAGAAAGTGCCTTCCTTGGCATGGGGAACAACTTGAGCAAAAAACATACCATTGTTACACTAAGTGAGTTTCAGAACAGCAAGTAAACCAATCTTGGGAACTTTGCTGTTAGCTTTTACTATCAAATGTGATGAAAATCAAATTTAGATTTTTTACCCCAAACTGCAAAGTATTGGAATCTTCATTCTATGACATATCTTTCTGAACTTAAAAACACTTGGGCAACTGAACTTACTAAACTAATAAACTTTGTTTTAATTTCATCTCTAAAGATGGAGATGGTGTACCCCTCAATACTGTTGCAATGATATTAAATTGCAGATAATATGGAATGGAGAGGTCTTGCATTCTGAAGGCTTAAAATATCAATGAACTTATGATACTTAAATTTACATTTCCATCCTTGACTTATCTGAAACTCAGTGTTTTCCTACTTGCATTCAACATGTACAATCAATCTTCCCTCTAAAAATTAGCTCCATTTGTTTTCCATTTATCTCAGGAATACCTCCATTTTTCTAAGCTCCTAGACCTAAAACCTTGCAACATAGACCTTTTCTCCTTAAGCCCCAGTTCCTCTTCCTTTCTAATCTTAGCAAGTAAATTGGCCACTCTCATCCTTCCCCAACCCTTTAAAAGAGATCTTTACTGAGAAAATGGAGATCATTGGTATGAATTCTAATATACAGTTTCATCTTTATCCCTAGAACCATCCTTTTGGCTTCCCTTTAGTATCTGAAGTAGTTCCTCTTAAAGCTAACTTCATTTGTACCTTGAATATCATCCCTTTCTAGTGTCTCCCAGATTTTACTACTCTTCCTCTCATCTTCAGTGTCTCTTCCCTTCATGTCTAGTTCCATTTTGTCTTTAACTTAAATGCTTACATTACAAATTTAAGGTTTATAACAGAATGGCGCTCTCATGATTTTACAGTTGAAGAAACTGAGGCTGACAGCAGGTGATTGTCATTGCTCACAGAGCTAGAAAATATGAGGGAAGCTCCAACCTAAGATCTTTTTGACCCCAAATGACTATCCAGTAACCCATCTATTGCCATGCTTCCACATTAAAAGCAAATCCCCCACAAACCTTGTGTTTTTGTCTTTATATTCCCAGTGCTTAGCATGGTGCTCAGAACACAGTAGATGTTTAATAAATAAGTGCTAGCTGACTGACTTCTTACCACCTCTTCTAGCTGTCCATCTCCTTCCTTTGTCACCAAACTCCTTATCTACATAATTAGTAAATTTACTTAGCCCTTTGTGGTTTATGTAGTACTTTCTCACCGTAGCTTAAGGATGAAGTAGAAAGTAATAGTATACACTTTCTCCACCTCTACTCCTTAGCCCTTTTTTGGGGGAGGGGGATAGCAGTGGTGAGGGATCATACCCATGATTTCATGGGTATTTCACTGATACAGAGAGGTACTCCCCAACTTAGGGTTGCCTGGAACATAGGTTAAGTAACCTACTTATGGTAGCAATAGCTAGAATGTATCACTATCCGTATTTCCTCTCTGCCCCTTTTTAGACTACTGTAATTTGGTTTCCACACTCTACTATCTCATATTGCCAGTGCCTTCTCTTTTTACCAAATCTAGTGCCTTGTGTCTTCATCCTTCTTGATTTCTATGGTATGATTGACATTTTGGGCTGTTCTTGCCTACTTGAAATCCTCTTATCTCTTGGCTTGTCATCCTACATTTTCCTAATTCTCTTTGACGACTCTTTTCCTAGGTATTCTCTGCATTCACCCCATTGGTAAATGCATCCACTTGTGTCTTCAGCAATTGCTTTTGGGCTGATATTCAGACTTATCTCCAGCCTAGGTTCTAAATCCATGTTGCGTATGGGACATCTACTGGATGTCCTCACATGATCTCAGATACAACATAACTTAAACAACTCATTTTTCTCCTCCCTTACCCCAACCAAGACCCTTTTCTCAATCTCCTTAGTTTTAACAGTGACCCCAGTTTCTAGAAATTCTCTTCCTAGATTTAAGAACTTGAAGTCAAATGACTTTTTCCTCTTACAATCAACCAAGTCCTGATTTTTTTGTTGTTGTTGTTCATAATGCTTTTTATATTTGGTCCTTCCCCATTTCAGTGCCTTTCCATTTAATGCCTTATTTCTATCAGGGACCTCTGACTACTTGACATTGGTCTTGGAGCAGGGTAAGTAGACTTAAAGAAAGGCCTCAACTCAGCGAACCTTCTATCATTCTATCCTGGTATTTCTGAATTTGAGACTATTAGTTCCCCTTTCTGGTGGCCCAGAAAGATATGAGGTCTCCATTAAACCTTCCCTCTCTTCTCACCTTTTTGGTTTTATGAATGGGGTACCTGAGACACAAAGTTGCAGTTTCAAGGGAGGCAGAGGTTGCCTTTCTCTACCCTTATGTTGAGGTGAAATCACCTCATAACAAGGGCCTTAACCAAGACAACCTGGTCTTCCTATTCTACATCCCAATTATAGTTCTACCCTCTGAACCAAACAATGTCTTATCTATATGATTTCTTCATGAAATATTAGATGATTATATATTAAATCTTTTCTATTTCAGGCTAAATATTCCCAATTCCTTCACCTAATCCTTAATATATGTTTTTGAGTTTCTTTTTTGTCTTGATTAGCTCTTCCCTCTTTCAGAGTGCTTATAAGACTTAAACAAGACATACCAGATTTGGTCACAGCAGCATAGACAATAGCAAAACTGTTACCTTTCTTGTTCTGGACACTTTTAATCCAGCCCAAGATCACATTAAATCTTATAGCTACTTAATTATTTTCTTGGCTCATTTTGAGCTGATAGTCTCTTAAAATCATCAGATCAATGTGTTATTTTAACATGAGCTGCTGTTTAACCATATCTCTCTCTTCATCCCCTTTACCTCCTTCCATCTTTTACCAGTTTAATTTTCTTTAGAATTTAACTGTGTATTACATTTTTTCATGAACTATAAAGATCCTAAAGAAGTGGTAAAGGTGATTGTTCAGCCACTGGAAAGGATGTCTGAAAGAATGGAAAGGCATGAGAAATATTGTCTCTAATAAAAACAGCACAAAACTATAAAAATGAAGTCTGAAAATTACTGAGCTCACTGTAGGATAACTTATTGTAGGTTGTTGGCAAAAATCTAAAATTTATTAAAGAATGTTTACTAAATAAGTGTGGTGATACATACTGGGAGTCCTTGCTGCTTTGAAGATAGGTAGAGTTCAAGAGTTCTGAGCTATAGTACAGCTCTGCCTGTGGGTATCCAAACTGGCCTGACCCCAATATAGTGAGTCCTCTGAGACTGGGGGACACCAGATTGCCTAAGAAGGGGTGAACTGGGCCTGGTCAAAAAAATGGATATGAAAGCTGTGTCAATTAGATCTGGGATCAGGCTTCGGAATGGCTGCTAGACCTTCACCTTCAGTGAACTAGGGATACTTAGTCTTGAAAATAAAGCAGTACCAAAAAAAATGGGCCGGCATGTCTTCATAAAAAAGGGGGTCTTGCCAGACTAACTCCATTTTCATTTTTTGTAATATGTTAAGACTCTGGTACATCAAGGAGAATTCCATAGATAGTTTACCTAGATTTTACAAAGGAGCTGATAAAGGCGTTTCATGCTGTCCTTGTAAGAAAGATGAGATATGGGCTAGGCAAAAGTATAGCTAGATGCATTTGATTTGAATGACTAGACTAAACATGTGACTTTTTTTTTTTATTTTATTTGCAAAACATGTATGGGTAATTCTTCAACATTAACCCTTGCATAGCTTTCTGTTACAAATTTTTCCCCCCAGCTCCCCACCCCTCCCCTAGATGGCAGGATATCTACTACATGTTAATTATGTTAAAATACTTGACAAATCGAATATATGTATACATATTTCCAAACTTATCATTGTTGTTCAAGAAAAATCGTATCTACACGAAAGACATATCAGATAAAGGAAAAGCAATGTAAGCAAACATCAATCAAGAGTATGAGAATGTTATGTTGTGGTCCACATTTCACATCCCTCTCTCTGGATGTATATGGCTTTCTTCAGTGAACAATTGTAAGTGTAAACATGTAACTATTAATGGTTTGATGTCATCTTGCAGAATTATTCTACTAGTGTTTCAGGGATAAGTGCTTGACTTTGTGCCAAAACTTCATAGCATTTCAAGTTATCCTAAAGTGGGATGGGCTGCCATAGGAAGGGATGGGTCTCCCTTTCATTTGCAGTCTTTGTGTTAATTCTGCAATCTTGTTGGATTTAGTCCATTAGCCTGTCAATAACTTCTTGGGACATCTAACATATTGTCAGCTAACTTGTTAGCTTTACTCCCAGCTTTCATGTCCTTCATGAATGTCATCTGCATTATCAACCCAAGCATTGATAAAAATATGGAATAATTTAGAGTGAAGGATAGAGCCCTGCCAGCAAATCTCTAGTGATACTCTTCCAGATTGGCCTTCTTCTGTATGTCACTAATCTTTGAATTGTTTGCCAGTTGCCCAATTGTGAATACACCTGATTGTATTTGGCTCACATTTCCATTTTGTCCACAAAGGTATCAGGAGGAGCTTTGTTAAAAAACTTCGTTGACATTTAAATATCCTAGTGTTCCCCTGCTCTACCTGCAGTGTAACTCTGTCAAAGAATGAAATGGGATTAGACTGCTATGACTTTAATTTTGTTAAAGCAAGTATTTCATATCAAGTACCAAATCTGACATCGTTCTCCACTTTTTGTAAATCCAAGAGAGTTGTGTCTGGAAATGAATTTGTAGTCAGAGGTACTGGATTCAGTTTCTAGCATGTGTAACCTGGGAGCAAGCTAATTAACCTCTTTGGGCCACATTTTCCTCAGCTGTAAAGCAAGTTTGCATGAGAACTCTGAGGTCTCTTACAACTCTAAATCTAGAGCCCCAAGACCAAACTCTTTGCTTAATCTTACAGACCCTATGGAATTAGTCCATACCTTAGCTATTCATTTGATAATATGCTATTAATCAGTCTTTACCTTAACTATTCATTTGATAATATACTATTCTCTAGCATAAGTATCCTGCTCAAAGCAGGTCAGCATCATAAGGTGCTCATCTTTTCCCTCTTTTGCTTATGTTGCAGGTAACCCAATTGTCCCTTCATTAAAGCCCACCTGAAGAAGCATCTTGGCCAACAATTATTTACATTCCTATAGCACCTGAAATGTGGGATTAGTTTTTAGTTATTTAGTTAATAAACATTCGTTAAAGAGACCACTATGTGCTGGGCAGTGTGCTAAGCACTGGGGATACATGAGATGGTACCTGTTCTCAGGGAGCCCATAATCTAATGAGGCAAGACAATAAATTATAAGGACTATGTACACACAAGCTATATAATGTGAAGAGTAGATAGAACAGGTTTAGAGGCACTGAGCCTTGAAGGAAATTAAGGTGCAACCTATACCCAGACAAGCCCTTGAATGCTACACAGGCACTGGGAATGGTTTGCTCCAATGTGGTTGTGGAAGATGGCAGACTGAGTTCAGGGGATAAACTAGAAGTTCACCTTATTTGGAATACAGTTTGATGAGGATTAATATGAAACCATGCTGGAAAGATAGGCTGGAGATGAATTCTTCAGGGCCATAAATACCAGGCTGGGGATTTTGCCTATTATCCTAGATCACTCTATTGAATTATTAAACATTTGTGAAACACAATGTGCCCGACACTGGGGAAACAGACAAAAAAGTGAATAGCCCCTACCCTCAAGGAGATTATTCAGGGAAACTACATGTTCAGATATAAGCAGATGCATGATGCCTACAAAATAAATACAAGGTCATTTTAGGGGTAGGGGAGGCATTCCTGGGGGGCAAGTAGGAATCAGGGAGTCATTGGAACTTTCCAAGCTGGGGAATGACATGCTCACACCTATGCTTTAGGAAGATTATTTTGACAGTTATGCTGAGGGTTTATTCAAGAGCAGAGAGACCAATTAGGTGAGACCATAATCCAAGGGAATGGTGATTAGAGCATGAAACTAGGGTTGGAGCCTCTGCAGAGAACAGAGCAGACCAAAAAATGTCATAGAGGTAAAATCAAATGGAATTGGCAAATAATTTGAAGTTGGATGGGTAGAGAGAGGAAAGAGTCCATTTAGCATTATTGTGAAATTATGAGCCTGAGTGATGGGGAGGATGCAGTATTCTCAGAAGAAATGAAACAAATTGAGCAGGGAAAGTCTGATGGTAAAGATGAGTTCCATCTTAGATTTGTTGATTTGAAGATGCTATTGGAGCATCTAAGTGGAGGTGCTTAGCAGCAAAATGGAAATGCAAAGCTGAAGTGAAGAAAAAATTGTGCCTGGATAGATGAGTCCTCTGCATAGAAATGATAATTGACCCTTTGGGAGAGCAGATGAAATCACCAAGGAGAGAGTATAGGGAGAGAAGAGAACTTGGGACAAAGCCTTGTGGGACACACACAGGAACGTGATATGAATTATGAACCAGCAAAAGAGACTAAGACTGGTTGGACATCTAGAAGAACAGGGAGAAGGAGTGGGACCCAAACCAGGAGATTGTGTCTAGGAGGTGGGGCACATCTATGTGAGAAAGTTAAAAGAAGTCGAAAAAGAATGAGGTCTCAAAAGAGTCCATGGGATTAAGCATTTATTAGATCATTGGTGACTTGGAGAGAGCAGTTCCAGTCAAATAGTAGGTTGGACATTAGGGTGTTGGGAAATGTTGAGCAAATAAACCCTGATGAATTTGTTTAATTTTCATTATAGGCATTTTCTCCATCACAAGTATAATCAACAGAAACAATAAAGCCCTAATTTGTAGCACGATGAGTTCTGAGGTGTAAATGCTCACACTGAAAATTTAACAATGGCCTCTTTCAAACCTGTAGGAGCTGATTCCAGCACTCTCCAATAAATGGAAACCATAAGAGATTGAATAATGAAGGGATGGTGAGCCAGTGGAGGCAGAATGTAGGTAATTCTTTGGGGGAGTTTGATAGGGAAAAGGAGAAAAGATGGAGGAGGATACTTTGGTGGAATAATAGGGCCACTGAAAGTGTTTTTTTTTCCCCAGAATGTTGGAGGAACTGACCATATTTATAAGGCAACACAGTAGATTGGGACAGATTGGTTGGGACAAACTCCTTGAAAAAATAGGAAAGGAAGCATCAAGGATATGGTTAGAGGGGTTGGGTTTAGTGAGGAGAAGGGACCAAGAAAAAGAATGCAGGAAGAGAAGGGGTGATGATGTATAAGAGTTTTGTGTGAAGTAGGGGAAAAGTGGCCCCCATCTTCTCAGCAAAATAGGAAGGAGTGGGGAAAATGGATTTGAGGAAGGGAGAAGGCTTGGTACCCCTGCTTCAGGGAGCTGCCAGTTAGGTGCCTGTCAGCAGTAAAGGTCCAGTTATTTCCCCTGGATACCATGGATTTTAGGAGGCTCGGGAGGAGATGTTTTGTGACTTCCTCCAGGTGATTTGAAGTTGATGTGATCCAGAGATGAAGACTGAGAAGATGTGAATGATGTCAGAACAACAAGCCAAGAGATTTGAAGGCAGAGGACTAGTTACTGGGGCAAGGAAAGTGAGATCAGAGCAAGAGAGATGAACCAGATCATCAGGCTGGGAGGGGGGACATAGGAGGGGGATAGATATGTGTCAAGATCCTAGAGATACAAAGGGAGAGAAGGGGTTAGTCCCTCCTCCCAAGGAGCTTCAGCATTATCCATAAACAGACTATGAGCAGATAGGAGAATTTCAGAATGGTGCTAGAGCTTGGGGTGATGAGGTCCTGGGGTAACTGGCCTTGTAGGCAACTGAAGTAGAGTGGAAATGTTGGCCTTGGGAGGCCAGAGTTTTGAAATGAGATCAAAGGATGAATTCAAAGGATCAACTGAGATAAGATAGATAAATTTTTTTTGTAATAAAAGTGCTATATAAATGTGAAGTGTTAATAAAAGGGTTGACAATGCAAGAGTCCAAAGTGGGATGATGGGGAGGACTCTGAGGAATTATAGAGAGGCTGCCCATTCCTTCTCTCCTGCCCTCTCATGAAGCAGCAAAATGTGATCATCACATTTCAGGTGAACTCTCAAAGCCAGGAAAAGTCAGGTTCAAGTATCTGACACTTGCCCTGTGACTTTCAGTACCCTTGACCACTCTCAAGATTGTTACCTAGAAGTAATAATTGGTGGAGATAGTTTCTTCATCTCTGCCAGTGAAATCACAGGTTCAACCCCTATACTCTATCACTTAATAAGGAATTTTAGAGGGCACAGTGGTGGGTGGAAGAGAACAGGATTGGCTACGGTTACAGTTGTATGACAGTTGTATAGGATGGGCTTAAGACTATGGTGAGAGGAAGCCAAACAAAGAAGATTTTGCTTTGGCATAGAGAGTGTCTCTGTATCTAGGGAACAGGGAGTTAGGTATCTATAGCATAGGGAATGTACCAGCTGATGATGTATTCCATCAATCAGAGCCAGGGGACAGACAACTGTGGCCAGGAAGGTGGTTGGATAATAGAGGTCCATGGGGCTTTCTGTGTTAGAGGTGCCTCCACTTTCAGGAGTGGTGACCAGTGAAATTAAAATCACTACATGAGATATTCATCTGTCCTTTTAGAATATTAGCTTTTCAAGCTATAGCTGAGTACCTAAAGCTCTTTGCATAAAATGGGGAAACCATAAATGTCTATTACAATAGTGAGATATACCTTTATTATTTTTAGACTGGGAGTAAGATTATGCTCTGTTGGTAAGCCAAAACTAAATTATGGAACTTTGACTCTCAAGGTCCAATTTCCCTTCAGATGATACTTACAATCTTTAAATAATAGATGGTATTTTTAGCATCACAACCAAGAAACAGGGATCTTAGGTGCTAAAAATGATAAGTAAGAATTGTGCTCTAAAGTGTTTTGAGTATGGATAGTGCACTAAATTTAGGAAACAAGTCACTTAACTCTTTGTGCCTCAGGCAACTCCCTAGGATTTATCTACTAAGTTATTGATGGATCACATATGCTTTTAGCAGCTATAGTTCCTATTCTGGAAATTTTCAATACTAGAATCACATGTCTTTCACATATATAGGTATAGATTAGGGCTTTATGGTCACAAAGTGCTTGACAAGATTTTGTTTCATTTGCTCCTCACATCAGCCATCTAATCGGGGCAGACCAGCCATGAATAGCTTCATTTTCCAGATGAGGCAGGTCTCAGATGAGATAATTTGCTGAAGGTCACACAGCTAGTAAATGAATTTAGCTCTTCTGATTCTAAGGATAATGTTATGACAAAAAGACCTATCCCTTCCCTTTAATGTGTTCTTTAAAAATACCCCCCAAAGCAATAAAAAAACCAGAATAACAAAAAAACCCAAGCTACTATCTTATTTCTATCTATTTTCAAAATAACCTGTAAAGTGCATTGCACTTTTGGGATGCACATAGTAAAGCAGTATTCCTTCTAAATTCTACACTGGATAATGCTGATTTTTGTCAGAATAGCATGCTTGAATTGTGCATGAGCCTCTCTAATGGCCTCCTATGGGAATGGTAGACAGTAAGATTTTAATAGAGAGTGCTTGGGGACAAGGCAGCTTGTTATCTCCTAGGTTTTCTGCTTCTTTTGTTTTGTTTGTTGTAAAACTTGTTGCAGTTAACTCAATTTGTACTCAACAGGGAAAAAAAAATACATCTGCACTTCTACATAATGTTTATGCTGGGTACTGAGTATCTGTTTCCAAGACTTTCCCCCTCCCTTTAACTATCATTTCCATTTGCCAATGCAGACCCATTATTTTAAAGAATATTTTTCTTTTTCCATTCTTGTCTTTATGTGCTCAGTGAATGGGGCTTTATCATGACATATTCCTGTTGATAACCAATAAGAATCCTTTGTGTACAAAAGGGGGCCAGTGGGGCATTAAGTATTTTTCAAGCAGATATACTGGAAGTAGTGATGGGGTAAAGACAAAAGCACAGTTCTTATCAGCAACTTATGAGAGACTCTGTGTAAAAGAGTTGAGGGTATTAGTAGACTACAAGTTTGAGTACACAGTGTGACCTGGGAACCAAAAAGACTCTACCATGATCAGAAGCTGCAAAAATCTTATAAAGATTCAGAATGCAAGAAGGAATTGATCACCCTAGTGTTCACTCTCAGAACATTTCTTGAGTAGTAAATTCAGCTCTTGGTACAATCTTTTAGCAAGTGGACTGGGTCTGAGGAGGATGTTGGATGCAAAAGGAAATAGAGACCATTCAGTGTAAGGACTGGATGAAGAAACTGGGAATGATCAACATGGAGAAAAGCAGAATAAGGGGGCAGAGACTAGACATTGTAATCAAGTAATGGAGAATTGTTGCTTGGATGAATGACTTTTTTTTTATTTTTGCTTCCTCCACGGAGGATTAAAGTAGAAACAAGGGGTGGAAGTTGTACAGACAGATTTAGGCTCAAAATAAGGAAAATTTTCTAACAAGTCCCCAAATGGAATATGCTGCTTTGGGAGATAGTATTCCCTTTATCATTGGAAATCCATAGTTAAAAACTGGGTAATTCCTTGTGGGGGGAGGCTATAGAAGTGATTCTGGTTCAGATATGACAATGTAGGACTAAATGACTTCACAAATCCCTTTCAACTTACTTAGAGATTTTTTTTTTTTT
>JAJPUD010004217.1:193166-206705 GCA_023553655.1 Myrmecobius fasciatus | reverse complement strand
AAGTTTTATTGGGCAAGTATGTTAGTTCTAATATATTTTCCTTTGATCAACTTGTTTATTTATCATTTGTATTTTTCTAAATATATGTCCAAAATTCTTGATGCTTTCATATTTCTGCTTTTTGGAAGAGTTAACTAAATTAAGATTCAGTCTCTTACCTATTTTAGGAAATTTATCAGTGTTATATATACATTTATCCTAGTCATGAATACTATTTTATTTTTTTGGCTAGGCTAGTGTCAATGTCAAGTTTAAAGTTTCTTTCTCTATTGCTTTATTTCTCTTTGCATGTCTTTGGTTCTTTTCTTATCTTTGTCTCTCAGTCTTTTATTTCCCCCTTAATAGTATCCCTTTTCCCCCCAGTTATATACAAAGAGAGTTTTCAACATACATTTTGTAATACCTGAATTCTAATTTTTTCTACTTCTAATCTTCCCCCTTTGCTCAAGATAACAAGCAATCTGATATAAGTTATACGGTACAATAATGTTAAATATATTTCCAAATTAGTCATGTTGGGAAACAAAAATTTTAAAAAGGGAAGAAAACCATGAGAAAGAAAAAATAAATGAAAGTAGTAAGCTCCAATTTTCATTCAGTCTTCATAGTTCTTTCTCTGAATGTGGATAGCATTTTCCATTCCAGGTCTATTGAAATTGTCTTGGATCCCTGTATTTCTCAGAAGAGAGAAGTCTATCATAATTGATTATTATACAATGTTGCTATTACTATGCACAATGCTCTTCTGGTTTTACTCATTTCATTCATTGTCAGCTCATAGAAGGCTTTCCAGAGTTTTTCTGAAATCAGTCTGCTCATCAAAATTTCTTGTAGAACAAAAGTATTTCATTCATATAATACAACTTGTTACAGCCATCCCCCAGTTGATGGCCATCCAATCAGTTTTCAATTTTTTGACACCACAAAAACTGCTGCTAAAATATCTGTGTACATATGGATCCTTTATCCTTTTTTTATTACCTTTTTGGGATACAAACCTAGAAGTGGCATTACTGGATCAAAAAAAAATATGCAGTCTTATAGCCCTTTGGGCATAGTTCTAAATTGCTCTCCAGAATGGTTGGATCAGTTCACAACTCCACCCACAGTGCAATACTGTCCCAGTTCTCCCACATCCCCTCCAACATTTATAATTTTCTTTTTCTGTCATTTTAGGCAATCTGATAGATGTGAAGTGGTGCTTCAGAATTGTATTTAATTTATAACTCTCTAATCAAGAGTGATTTAGAGCATTTTTATATGACTATAGCTTTAATTTTTTGATTTAAAAACTTCCTGTTCATATACTTTCACCATTTATCAGTTGGGGAATGATTTATATTCTCATAAATTTGACTCAGTTCTTTATATATTCTTAAAACTCTGGCTTTAAAAATTGTTTCCCAGATTTCTGATTCCCTTCCAATCTTGGATACATTGGTTTCATTTGTGCAACCCCTTTTTAATTTAACATAATAAAAATTAACCATTTTGCATTTCTCTATATTCTCCATTCCAATTCTTCTCTATTTCTTACTTGGTCAAAATCCTCTCCTCTTCAAAGATCTGTCAGTTAAACTATTCCTTGCTCTCTTAATTTGCTTATAGTATCACCCTTTATGTTTAAATCATGAATCCAATTCAACCTTATCTTGGTATATGATGTGAGATGTTGATAGTTTTGCCATTCTTTATAGCATTATCTACCTCTCAAAAGTTCATGCCTTTCAATCCTTCTCTCTCTCTCTCTCTCTCTCTCTCCTTTTATCTCCACCTCTTTCAATCTCTCTCTTGAGATCTCTAAATTTCTGTTTCTCTGTTCTCTACTTATCTCCCCTTGTCTCTTGATTTACCATAAAGTTGACATTCTAACTCCTCTTTCTTCATGATTGGTGTGCACTTTATCCCCATCTGCTTCTTACAAACTCTAATTTCATCAAGATTCCATTTGTATGCCACCTATATTGTTAAGTCTTTATTGATCCTTTTCCTCAAACTCCCCCAAATAAGCATGTATATTTTATTTACAAGTTGTACTACTCAGCACAATATTACCTCCTTGAGATGAAGAACTTCTTATTCATTTTGTTTAAGTATCCCCAGTGCCTAGTATAGAGTTTTCTTTAAGTATGTGCTCAGTGAATGTTTAAATAGCATTGAATAAAAACACTCAAAGATTGGAGAACCACTCAAATAGGATAATTGAAAATATAGATATAAAAAAACCATCAGAATGAATACTTGTTTCACATGGATTTAAAGAAATATCAAATTTCATATAGTAATTATGATGTAAACTCTATAAGGTCTTGAGAATTGAGAAATAAAATTTTTAACAATCTCTTTTTATGAAACAAATAGTTTCACTATCAAGACCATACAAGATATAATAAGAAGATAATCTTTAAATAATGAAAGTATTCATTCAAGTACCTATATCTGATGCAAGAAAATGTTATAAGACTGATGATAACTAACAAATTATTTTTACATAATTAGTTTTCTATAAAACTATAAATACTTTACAAATTGGACAAAATAATTGTATAATACATAAAGAAAGCGATCAAGATTCTCAAGAAAGATAATGAAAAAATAGAAATGAAGGGGAAATGAACTCTTCTTAGGTTCTATATTGTACAATAAAGTAATCATTTTCATAAATACTTGGTAGTCTGAAAAAATCAAAGAATAGATCAGATGAACAAATTGACAAACTTGAATTTTTATGTATGTGTATACATGCATATGGATGTATATGTTTGTGTGTGTGTGTATGTGTGTGTGTGTGTATGATATAGAATTCAGGAAGCATCATCTAGATGTTAATAATTACTCAGAAAACTGGAAAGCAGTTTGATAGCAACAATGTTTTGAACCAATATCCTATGCCATGTGCATCAATAAGCTCAAATTGGATACATGATCAGAATATTAAAAGTCCCACCATAAAAAGAGTAAAGGTAAATTTCTTATCTATGATTAGTAAATATTGCATAATCAAACAAGGGATAAAAATGATCAAAAAAAAGGAATAACAGATGACATGAAATTCAAGAGATGTTATGTAAAAAAAATCAACATAAGTAGGATTAAAAAAATGTGGTAGATTGAGAGGAAAAATCTTTGCATCAGATATCCATGGCAATATTATATCCAAGATATACAGGAAACTAACACAAATATATAAGACCAAAAGTCATTTCCTAGTAGTTAAGTAGTCAAAGAATATGAACAGTTTTCAAAGAAAGAATTATGCTATTAATTACCAAATAAAAGATTGCTCCAAATCACTAATAAAAGGAATTTAAATAAGAACAACCATGTGGTTTTACCTCACACATAATTTGTCAGTTGACAAAAAATGAAAATATTATAAGGATTGTAGAAATAATAGTACATAAATATGGTATTAATGGAGCTATTAATTGGCCTAAACATTCTGGAAAGTTTTTTGGAATTATGCTTTGAAAAGTGGTTAAAATAGGGGCTGCTAGGTGGTGCAGTGGATAGAGCATCAGCCCTGAAGTCAGGAGGACCTGAATTAAAATCTGGCCTCAGACACTTAACACTTCCTTGATATGTGACCGTGGGCAAATCACTTAATCCCAATTGCCTCAGCCAAAAAAAAAAAAAAAAGTGGCTAAAAGGTCTGCTCTCTTTAACTGAAAGATACTGCTCCTATCCATATACCCATAGGGAGTCAGAGACAGGAAGATAGGTCCTTTATACTTTAAAATATTTATAGTAGCACTTTTTAATAGTAGTTAAGAGTTGTAAGCTAAGGAAATATTCATTTAATGGATAATTGCTAAACAAATTATGCTATCTGTCTATAGTGATATATAATAGTATGGAAAAAAAACTAATAAATATAAAGACTATAAAGTGGAAAGTGAAGATAAATGAAATGATGCAAAGTGAAGCAAGGAACAGGAAAATAATGTATTCAAACATTACAATAAGGGAAATAAAAATAATAAAATTGAAATAAACTTTTACAGTTATGATAACCAAGTGAGGCTCCAAAGAAGAGATGTGAGACTGTATTCATCCTCATTTTTTTACAAAGCTAGTAGACTATGGAAATGGAATCCTCCATAAAAAGTCAGACTTGTTTGGTGAAATCTTAATAAGACTTATTTTTTGTCTTTTTTTATCCTTTTTATTATAAGAAATGTCTTTTTGGAAGGAGAAAGTGAAGAGAAAATATGTTGGAGAAAAAAGTGATGCAAAAATAGATAATCATTTTAAAAGATTGTTTGTGGCACCTCCAAATATAATATTTGTTACTTGTACAAGCAGAATGTTGAAATATTTTAACTGTCCTTCGGGAGAAAGATTTTAGAGAGAAGGTCCAATTAATGCTACTTCTCTTTGTGCTAATAAATTCTCCTGGCAAATCAAAAGATAAGCATGATACCCAGAGCATAAACAACACATTTCCATGTGAAGTTTAAACTAATTTTCTAAGATCTATCACTAAAGAAACATCTTGGAGTGCTAATGAGTTTAGAAAGGTTAGCTGTTTCTAGTAGCAATTTATTTATTTGTCTTAAATTTTTCAATGTAAATATTTATGTGTAGGAAGTAGATTTGACTTATTTGTATCATAATACTTTTACTTACTGTCTACTAAAATGAAATCTGGTACATTTTTTTTTCTAAAATAATTGACATAAAATGGCATATTAAGATTTTCCCCTTGAGACTAAGCACTTGTATGTTCTTTCTGATTTTATAAGCAATCTTAGATTTCTATTTCTAGTTATATGAAACAGTTATTCAAATAATGTTTGCAGTTGCATAGAGAACTCAAAGCTGGCATATTAGCATATACATATGCGTAAAAAATATACATATATATTTTGCACAAAGAGAGCATCTAGCAGAGGACAAACTTTGTTCTGTGTACATCTACAATCTTAGACTGACTGATATTGCAAATGCTCAAAGAACTGGCTTAAGATTTGAATAAGAGGAGGATAGATAGGCCGTATTAACATTAGGAAATGGAACTGTTTATCCAATACATCAAATTTCTCTGTGAAATTAAGATCTTATTTTTAAGATGTATTTTTGGGTTTTGAAAATTATAGGAAAACTCAACCACAAAAATAATTATACTCTGATGAATAGAAAAATAATTTAGGGTAAAGTAAAGGAATTTAGTAATTTCATTTAGAACACTTTTCTTCAGAAACATATGAGCCTAGAACATTGCAAGAAATTAGAAAATTGTACAAATGTGGAAGAGGTGAGAAATAAAGAATAGAGCTTTGGGGGTTACTCTTTCATGGAAAGTAATAGAGACTAACAGCCAAAAGCAAGACGGGATCTGAGAAGACTGAGAAAAATACAACTTGGCTATATGGAAATGACTGAAGAAATACAAACAAAATAAAAATGAGATACCCAGAATATTTATAGAATACTATAGAGGTAAATTAAAAAGTTGTTAGGTGGGCAGAGAATTTCAATCAATAAGCAGTGTTATATCCTCCAAATGTCAAAAAATCTAACATTATTTAATTAGGCCAACATATAGAAATTTTAAGAATCCTCTGTGATTTACACCTAACACAAAGTAACTCAATCTAAATAGCAAACACCAGCAAATGTATTTTACTTTGAGTTGAAGAATAAGTGTGTTCAGAAAAATAAAAATAAAGTGACTTTTTTGTTGGTCTTCAAACTATATAATCAGCATTGGATGTGATCCAAAACGCCAATGTAACTTGGATCTAATTGTTGTGACCCTCAATTTTGTTTTATAATTGTAAAGGCTTTCTTCCCCGTGGTGCAGCTAGCTGGTATGGTAGATAGAGCACCTGTCCTGGAATCTGGAATATCTGAGTTCAATTCTGGCCACAGGCACTTACTAGCTGTGTTACCCTGAACAAATCACTTAATCTCTATTTGCCTCCATTCCTCATTTGTAAAATGGGGAAATACCAGAGTAGTAAATGACAAGCCATTTCAGTATCTTTTCCAAGAAAACCTCCAAGTACTTGAGATCAAAGAATCAAACGCTACTGAACAACAATAACAATAACAATGATATTTTTTCTCACGTGATTGCTCTAAGTCCATGTCTTTTATTATGAATATATACATAAAAAATATTGTGCATTTAAAATACATCTTTTGTTTTCTTAACTTTTATTCTACAAAGTCCTGTGAATCACATCTAGGATTCTAAACTAGAAGAGACTTTATGAATAATTTACTCCAACCATCTCATTTTACAAAATAGTAAAATAAGGCATAAATGACTCAAATCGTCATCCAAAGTCCTGCAATTAGTAAGAAGGCAAATTAAAGTTAAAGTTCTTTAAGTCTAAATCCACCCTACTTTTCATTGTACTATAACGCATGGTACAATGTGCTTATAATCAGCAGAGCATGGAAGGAAGTATAAAGGTCTCATTACAATTTTTTCTTCACTGACACACTGTAAGAATTTAAAGTTTTGCATGAGTTTTATATACTTTGTCTTATTTGAACATTGTAAAATACTCCTGTGAATCATTAGAGGAAGTAGCCTAGGATGATGGGAAAAAGCATTGGCTTAGACTCAGCAGGCTTTAGTTCAAATCTTGCTTTTGCTACTAATTACATCTTTGATTTAAGTCAGTTCAGTACTTTCATTCTGACTTTTCTAATCTGTTAAATGAGATTAGAAACTAGGCTTTTAAAAATCATTCTAAAATTGCAATCCTTCTATGCTAGTAGTGTGACATTCAACCATGTCTGAAATGAATCCTACTTTTCAAAAAAAAAAAAAAAAGATTTGCAATGACCAGTTCTATTCACATGAATACAAATTCAATAATTACCCTAAGGCTAAAAAATGTTATTAATGATAATGGATTGATTTGCCTTGTCTATACCATACACTAATAAGACTAAGACTCATCAATGCAATCAATCAAACTTGGTTGACTGTTCAATACAAGCATCAACTTCTCTAAGGAAAAGCCACCAACTTGATTCCTAGAAGTCACACTAAGTGGCTTACCAGTATTCATGATGAGGTTCCCTTTCCATCTAGACAAAATAAGTATATATCCCTCTGAAATGGCCTTCGGACTTTATCTCTATTGATCAATACTAATCTCAAATGAACATGGAATACTCAGATCTCCAAATTTGGAGAACATAGTAGTGTTTCCTTTTCTGGGATGCCAATAGCTGGATAATAGTTGAGGCTTCTGGATTTTTATGGTTCTAGCTAAGGGTATTTTCAAATTATACCTAAATTATCATTGGTGAGGAGGGACTGGAGCTGATCTTACATTTATATAATTATATTACATAATTTAGACAACTAGATTTTGAAGGACTAATCAATGACTTGAAACAATACCACATTCATGTAACACACTTAGATGGGTTGTTATAAATACTACTCTAGAAAGTAATTCATTGTGTTCCAATGAATCAAATATGTCTGTTTTAATAAAAGAGACATAATGGATTTTCATACTATAACTCAAGTAGTTTTGTGAGTATCAAGAAGTCTGTGAAATCCTATTTATTCCTTTCTTATGATTTCCTCAGGCATGACCATTATAAATTGCATAGACCATTTTCATAAGATTATAAAGAGAAATAAGTAGACCCATTGTCAACAATTGTTAATATGTGGGGAAATTCTTAGGGGAAAACTAAGTACAATATATTTTTTCCTTTTCTTTTGGGATCTTTTATGCAAATTAAAAAAATTGATACCCAAGTATCTTTTTTCCCCCAAGTATCTTTAAAACCATGTTACCCCAAGGTAGATTTCTTCAGCATCTATTTTGTCAGGTCCAAATGTTTTTCTTAACTTCATCTTCTTAAGAACTGCTGATAATCACAGTATATTAAGTTCTGAATGACAGTTTACACTTATTGTGGTTTCATTAATGAACTAATGAAAATAGACCTCTATAAAGAGTACATTGGTTCATATCCTAGTTCTGTGATTCACTCTGTGTGACTTTAGGTAAATCATTTCATCTTTCTGAGACTTGACCTCTTCATCTGTTAAATGAGATAGTTGAACTTTTCTTAATTTTTTCTCAATCAATGAAACTATGAACACTTCTTTTGAGACAGAACTAATAATCTCCTGAAGCAAGTCAATCCATTTTTAGACAATTCTCATTGTTTGAAGTTTCCTAACAATGAGCCAGTCTTCCACTCTGAGACTCTACAAAACATCCAAAGTAGGTGACTGGCAACAGTCAAACATATAAGAAATGTTTGAATTAATTATATTCTCAAATGTGAGGAAAAAGTAGATTAAAGAAAATGAGGAAAAGATGATGCCACCTGTTGGCTATTCTTCCCAGAAGGCTTTAAGGTTTTAATTAGTCCTTTTCACCTTGGGAGTTAACTGATGGAATGTGTTTCTAATTAATATTCTAACCACATCATGCTCCCAGGCCAGGAAGAAGAATAAATGACTCCATGAGAATATGTAAATTGTGGTAGTAGAGATCTTGGCAAGTTTGTTTTGATAAATTTCAATCGCTAAGCTTCAAAAAAGGCTGAGCTGCTATTTCAGATGATAATACCACTTGATTTCACGGGCACAGGAGATATTTAAGAGACTTTGTGTGCATCAGTTTCCACAGCCTAATTTTGAGGAATGAATCATAGGTTTTGGTTTTTTTTTTTTTTTTTCATACCTAACTTTCCTGCTTCACTATGTCTCCTGTGAATAGCATCTACAAAAAGAGAAAGAGACAAAGACAGAGCCAGACAGAGAAACAGAGATAGATTAATTCACTTTAATACATTCAAACACTAATCATCACTCCCTTGTGTGTGGTATTTTTGGGCTTTTAGTGCTTTCTCTTAACCTTCCTATTGCTTTGATTTTCTGAAATTTTAGCTGTGTAACATGTAAATAAAGCACAAGCAACCTAAAATGTGATTTTCTTTTTTTTTCTTTCTTTTTTTTAATTAAAGCTTTTTATTTGCAAAACATATGCATGGGTAATTTTTCAACATTGACCCTTGCAAAGCTTTCTGTTACGAATCTTTCCCTCCTTCATCCTACCCCCTCTCCTACATGTCAGGAAGTCTAATACATGTTTATTATGTTAAAATACATGACAGAAGATGGTGCAGTGAAAACATGACTCTGAGTCCTCCTCCGATCTTCTCTCAAATCAACAATAAAATAAGCCTCTGAACTGATCTTCAAGTCAATGAACTCAGAAATATTTGGACACTGCTTGCTGATATCTCTGAAGAACTTCACATCAGGTTTGTCTAACTCAGACAGAGGGATAAACAGAGGACTCCTGTGTAGGCCAGAAGTGAAAGTGGGACTCAGCTCACTGTGGTAGAAACTCCAAACTCCAAACTCCAAATTCCAAAAACCTGGAGTTTATTTGAGGCACTTGGGACATTCTGCCCTGATTGGGGGCAGGTATTCTGGCAGACTTGCCTTGTTTAAGGAGTAATTTGGATTTAGTCCTATCCTCCACTGGCCCAGCACCTTAAGTTAATTTGCCGAAGTGCCCCAGGGCAAAGATAATCAGCCACCATTTCAGCCGCCATTTTTTTTTCCCTACCTTAAAGAGATATCCACGCTGTCTAAAAAAAAAAAATGAAGAAGCAAAAGAGAGCTCTCACCATAGACAGCTTTTATCGATAAAAATAAGGGATGATCCCAGATCCTGAGGTTCCTTTAGACAAAATTCCAGAAGTTATTAAGGACCATCACTGGTTACTTTTTCAAAAGGCCTTTCTGGAAGATTGCATAAAGAACCTCAAAAGAGAGCTGGAGGATAAATGAGAAGATAAGCTGAAATCAGTGCAAGAAGGATATGATGCCCTGCAAAAGAGATATGAAAAAGACACCAGTTTATTGAAAAATAAAATTAGTGAAGTGGAAAAAAAAGTGCAATGAACAAAAAAATTCAATTGGCCAGTTACAAAAGGAGCTTAAAAAGGAAACTGAATAAAACAACACTTTAAAAATAAGAATTGAACAAATGCAAGTGAATGACTCAATAAGACTTCAAGAATCAGTCAAACAAAAACAAAAAAATGAGAAATTGGAAGAAAATATGAAATATCTCCTAGGAAAAACAACTGACTTGGAAAATAGATCTAGGAGAGACAATCTAAGGATTATTGGACTTCCTGAAAGCCATAATGAAAAAAAGAATCTAAACACTATCTTCCAGGAAATCCTGAAAGAAAACTGCCCTGAGATTGTAGAATCAGAAGGCAAAATCACCATTGAAAGAATTCACCAATCACCTCCTGAAAGAGACCCCAAAATTAAAGCCCCAAGGAATATCATGACTAAATTTTAGGACTATAGCACCAAGGAAAAGATTCTGCTAGCAGCTAGAAAGAAACAATTCAAATACCGAGGATCAATAATTAGAATCACACATGATCTGTCAGCCTCCACATTGAAGGATCAAAGGGCCTAGAACCAGATATTCCGAAACGCAAAGGAACTTGGATTACAGCCAAGAATAACCTATCCAGCTAGAATGAGCATTATCCTCCAGGGAAGAAGATGGTCATTCAATGATATAGGTGAATATCACCTATTTCTAATGAAAAGACCAGATCTGAACAAATAATTAGACATCCACACACAGAACTCAAGAGATGCATAAAAAGGTAAAAAGGAAAGGATTCTTGAGAACTTTATTTCTACTAGGGGGATACTTAAAGTTTGGGGGTATAATTAACTAGATATTACTTTGATAATATGAAAAAGAGAACTAGAGGGGAAAAGGTTGTCATACTGGGGAAAAGAGGGAAAAAGTGGTAAAATAAGATAAAAAAAAGGAGGTAAAAACAAGGTAAAATCTCTTGAAGAGGCAAAGAAAACCTAATATAATTGAGAGAAAGAGGGGAGGGAGATGAGCATTGTGTAAATCTTACTCTCATCAGGTTGGGCTCTAAAAGTGTCTATCAGACACTTGATTTCACATAGAAACTTGTCTGTTGCTAGAGGGAAGTGGGAGGGAAAGGAGGAAAAGAAAGGGATAAACTAATAGAAGGGAAAATAGAAGAATCAGGGGAAAGGAGTAAAAACAGGGGGAGGGGATGTAAAGGGTGGAGGATTGTTTGGGGGAGGGGGTTATCAAAAGCAAAGTACTGAGGAAGGGGGAAGGGAGAAAGGGGAAAGGAAAGGAGAAAACATAACTTGGGTAAATAAGATGGCAGGAAATAAAGAATTAGTTATTCTAACTGTGAATGTGAATGGGATGAACTCTCCCATAAAGCGGAAGCAGATATCAGACTGTATTAAAAACCAGAATCCCACAATATGTTGTCTACGAGAAGCACATCTAAAACATAGTGACACATATAGGATGAAGGTAAACGGCTGGAGCAGAAAATATTATGCTTCAGGTGAACAAAAAAAAGCAGGGGTAGCAATCCTTATCTCAGATCAAGTAAAAGCCAAGATAGATCTAATCAAAAGTGATAAGGAAGGAAACTATATTTTATTAAAGGGTACCATAGATAATATAGCAATATCAATACTAAATATATACCCACCAAGTGCAATAGCATCCAACTTCCTAGGGAAGAAATTAAGAGAGATGCAAGAAGAAATAGACAGCCAAACTATACTAGTGGGGGATCTCAACCTTGCTCTCTCAGAATTAGATAAATCAAACCACAAAATAAACAAGAAAGAAACTAGGGAGATAAACCAATTGTTAGAAAAGTTAGGTATGATAGATCTATGGAGAAAGTTCAATGGAGACAGTAGGGAGTTTACTTTTTTCTCAGCAGTCCATGGAACCTATACAAAAATTGACCATGTGTTAGGGCATAAAAACCTCAAAATCAAATGCAGAAAGGCAGAAATAGTAAATGCATCTTTTTCAGATCATGATGCAACAAAAAACACATGCAATATAAGGCCAGGAGAAAATAAACCAAAAGTTAATTGGAAATTAAATAATCTAATCCTGAAGAATGAATGGGTGAAAGAGCAAATCATAGACACAATCAGTAATTTCATCCAGGAGAATGACAATAAGGAGACAACATACCACAATTTGTGGGATACGGCCAAAGCGGTTATAAGGGGCAATTTTATATCTCTAGATGCTTACCTGTATAAAATAGAGAAAGAAAACATCAATGAATTGGGCTTATTATTAAAAAAAACAAACTAGAAAAAGAACAAATTTAAAACCCTCAATTAAATACCAAATTGGAAATTCTAAAAATAAATGGGGAAATTAATAAAATTGAAAATAAGAAAGCTATTGAATTAATAAATAAAACTAAGAGTTGGTTCTACAAAAAAACCAAAAAAATAGATAAGCCTTTAGTTAATTTGATAAGAAAAAGGAAAGAGGAAAATCAAATTGTTAGTCTCAAGAATGATAAGGGAGAACTTTCTTCCAATGAAGAGGAAATTAGAGCAATAATTAGGAGTTACTTTGCCCAACTTTATGCCAGCAAGTTTGATAATCTAAATGAAATAGAGGAATATCTACAAAAATATAGATTGCCCAGGTTAACAGAAGAGGATATAAATTATTTAAATAGCCCCATATTGGAAAAAGAAACAGAACAAGCTATTAACCAACTCCCTAAG
This sequence comes from Myrmecobius fasciatus, assembly GCA_023553655.1. NCBI lineage: Eukaryota > Metazoa > Chordata > Mammalia > Dasyuromorphia > Myrmecobiidae > Myrmecobius > Myrmecobius fasciatus. Next base: position 194,116 of record JAJPUD010004217.1, on the reverse strand, counting down.
AAAAAAAATCTCCAGGGCCAGATGGATTTACATGTGAATTCTACCAAACATTCAAAGAATAATTAATTCCAATACTATACAAACTATTTGAGAAAATAGGGACAGAAGTATACTGCCAAATTCCTTCTATGAGGCCAATATGGTACTGATAGCTAAACCAGGTAGGGTGAAAACAGAGAAAGAAAACTATAGACCCATTTCCCTAATGAATATTGATGCACAAATTTTAAATAAGATATTAGCAATGAGATTACAGAAAGTCATCCCCAGGATAGTACACTATGACCAAGTAGAATTTATACCAGGGATGCAGGGCTGGTTCAATATTAGGAAAACTATCAGCATAATTAATTATGTTAATAACCAAACTAACAAAAACCATATGATTATCTCAATAGATGCAGAAAAAGCATTTGATAAAATCCAACACCCATTCCTATTAAAAACACTGGAGAGTATAGGAATAAATGGGCTTTTCCTTAAAATGATTAGTAGTATCTACTTAAAACCTTCAGCAAGCATCATATGTAATGGAGTCAAACTAGAACCATTCCCAATAAGATCAGGAGTGAAACAACACTGCCCACTGTCACCATTATTATTTAATATTGTCTTAGAAATGTTAGCTTTGGCAGAAAGAGAAGAAAAAGAGATTAAAGAAATTAGAGTAGATAATGAGGAAACCAAATTATCACTCTTTGCAGATGACATGATGATATACATAGAGAACCCTAAAGACTCAACTAAAAAACTACTAGAAACAATCCACAACTTTAGCAAAGTTGCAGGATACAAAATAAATTCACATAAATCATCAGTATTTTTATATATTACCAATAAAGTTCAGCAGCAAAAGATACAAAAAGAAATTCCATTCAAAATAACTGTTGTTAGTTTAAAATATTTGGGAATTGGGGCAGCTAGGTGGCGCAATGGTTAGAGCACCAGCC
>JAJPUD010004217.1:143928-183166 GCA_023553655.1 Myrmecobius fasciatus | reverse complement strand
TAGCAATTTATTCTTTGATAAACCCAAAGACCCCAGCTTCTGGGATAAGTACTCACTATTTGACAAAAACTACTGGGAAAATTGGAAACTAGTGTGGAAGAAATTAGGGCTTGACCCATATCTAACACCACATACCAAAATAAGATCTAAATGGGTTCATGATCTGGATATAAAGAGTGATACTATAAGTAAATTAGAGGAACATAATATAGTTTACCTCTCAGACCTATGGAGATGGAATAAATGTATGTCCAAAGAAGAACTGGAACTCTTAATTGAAAACCAGATAGATAACTTTGACTATATTAAGTTAAAAAGTTTTTGTACAAACAAAACCAATACAGTCAAGATTAGGAGGGAAGCAATAAATTGGGAAATCATCTTTACATTTAAGGGTTCTGATAAAGATCTCATCTCTAAAATATATGGAAAATTGTCTCATATTTATAAAAATTCAAGCCATTCTCCAATTGATAAATGGTCAAAGGATATGAACAGACAAGTTTCAGAGGATGAAATTAAAACTATTTGTAGTCATATGAAAAGGTGCTCCAAATCACTATTGATCAGAGAAATGCAAATCAAGACAAACCTGAGGTACCACTACACACCTGTCAGATTGGCTAAAATGACAGGAAAAGTTAATGATGAATGTTGGAGGGGATGTGGTAAGGCTGGGACACTGATGCATTGTTGGTGGAGCTGTGAACGGATCCAGCCATTCTGGAGAGCAATTTGGCACTATGCTCAAAAAGTTATCAAACTTATACACTCAGAGAGAAGGATATGAAATATGGACCACAACGTAACATTTTCATGATCTCTATTGGCATTTGCTTGCATTGTGTTGCCTTTCTCTGATTCTTTTTTTTTTCTTGTAGATAGGATTTTTCTTGCATAACTTCTCAAGCATTTCAACATTATTAACATGTAGTGGACTTCCTGACATCTAGGGGAGGGGAGGGGACTGGGGGTAAAATTTGTAATGGAAAGCTTTGTAAAGATCAACGCTGGGGAACTACCCATACATATGTTATACAAATAAAAAGCTTTAATAAAAAAAAAAAGTTATCAAACTGTGCATACCCTTTGACCCAGCAGCATTTCTATTGGGCTTATATCCCAAAGAAATCATAAAGGAAGGAAAGGGCCCCACATGTGCAAGAATGTTTGTGGCAGCCCCTTTTGTAGTGACTAGAAACTGGAAACTGAATAGATGCCCTTCAATTGGAGAATGGCTGAATAAATTATGGTATATGAATATTATGGAATATTATTGTTTTGTAAGAAATGGCCAGCAGGACAATTTCAGAGAGGCCTGGAGAGACTTGCATGAATTGATGCTGAATGAAATGAGCAGAACCAGGAGATCCTTATATACGGCAACAACAATACTATATGACGATCAATGCTGATGGACATGGCTCTCTTCAACAATGAAATGTTTCAAACCACTTCCAATTGTTCACTGAAGAAAGCCATATACACCCAGAGAGAGGGATGTGAAATGTGGAACACAACATAACATTCTCATGCTCTTGATTGATGTTTGCCTACATTGTGTTTCCTTTATCTGATATGTCTTTTGTGTAGATATGATTTTTCTTGCACAACAATGATAAGTTTGTAAATACGTATACATATATTCGATTTGCCAATATTTTAACATAATTAACATGTAGTGGATATCCTGCTATCTAGGGGAGGGGTGGGGAGTTGGGGGGAAAAATCTGTAACAGAAAGCTATGTAAGGGTTAATGTTGAAGAATTACTCGTACATATGTTTTACAAATAAAATAAAATTTTAAAAAATATATTATACAGAAGACAGCAATAAAATACATTTCAAAGAAAAAGAAGAGCAAGAAAACAAAATGTTTCCCTGATGGGGCATTACAAATAGCTGAAGAAAGAAGGAAAGTGAAAGCCAAAGTAGAATGGAAAAGAATTTTAGAGAATAGGAGAGATAAAATTTTCTTTTCTTTTTTTTCTCTATAAACAAGTGAATGAAAAAAAAAGCATTTATTAAATGCTTCTTGTGTGCATTATTTGTAATCCAATAGATTATTATTTTTTTAATTTTTTTATTGAAGCTTTTTATTTGTATAACATATGTATGGTTAGTTCCTCAGTATTGATCTTTACAAAGCTTTCCATTACAGATTTTACCCCCAGTCCCCTCTCCTCCCCTAGATGGCAGGAAGTCCACTGCATGTTAATAATGATAAGATACTTGACAAGTTGTTTTGCAAGAAAAATCCTATCTACAAGAAAAAAAAATCAGAGAAAGCAAACACAATGCAAGCAAACATCATTAGAGAGCATGAAAATATTATGTTGTGGTCCATATTTCGTATCCCTCTCTCTGGGTGTATATGGCTTTCTTCACTGAACAATTGGAACTGTTTTGAGACATTTCTTTGTTGCAGAGAGCCATGTCCATCAGAGTTGATCATCATATAGTATTGTTGTTGCCGTGTATAATGATTTCCTGTTTCTGCTCCTTTCACTCAGCATCAGTTCATGCAAGTCTTTCCAGGCCTCTCTGAAATCATTCTGCTGGTCGTTTCTTACAGAACAATAATATTCCATAACATTCATATACCATAATTTATTCAGCCACTCTTCAAATGATGGGCATCCATTTAGTTTCCAGTTTCTAGCCACTATAAAAAGGGCTGCCCCAAACTGAGATAAAGTTTTCTTAAATGAGCAATGTGAGGAAATAGAAGCAAACAATAGAATGGAAAAGGCAAAGGAGCTCTTCAAGAAATTTAGAAATAACAAGGGAAAAGCAAAAATAGGGCATTGTAAAAGACCCAAATGGTAGAAACTTAACAGAAACAGAAGAGATTAAGAAGTGTCATAAATACACAAAAGAACTATACAAGAAAGATCTCAATATCACATATACCCAATATAGTGTAGGTAAGTGGTCCAGAACCAAACCTCCTGGAGAATGAAGTGAATCATTAGTAACAATAAAGCTAGTGGAGGTGATGGAACTCCATTTCAGCTTTTTAAAACTCTCAAAATAATGCTGTTAAAGTCCATGTATGCCAGCAATTTGGAAAACTCAACAGTGGTAACTAGATTGGAAAATATCAGCTTATATCTAAATTCTAAAGAAGAATAATGCCAAGGATTGTTTTAATTACCAAACAATTTTATTCATTTTACATGCCAGTAAGATAAAGTTTACAATTCTGTAAATTGGAAAAATAGAAGGTAATATGAAATATTTCACTGGAAAAACAAAAGACCTGAAAAAAATAGATCCAAAAAAGATAATTTAAAAATTATTGGACTACCTAAAAACATAATAAAAAAGAGCCTAGATATGATCTTTCTAGAAATCATCAGAAAAACTCTAAAATTCTAGAACCAGAGATAAAAATAGAAAGAATCTACAAATCACCTTCTGAAAGAGTTCTCAAAATGAAATTTTCCAGCAATATTATAGCCAAATTCCAGGTCAAGGAGAAAACATTGCAAGCAGCCAGGAAGAAAAAAATCAAGTATCATGGAGCCACAATCAGGATAACACACAATTTAACAGTTTGTACAGGGAATGTTTAGAAACCTTAGAATATGATATTATGGAGGGTAAAGGAACCAGTATTACAAACCAAGAATCACCTACCCAGAAAAAGTGAGTATAATCCTTCAGGGGAAAAAATGAATATTCCATGAAATAAAGGACTTTTAAGCATCTTTATGTAAAGATCAGACCTGATTAACAAAAATTAATTTTCAAATACAAAATTCTAATAAAACATTAAAAAAGTCAACAGGAAAGGGAAATCCTAAGAAATTTAATTAGGTTAAACTGTTTACATTTCTACCTGGTAAGATGATACTTGTAACTTTTAAGAGCTTTTTCATTATTAGGGAAGCTAAAAGTATATATGAACAGAGGATAAGGGTATTAGTTGAATGTGGAGAGATGATATCTAAAAAAATAAAGTTAAGGGGTGAAAGAAGAGTGGCTGGAAAAATGTAAAAGTAAAGATAAAATGGTAAGGTGAAAGAAGCAAGATAAAGCTTTTACAATGGAAGGGAAGATGGAGGAGGTTATAGGAAGTGAGTGAAGTTTATTGTCATCAGAATTTGCTCAAAGAGAGAATAAAATACACACACAATTGGGTATAGAAATATAGAAATACTTTCCTATTGGAAAGTAGGAGAGGGAGAGGATAAAAAGAAAAAGGGGGATGATAGAAGGGAGAGCAGTTTGGGAGATAGGTAATCAGAAGAAAAACATTTTTGAGGTGGGAAGTAATTTTAGCTATCTATAGGCATTTGAAAAGAATATTCTACCTCACTATTGATTGGAAAAATGCAAATTTTAAAAATTCTGAAATATTACCACATACTTATTTGATTAGCTTTTAGGACAGGAAAGGAAAATGACAAATGTTGGAGGTAATGTGAGAAAAATAAGACATTTTGGTACTGCTGGTGGAGTTGTGAACTGATTCAACCATTCTGTAGAGCAATTTGGGCCTATGACAAAAGAGCTACAAAACTATGACTACCCTTTGATCTAGCAACACACTGCTAGGTCTATATCCCAAAAGAGATAAAAAAAAAAAAGGAAAAGAATCCATATATACAAAAATATTTATAGCAGCTCTCTTCAGCAGACAAAGAATTGAAAATATGCCTATCAACTGTGGAATGCCTGAATAAATTCTGGTATGTAATTTTGATGGAATACTATTGTGCTATAAGAAGTCCATGAGTTAAATGCTCTCAAAATAATCTGTAAAGACTTCCATGAGTTGACACAAAGTGAAATGTAATTTGTACAAAGTAACAGCAGTATTGCAAGAAGATTACCTGTGAATGACATAACTATTCCATGACAATTCTGAAGGACTTATGATGAAAAATGCTATCCAGATCCAAATAAAAATCTGATGGTATCTGAATACAGATTGAAACATACTTTAAAAAAAATTTTATTTTTCAGAATTGTTTTTGGTCTATGCTTCTTTCACAGCCTATTATGGAAATGTTTTGCATAAGCATATATATATAACCTTTATTGAATTGCTTGCATTCTCAATGAGGAGTTTAGGAGGGAAGAAAAGAAGAGAATCTGCAATTCAAAGTTTTAAAAACAAATGTTAAACAAGTTTTTATATATAAATGGGGGAAAATAAAATACTAATAAAGATAAAAAAATAGATCTTTCAAATTACCAAAACCTTCCCCACTTCAAACTCAAAATATTGGATCAGAAGAATGTTTTCAAAAAATTTCAAGTTTTGTTGACATAACTGTGTGCATTAAATGATGATAAAGCTTTAAAAAAAGAGCAGGATAATTTTCAAAGAAACAGAGGAAATAGAGACCAAATTGCCATGATTCACTGCATTATAGGGAAAGCAAGAAGTTACTTGCTTTCATGGACTACCCTGAAGTCTTTGATTATGTGTATCACAACAAAATGTAGGAAGTCCTTCTTAAAGACGAACAAAATGATATCACTTTATTAGAGTTGAACTACAGTGATCTCAGAATTCTCTTCCACAAATTGGACTCAAATATGAACATTTGTGATGGCTTCTCTAATTTTGCCCATTTCACATTTCTCCTGAGCTAATTCAATTCTGTTTTGTTCAAATTGCACAGCACCTTCTCTGATGGGGGCGCACCATGGTGGGTGATTCTGTATCAGTGTCTTGATTCTAAAGTTCTTAAAAGATACCTTGAGAGTGTCCTTGTATCACTCTTCTTAACCACCTTGTGAATGCTTGCTCAGGGTGAGTTTTCTATAAAATAATTTTTTGTAAGTATACATTTGGCATTAGAACAATGTGACCATTCCAATGTAGTTGTGCTCTCTATAGTAGACTTGGAATGCTTAATAGTTTAGTTTGAGAAAGGATCTCAGTGTCTGAAGATGAGAGTATCAGATCATCATACTTGCCTCCTCAGGAACTTGTATGTGGGCCAAGAAACAATAGTTAGAACTGAACATGGAACAATTGATTGGTTTAAAATTGGAAAAGGTAGAAGTCTGTATATTCTATAAACACTATATTATGTGAAATGCCAAGCTGGGTGAATCAAAAAGTGAAATTAAGGTTGCCATAAGTAATATCAATAATCTTAGATATGCAGAGGATACAGTTGTGATGGCTGAAAGTGAAGAATTAAGAAGCTTCTTATGAAAGTAAAAGAAGACAATGTAAAAGCTGGCTTGAAGCTTAATATTAAAAAAAAATAACAGTATCTTGGAAACTCCTCCCACCACTTGCAGGAAAATACAGGGAACAGAAATAGAAGCAATGCTAGATTTTATATTCTTGGGTTCAAAAATCACTGCAGGCAACAATGACAATTGTGAAATTAAAATACTTTTTCTCCTTGGAGTGAAGTCTATGTCAGATTTGAATAGCATACTAAAAATCAAAGCCATAACTTTGCCAGCAAAGTTCTTTATAGGTAAAGCTATGTTTTGTTTTGTTTTCCAGTAATGGCGCTTGACTTGAGAGTTGTATCAGGAAAGATAAGTGCTGCTGAATTGACACTTTCAAATTGCAGTGCTGGAAAATATTTTTGAGAGTACTTTGGACAACAAGGTGGTCAAATCAGTAAATACTTAAAGAAATTGATTCAGGCTATTCATTGACAGATAAAATAGAGAAACTGAAGCTTAAATATTTTGGCCAAATAATGAAAAAACAGGACTCACTGGAAAAGACTTTGATGTTGGGAAAGACTGGAGGCCAAAAAAAAAAAAGGAATTTCAGAGGATGAGCTGGATAGATAGTATCATGGAAGCGGTGAACATAAACCTGGACAAACTTTGAGAGATACTGGAGGATAGACAGTTCTGGTGTGCTAGGGACTATGGGTCACAAAGTGTCATGACTAAATAACTAAACAATAACAATAAATTTTGCTTTTACCTTATATGAGATTATATTTTCACTTCTATTTTTTTAATTCATTTGAAACATAAACATTTTACTTTAACTCTCTCTTTTTTAAAATTGATTTTTTTTTCAAACATGGTTGTTGTAAATAATGTATAATTTGAGAATTCAAGTCATTCTCCAATTGACAAATGGTCAAAGGATATGGACAAACAACATATTCTAGTCATATGAAAATTACTCTAAATCACTATTGATCACAGAAATGCAAATTGAGACAACGCTGAGGTATCACTACATACCTCTCAGATTGGCTAAGATGACAAGAAAAGATAACGGCAAATGTTGGAGGGGAAGTGGCAAAACTGGGATACTAACACATTGTTGTGGAATTGTGAACTGATCCAACTATTCTGGAGAGCAATTTGGAACTATGCTCAAAAGGTTATCAAACTGTACAAACCCTTTGATTAAGCACTGTTTCTACTGTTTATACTGGGTTTATAACCCAAAGAGATCTTAAAGGAGGGAAAGCGATCCACATGTGCAAAAAAGTTTGTGGCAGCCCTTTTTGTAGTGGCAAGAAATTGGAAACTGAATGGATGCTCATCAGTTGGAGAATGGCTGAATAAGTTATGGTATATGAATGTTATGGAATATTATTGGTCTGTAAGAAATGATCAGCAGGATGATTTCAGAGAGGCCTGGAGAGGCTTACATGAACTGATGTTAAGTGAAATGAGCAGAAACAGGAGATCATTGTACAAAGCAACAATAAAATTATATGATGATCAATTCTGATGGATGTGGTTCTTCTCAACAATGAGACGATGAAAGCCATCTAACCCAGAGAGAGGTCTGTGGGAACTAAGAGTGGATCACAACATAGCATTTTCACTCTTTTTGTTGTTGTTTGCTGGCATTTTATTTTGCTTCTCTTTTTTTCTGGTTTGATTTGATTTTTCTTGTGCAGTAAGATGATTGTATAAATATATATGCTCATATTGGATTTGCATATATTTTTACCATGTTTAACATATATTGGATTACTTGCCATCTAGGGGAGAGGGTCGAGGGAAGGGGAGGAAATTGGAACACAAGAGTCAATGATGAAAAATTATCCTATAATATGTTTTGAAAATAAAAAGCTTCAATAAAAAATTTAAAATATTTAAAAATGTTTAATTTTGCTTTACTTTCTTGTATATTGCAATATTTTCTTCTATTTTATATGGGTGAATTTGTTCCATTCACATTCATTTAAAATTGCTATTTTAATACTTCCCTCTAACCTATTCTATTTTCTTCTTTTTTCCTTCACACCCTACTCTCTACAAAAATGATGCAAAGAAAGAAATGTATTCAACACCAGTTATCTATGCTTGGTGCAATCTGTCACATTGCCCTTTTCTCTTCCCTTCTTTCAGATTCCAATCACAGGCATATATTCTTTCTTTTTTTTCCTTTAAAACATTCTTTTACAACACATTTTCTGAAACAAATTTGACTTATGAATAATTAGTCTTAGTTTTTATTTTTCTTATTTTCCCTTTCCTCTTTTCTCTCCCATTTCTTCATATTTCTGTGTTATTAACTTTGTGTGAATGTATATATTTTCTATCCTTCTTTGATAAAGTCAGGTAAAAGTGAGTCTCATGTGAGATTATTCCTCAACTCTTCCTACATGTTTTTATAGTTTTATATTTGCATACCTCATTCATTTAAAAAGTAATTTATTCCTTTCTCCTCAAATGTATTCTTTTTTCTTCCTTTTGTTTCTTTATTTTAAGGTTATCAAAACAAAGCAAAGCTAATTTCCTGCCTCCTCATGATTATATAATCTAATTAAAATGCCTTAGCCCTTCTATGAAGGATAGTTACTCCTTTCCATAAAAAAGTGCTCTTTATGAATCCCAACTCAGCTGTCCCACCATCTCCTGCTGTCTTGAAATATTATTAAATTTCTTTTTAACTTTCTCTTTCCGAGAGAGTCCCAAACATAGAAATGCCTTTTTAATACCTATGAGGTGGATTCATGATCATTGCTTGAAAAAATTGATTCACTATGTGAATCCTTTACCTTTCTCATCATTACTTAGTCCCTTGGTTTTCCTAAATCTTTGTTGGATTTGTTGTGCAAGGGAGGTAAGCTATTCTACTCTACCATCTTTCCTGTTGCATGATACAGCTTAGAATTGCATCAAAATTTTTGGAACAATAAAAAAAAAAGTTTTTTGGGACATCCTGTATAATACATATTGAGAAGCAACACAGTGTATTATGTAGCTTCAGAGGAAAGGCAATCTAAAAGTAAGCCCTACTTCTGATATGTTACATTTTTAATAGAATATAAACTCCTTGAAGGCAGAGACTTTCTTTTTCTTTGTAGCTATATGCATACAAGGCTATTTAAGCTATTAGCAAATTTACAACAGCATTAAGATATGAAGAGCACTTTGCATAGTATATTAATATTTCTTATTACTACTATTTTACATTCTCCTAGATATAGCAATGACCTAAGATTACCAGTTTCCAACAATGTCACTGATTTAGATTATCAAACAGGTTTTCATCCTGATGTCTTGATCAATTCCAACTAAGCATCCTAAATATACAGAAATTCTTCAATTGGGGCTAGTAGGCATTTTTGTGGGTTCATTTCTATTTTCTATTTCTTTTAGTTTTTGAGAATGTATGTAATATCTATATCTATATCTATATCTATATAACATATACATTTATAAATGATGCATATTTGTATATAATACATTTGTGTACTTGCTGGTTATTGGCTCCTCTCCTTAAACTCTAGTCAGGGTATTTTTCAATGTAAGTTAAATTACTGAGTGGGGGAAAGGGAGTGCCTACACTGCTTTTCACATAAAAATTTTTGTAGGACAGCTAAATATATTTTATTCACCAAATTTCCTCCCAGAAGTTTTCAAGTTTGTGATTCTGTGTTTATCATGTTTTCTGGTTCCTAGAAGCAAGTGGATTAATCTATCTTCCTTGGTTTCCCCTGCTTGTTTTTTTTTTTTTTGTTTAGGATTGGGAGAGAGAGAAAGATGGGGAAAAAAAGAATTCTAGGTGTGTAGTAAAGATGAACTCATTTAAAGAATTCTTTGAAGATAAAAAGTGCTCTGATGTGCTGAGTATTAGCTTTGAGCCAAAATAATTCTTCATCTTCTTAAAACTTCAGCTTTTGAAGGATAAATGATAGGAAAAGAATACACTACTTTACTGGGGTCTCCTATTGTAATGATGGAGGTTAGGGATAGCAAAAAATTTAAGAAGCAGAGAAAAGAAAGCCAAAACACTTCATGCAACAGTTGCCTTAGTGACTGCAAGGAGAAGTCTGACTCAATTAAGTAGGTTTTGTTTTTGTTTCTTGTTTTTTTTTTTTTTTTTCTGGTAGATTTCATGATTTTAAATCTAAAACAAACAGGGATAGTTAGGAAAAAAGAGTTGAGTAAGAAAGAGTTAAATCCTCAGAATCTTCATTTTCTTCTTCCCTATCCCACTTTTTAATTTTTTTGGTTAAATATTCCACATTGAATAGCATGTGGAAAATTGGCATTTCCAGTGAATAAAAATCAACTGGCAAACAACAAAAGGAAAAGGAAGGAATGCTGTTGGATACTGTATGGCTTATCTTGTCTTGTCAGAGAAAGAACATGTGTGAATCAATTGGTCTAAGATGAATGTTACCTACATGTCTGGCTCCCATTCAAATGTGTTTGGTCCTTATGCCAAATTCATTCATCTGAGATGTCTAAAAAAATACAAATAACTATTTTTTCAGTCATTTAAGGCTTAAAACAGGGAAGACCATGAAAGCATCATGGGTGAACAAATGTCCAAATGTTCCACTTGAGAAAACATGCTCACTTTTATTTTCTTTTCAGGAAGCACTTAAAAAAGAAAGACCAAATCAGTCTAGAGACCAGCAAAAGCATCTGCAGCATTCTGGAATTTCAAGAAAGTTACTAATCTGATCTTTCCAAAGGAAGCATTCCTTTTAAGAATATACTCACACACACACATACTTAAGACTTTTCATTATTTCAAAATAGTTCTATTAATACACAATAATCCCTCACCTGACCCTGAAATATGGTTACAGAAACAAAGTGTTTTCCCAAATGACTTAATAGCCATGCTTTCTTCTATAGGAGTGTAAAAGAGGGTAGGCAATATGTAAACATTAGCTTATTGAAATAAACTTTGTCTAACTTAAGTCAGAACACCAGAGTATTCGTGTTAGTGCTCTTATTTCACAATCGTGGTTATCTTCAGGAGCACAGGGTCATTTGACAGCAAAAAAAATTCTTTCTGAGAAATGATCCATTGCTTATTGAATACACACATTTTACCAAACAGGTGATTGTTGGTGTCTACTTTATTCCCACAGTTTAGTGAGGTACTAAAATAATAGGAATTTTAGAGAAGGAAAGAACATTTCAACAGAAGAGTGGTGGTTAAACAATAAAGATTGTGATTAGCTACTTGAAGAAAAGCCTAGCATATATGCCCAAAGGAGGTCAAATAAGGTCATGGAAAGGTAACATCCATCACCATGAATTTTTCCCATTACATCAGGACTCTGGAGTGTTGCAGTTGAACTCATTGCTATTGTTAGTCAATGCAGTTAAATTCCAATGACGTTAAATACATTTCAAAAGAATTTAGCTTTCAAAACCTCAATGAGCTAGCATTGTCCATTATGCTCTTTGGAGAAAAAAGATACTAATGAGTAAAAAAGCAAACCAATAAGGTATTACCTACAAAAAAAACCTATAATTTGTCTTGGGAAGACCTAAAATAACTATGTGTAGAGCAGAGGTAGCTTTGGCCAATTCCTGAGTGAGCTCTGAATCAGCTTAAAGTGTAACAGAAAAATATTTAACAAAATAAGTAAAAAACAGTACAACATAGATCATGTTAATTTGTAGTTTTCTAAGTCAATATGCAACCTGCAGGGATTGTATTTCTATTTGAGTTTAATATTACTAGACAAAATCACATATAGGCACTTTAAGCAACCAGCAATAGAGATGCACTCTCATAGCAATGCCACTTTTTTTTTTTTAAATAAAAATTATTGGTCATTTCTAGGAGCAGGGCCAAGATGGCAGAGTAGGGAAAGCTAAACACTCCCAATATTTCCCTCCAAACAGCTTTTAAAATAACACCCAACATCAAATTCTGGAGTAGCAGAATCAAGAAAAGGTCAGTGAATCATTCTTCCAGTCTAAGACAACAGAGGAGGTAAAAAGAGAGAGAGAGATAAAGCGACAGAGATAGACAGAAACATAGAGACACACATACACATAGAGGGAGAAGGAAGGGGGGGAGAGAGAGACAGAGAGACAGAGAGACACAGAGAGATACAGAGACAGATATAGACAGAGATAGAGAGATAGAAACAGACATTCACAGAGACACACACACACACAGACAGAAATAGAGATAGAGAGATGGAAGCAGACATATACACAGAGACAGAAAAAGATAAAGAGACAGAAACAGAGATAGAGAGACAAAAAACAAAAAGAGAGACACAGAGAGAGTTGTGCTAACCCTGAATGCAGATTTAATACTGTTTAGCAACTCCAGTACCTACATGCATTTCTGGGTCATGGTTCAAGAAAACTGTCTCCAGTCATCCTGATCTCTATCTTGCCACTAGACTCAGATTGCTCTGGATGAGAAACTGAGGTTGGTGGTTTTGCACAGCCCTCCTTCACTTAAATCATATTCACTTCTATGACATGGCATCACCTCCCTGATGTTATGTTATTCTTCAGGAATGAAAGACAAATAACAACATGGTTCAATGATAGAGAATAATATTTTTGATCAAAAGGAAGTGGGGGCTGTGAGGAATAATTGTTTGGCTACTCCATTGTCAATATTCACTTCTAGGTAATAGTTCAAAGAGAGAAGAGCTTTCAGTGAAGTGGAAGTAGAAACCCTAAAAGGAAGAATCACTTCTGGGCTCCAAGAGATCAGAAACACTGAAGAATAATGTAGGGTTCCAGTCCCAAGACAGGAGGAGTCCTGAGGAACAACATCAACTTCAATCTTAAAGGATCAGGGGCTTTTCTTGGGTATCACAGACCATGATAGCAGTGAATATACCCCTCCCTAAATCATATGACCTTGGAAACACCAAAAACTTCTTACCTACCAGAACTATTACTGAAAATTGAAGTGAGAAAAAGCCTGAAGCTTGAAACAGAGATACTCCCTTCCTCCTACACTGGGAACACAGTCTAACAATTACATATAATTCAAAATCAAGAAATAGAATGGGGGAATGAGAAAACAATATAATAAATGACTTTTGACAAGGAAGACTGACACAAACTCAGAAGAAAAGTCAAAAAAGAAAAGGTGACATATCTCATTGGAAAAATAAATGACTTAGAAAAATAGATGAAAAACACACAATTTAAGAATTATTGATCCACCTGAAAGCCTTGATAAAAAAGAGCCTAGATACTATATTTTAAGAAATCATCAACTGCCCCAATATTTTAGAAGCATATAATAAAATAGAAATGGATAGAATTTATTGATCCCTGAAAGAATTTATTGGGATCCCTGAAAGAGATCTCAAATGAAAATTCCCAGGAATATAATAGCCAAATTCCAGAATTCCCAAGTCAATAGAAAACATTTCTGAAAATAGCCATCCAAATGCCATATCTTTGTCAGAATAACACAAGATCTAGCAGCTACCATAATAAAGGAGGAGAGCATTTAAAACATTATATTCCAGAAAGTAAAAGATCTAGGATTACAACCAAGACTAACCTATCCAGCAAAACTATTATCCTTTAAAGGGAAAGATAAATTTAATGAAATAGAGAAGATTCAAGCTGTCTTGATGAACAGACTAGAGCTGAATAGAAACTTTGACTTCATACACAAGACTCAAGAAACATAAAATGTTAAACATGAAAGAGAAGTAAAAGGGATTCAATAAGTTAAATTGTTTTCTTTTCTACATGTGGAGGTGATTATTAGGGCAGTTAAAAGGAATCTACATAGAAAGAGGTCTAGAAGATGTTCAGGAAAGACTAGTCCCTCAAGTGTGAAGCTTCCAATCCCTTTTCAAGGCTGCTGAACATCTTTTGTGTTTATCTGATTCATCTTCACCTGTTACCTGTGCTCCAAGAAGCTTTAGCATGTACAATGGCCACACCCAACTGAACCATTTTGGCAGAAGGGCTAAACCAGGTTGAGGGTAACCAAGGGGTCTCAAATAGGTAGCAAATTGGGGTGTGTGTCTTTTCAAGTACATGAAGGCTTGGCAGAAGGGACAGACAAGAATAATCTCTTACAATGACCCCGAAAGATGCAGAAACAGGCTGAGGTGCAGCACTTAGAGCTTTGTCAGACATTTATCCCCATGCATCCTCAACCATCACTAGAAATTTTGAATTTTGTCTTGCCACTGAACATTAATGATGCTTAAAGATAAAATGACTTTGTGCAACTCTGCCTCACTTTAATCCAATTTATGCACATGTCAAAAGATATCACCATACCATTTTATCACTTCTTAAAAATTTACTTTAAATTCCTGTGGCAATAGACAAATGACAAAGCAGCAGATATGGATATACTGGGAGTTATAGTCACAACCATGCACACAGGTGGCCTAGGCTATAAAGTCATTTTGCCATTGTACTGAAGCAGCTGTGGGATTTAACAATCCCTTAGGTGTTTGAGCAGTTTTTTTTTTTTTTTTAAAGGCTCATACTGCTCTTCTCTTGGCATGAGGAATAAGATAGAAAAGGTAGCCTAAAAATTATCTGCTTTACTAAACACTGACCTGTTTGCTATGGCAAGTGGGAATCCCACATTGTGATCAAAACATACAGAAAAAAAATACAAAATCTTTTGTGAAGATGTTTTTACTTACCATCAGTACACAGCATGTGCTCATGCTTAGGCACAACATGAAATCCAATAGACCTGAAAGATGAATAACTCTTGTTGAGAGAGAATTTATTAGGTATCACATTCAAGTAACAGCTCTGAATGAAACAAGGCTGGCAAATGAAGAACTACTTAATTGAAATCAGTGGCATGCATGTTTTTCTGGAAATGGCTACAATAAAGGGGAGCACTATGAAGCTGACGTAGATTTTATAATCACAACTAATCTAGTGAAGAGGCTTATGGATATCAAAAGGAGTAAGTAACAGACTTGCAACAATGCAATTGCCCCTTTGCAGGAAAGCAACACACAACCATTATCAGTACATATGTTCCCACCACAACAAACTGTGATTACATCAAAGAAAAAAATTATGAAGTCCTTGAGATCACCATCATCAATATAGCCAAAAGCTAATAGTTCTGTGTGACACCAGAGTACGTACAGACTAATATATATATATATATATTATATATAATATATATATATTATATATATATGTATATAATATATATATATTATATATATATATATATATATGAGTCCTTGAGAAGAGTAGAATTAGAAACAGCAATAGCAATGGTTACTTACTGCTTAAGGCATGGGCATCTCATGACTTCATCACCAAATTGTCTTCCACTTACCTAAACACAAATAAAACTTCATGGATGCAATCTTGCTACAATCATATTTAATAGATTATGTCATTATGAGAAGAAGAAACAAAATGTGAGGGTAATGAAGGTAATGAATGGACTCATGATGAAAAAAAGTTATATCTACAGAGAGAACTAATGAATGCTGAGCACAAATTGAAGCACACTTATTTTTACTGTATTTTCCTTGTGTGTGTTTTCTTGGCTAATATGGGAATATGTTTTTTTTTTCATTATTTCACATATATAATTGTATTCAAATTGTTTGCCTTCTAAGAGAAGAAGGGCAGGAGAGAAAGAATTTGAGACTCAAATTTTTTTTTAAAAAATGGTTAATAAAAAATAAAAAGGATTTAAAAAAAAACAAAAGAAAAAATATTGTGATTCTTGTTAATAGCATTACCCTTGATTAGTTTAAATCACAGAATCACAAGATCTCAGAGGCTCAGTAGACCTCAGAATCTATCTAATCCAAGCTACGCTTGAATATGAATCCATTGTACAATATTCCCTAAATTGGCCATTCAATCTCAACTTGGACATCTCTAGTAAGGGAGAACAATTGAGTCATTGAATTGTAGAATTTATATCATGAAGCTACATCAGAATTCATTGAGGTTAATTTAGTCATCTTGTGAAAAAGGAAACTGAGGCCCATACAGGTGAAATAAGTTTCCCAAGGTCACAAATAAAGTTTGGATTTGAACTAAATCTTCTGAATTTAAATTTTTGTCCTTTCTACTATGAAGGTCCAGATTGATGACAGTGACATTTCTGCCAGGGTTATTAAAAGAACTATAGAATGGACCGAAGGGATGGTATAATTAATAAACTGATATATACAAAGTTATGATGGAGCATATAGTAGGTGTGAATGGAATGCATATGGGAGAAAGCAGGTGATACTCAGAATTTCATTCCAGCATCCATGTACTGAGAAGTCTGTTTATAACTGTATTGATATCATCATTGTATGATATGTGGGAAAGTTTAGATAGTACAATCAGAGGGTAGTACATGGGGAGGAACTCACTCCAACTCAATAGCTAGTAGTTTCCTATTTTAGTTAATTGGAGTTGATAAATAGATACTGGGCTCAGTTTTGTCTTTTTTTGTTTTGGGTTGCTAGATTGAAAGGGCTAATACCCTCTAAATTCAATATTCTGTGAAAAAAGTTTCAGCTGCCCCACTCTGGTTCCTTCTCTGAAAGAAAATACCAGAATCAGAGGAGTGATGATAATATAATCAGATTTATTCTAGGCCATTTTATCTGAATACTATAAATTTTATAATGGTTGTAATCATGCACATAACATTAAAAATCTTCCCATATGGATAAACTCATACTATGGTAGAAGCCAATGACTATGGTTAAGAAAACAAAGTTTGGATAATGAAAATTTGAATACTCAAAATGTGTCATATCCTTTCATGTGACTAATGCCATCAGAGGGATTGAGCAAAAGAGTATGATTGCATCATAACAATAGACTCATAACTACTTAAAAAAAAACCTCAAACACATATTCTGTAACATACTTTTATAATTGGATACAAAAAGGGATATGCTATTGCAATTCACAAAGTAAATTTAGAACTACAGTGTAGAAGAATGGTGGGCTTGAAATTGAGTTTGAAGGATACAGTTAGAGTACTTTTTATTTTAATACAAAACTTTTTGGAAGATGGGTCTTAAATAAATGATCAAAGTTATTGAATTGTTGCATGAACATGGTCAACTTATCTAGACATTGAGAGGTGGTAAAGAAATTAGTGAGCATCTGATGATTAATTTTAAAGAATGGAATTCTTTTTTGGAATTATTGTAGCTAGTATATAGAAAGTTGATAGTAGAGTCAGGAAGTCTAATGATTAATTTTTAAAAATGGAATTCTCTTTTGGAGTTATTATGGCCAGTGTATAGAGAATTGATAGTAGAGTCAAGAAGTTCTTGCTTCATGTCCCACTTCTGATACATACTGTTTAAGTGACTATGAGCAAGTTACCACATCTTTCAGTACTCTAGACAGATTTCTCAAATTATATAACAGACCTGTTACATTGGTGGAAGGTGGAAGGAAATTTCACACAAGAACGGTTTTATATTGATGAAATCATAGAGTTGCACCAAATATATGAATGGTAAAAGAATATTTATCAAATTCTTATTAAGTACCAGGCACATTACTAAATGATTGGAAATTAAATAGAAAAACAAAATAGTTATTGCCCTCAAAGAGCTTTATTCTAAAAAGGAGAAATAACCCATATAGAGAAGTGATTCAGCCAAAACAACCAAAAACAAACAAAACAAACAAACAAACAAAAAAAAAACAGAAACAATGATGATGAGTTGATCAGTAATAGCCCCATAGCTCATTGATATATCCTCTCCAGAAGCAATGGCATGTTTTTGGTTAAAATATCATAGTACTGTTAGGGTTAAAAAAGTTGGAGTGGAGTATGGTACAAAATAGAGTACAAGCTAGGCTGGACTGCTAGCTTGGTGGTTGATTATGAGTCAATGATATAGTGGTCTAGATTACTAATCAACACAACTCAGAACCAAAGTTTAAGTTCTGATGTTAAAGATACACACACACACACACACACACACACACACATCTCTTGTTAGTTACATTTGTTTCTCATAAATTTGAAAGTGTGTCAGCCATCAAACTATGTTTCATGATAGCCAAAGTGGAAGAAGTTTTAATTTGTGGAAGCCTTACAACATATGAGCAAGGAAAATGTCAGTCACTCTCATTTTACTTCCAAATAGACTAGTAATGATTGGAATTTTTGTCAAACTCACAGAAAATCTTTTAAAGAAATTAAATAATTTTGAAATGAAGTCTGGAGAAAAGATTTAAAAGCAGAGATGTCTTACTCACTATTTTCCCCTCATTATGGGTCTTTCTAAAAGATGCCTTTCCATATTCAGTTTTATGCCAAGGATGATTTCTTTCTCCATTTTTTTTTTTTTTTTTTTTGCTAAACCATGTTACTGTTCTCTTTATGAACTTTGTTCTAAATTAACTGCCTCCTTAAAGTTAACCCATTAAGCCACATCTACTTTTGATTCATGCATTCACTTCAGTATTCAATCAGTATTCTGGGGCAATGTATGTATAGTTACAATGGTGCTCATTCATTCTTATGTTTTCTTATATACATGGCTATCTATTGATATTGTTATGTAAACATATACACATGTAATATGTATGTTACACATTATATAGTATATTTTATATTACGTATATACACACACATATACATATATATATGTATATATACATATATACACACATTATATATAACTCAATCACAAAAGGCTTAGATTGGCTGCTCTCCCGGTACCCAAGGGCTGAAGAGTCTTAGAGCTTAGAGGAACTTCTTACCTAGGGAAAAAGCTATATATTCACACTAGAACTTGAGGGCAGTCTTTTTTTTTTTT
This sequence comes from Myrmecobius fasciatus, assembly GCA_023553655.1. Lineage (NCBI taxonomy): Eukaryota > Metazoa > Chordata > Mammalia > Dasyuromorphia > Myrmecobiidae > Myrmecobius > Myrmecobius fasciatus. The sequence goes on along the minus strand of JAJPUD010004217.1, from coordinate 164,209 downwards.
TTTTTTTTTTTTTGCATCAGTGGCAATTTTTAAATCTCTCTGGGAAAAAAAAAAAAAAGATAATGAGAGAGCCTGAAAGAGTAAGCCAGGAAAAGAGGAGGGCAGCAGCTAAGTGGCACAGTAGATAGAGTACCAGCCCTGAAATTGGGAGGACCAAGTGCAAATTTGACCTCAAACACTTAACACTTCCTGGCTATGTGACCCTGGGCAAGTCACTTAACTCTGATTGCCTCAGGAAAAAAAAAAAAGTAATCTAAGGTGGAAAGAGAGGAATTGCAGAATTGTGGCAATAGCAATAAACAACATCAGCCAGTAGACGATGTTTTTTAGAACTTATATTTGTAGTTGCTATATCTTTGTTCTTTCCTTGGCTTGCTACCTAGTTTATTAACATAGGGTTACTAAACTATGACTACTTGTAAAAAACCAAAACATCAGAATGATGGTGAATTCATGCCACTGTTTCTCTTTTAGTATCACATGCAACATATTGTTTCTCTACTATTTTAATTTATTCTTTAGTTATTTATATGATGGTTTTCTAAAGAAGATTGTTTTAATTAATCCCTGAGTTGTTTTTTTTTTTCTACAGAGAATAAAATATGTATTGGAAAGCTGATGGATCATTGAATATAATTAAGAAGTTTGTTTTGGGACTCAGAACTTTTTTTTTTATTAAAGCTTTTTATTAGTGTAACATATGTATGGGTAGTTCCCCAGCATTGATCTTTACAAAGCTTTCCATTACAAATTTTACCCCCAGTCCCCTCCCCTCCCCTAGATGGCAGGAAGTCCACTACATGTTAATAATGTTGAAATACTTGACAAGTTATGGAAGAAAAATCCTATCTACAAGAAAAAAAAGAAAATCAGAGAAAGGCAACACAATGCAAGCAAATATCAATAGAGATCATGAAAATGTTATGTTGTGGTCCACATTTCATATCCCTCTCTCTGGGTGCATATGTTTTTCTTCAGTGAACAATTGGAACTGGTTTGAGACAATTCTTTGTTGCAGAGAGCCATGTCCATCAGAATTGATCATCATATAATATTGTTGTTGCTGTGTATGATGATCTCCTGGTTCTGCTCGTTTCACTCAGCATCAGTTCATGCAAGTCTCTCCAGGCCTCTCTGAAATCGTCCTGCTGGTCGTTTCTTACAGAGCAATAATATTCCATAACATTCATATACCATAATTTATTCAGCCACTCTCCAATTGATGGGCATCCCTTCAGTTTCCAGTTTCTAGCCACTACAAAAAGGGCTGCCACAAACATTCTTGCACATGTGGGTCCCTTTCCCTCCTCTAAGATCTCTTTGGGATATAGGCCCAGTAGAAACACTGCTGGGTCAAAGGGTATGCACAGTTTGACAACTTTTTGAGCATAGCTCCAAATTGCTCTCCAGAATGGTTGGATCAGTTCACAGTTCCACCAACAATGTATTAGTGTCCCAGTTTTCCCACATCCCCTCCAACATTCATCGTTATCTTTTCCTGTCATTTTAGCCAATCTGACAGGTGTGTAGTGGTACCTCAGAGTTGTCTTAATTTGCATTTCTCTGATCAATAGTGATTTGGAGCAACTTTTCATGTGACTAGAGATGGTTTTAATTTCATCATCTGAAAATTGTTCATATCCCTTGACCACTTATCTATTGAAGAGTGGCTTGAATTCTTATATATATGAGACAATTCTCTATATATTTTAGAAATGAGGCCTTTATCAGAACCATTGAATGTAAAGATGATTTCCCAATTTGATGCTTCCCTCCTAATCTTGTCTGCATTTGTTTTATTTGTACAGAAACTCTTTAACTTAATATAATCAAAATTATCCATCTGGTGTTCAATTAGGAGTTCTAGATCTTCTTTGGACATAAATTTATTCCATCTCCACAAGTCTGAGAGATAAACTATATTACGTTCCTCTAACTTGCTTACAAAGTCCCTCTTTATATCTAGATCATGAACCCATTTAGATCTTATCTTGGTATATGGTGTTAGGTATGGGTCAAGCCCTAATTTCTTCCACACTAGTTTCCAATTTTCCCAGCAGTTTTTGCCGAATAGTGAGTACTTATCCCAAAAGCTAGGGTCTTTGGGTTTATCAAACACTAGATTGTTAAGGTTATTGCCTAGATTGTCCTGATAACCTATCCTGTGCCACTGATCGACTGCTCTATTTGTTAGCCAGTACCAAATGGTTTTGATGACTGCTGCTTTATAATATAGTTTTAGATCTGGTACAGCAACGCCACCTTCATCTGCCTTTTTTTTTTTTTTCTTTAATCCCCTTGAAATCCTTGACCTTTTGTTCTTCCAAATGAACTTTGCTACTATTTTTTCTAGATCTGTAAAATAATTTCTTGGGAGTTTGATTGGTATGGCACTAAATAAGTAGATTAGTTTGGGTAGTATTGTCATTTTTATTATGTTCGCTCTGCCTACCCATGAGCACTTAATATTTTTCCAATTGATTAGGTGTGATTTTATTTGTGAGGAAAGTGTTTTGTAGTTTAGATCATATAGTTTCTGACTTTTCCTTGGCAGATAGATTCCCAAATATTTTATCCTATCATCTGCTATTTGGAATGGAATTTCTTTTTGTATCTCTTGCTGCTGAACTTTGTTGGTAATATATAAAAATGCTGATGATTTATGTGGATTAATTTTGAATCCTGCCACTTTGTTAAAGTTGTGAATTGTTTCTAGTAGTTTTTTAGTTGAGTCTCTAGGGTTCTCTAAGTATACCATCATGTCATCTGCTAAGGGTGATAATTTGGTTTCTTCATTACCTACTCTGATTCCTTTTATCTCTTTTTCTTCTCTTATTGCTAAAGCTAACATTTCTAATACAATATTAAATAGTAATGGTGACAGTGGGCAGCCTTGTTTCACTCCTGATCTTATTGGGAATGGTTTTAGTTTGTCTCCATTACATATGATGCTTGCTGATGGTTTTAAATAGATGCTACTGATCATTTTGAGGAAAAGCCCATTTATTCCTATACTCTCTAGTGTTTTTAATAGGAAAGGGTGTTGGCTTTTATCAAATGCTTTTTTTACATCTATTGAGATAATCATATGTTTTTTTTTTAGTTTGGTTATTAATATAATTAATTATGCTGATACTTTTCCTAATATTGAACCAGCCCTGAATCCCTGGTATAAATCCTACTTGGTCATAGTGTACTATCTTGGGGATGACTTTCTGTAATCTCATTGCTAATATCTTATTTAAAATTTGTGCATCAATATTCATTAGGGAAATGGGTCTATAGTTTTCTTTCTCTGTTTTCACCCGACCTATCAGTACCATATTGGTCTCATAGAAGGAATTTGGCAGTATACCTTCTGTCCCTATTTTCTCAAATAGTTTGTGTAGTATTGGAATTAATTATTCTTTGAATGTTTGGTAGAATTCACATGTAAATCCATCTGGCCCTGGAGATTTTTTCTTAGGGAGTTGGTTAATGGCTTGTTCTATTTCTTTTTCTGATATGGGGCTATTTAAATAATTTATATCCTCTTCTGTTAACCTGGGCAATCTATATTTTTGTAGATATTCCTCCATTTCATTTAGATTATCAAACTTACTGGCATAAAGTTGGGCAAAGTAACTCCTAATTATTGCTCTATTTCCTCTTCATTGGAGGAAAGTTCTCCCTTATCATTCTTGAGACTAACAATTTGATTTTCCTCTTTCCTTTTTCTTATCAAATTAACTAAAGGCTTATCTATTTTGTTGGTTTTTTTGTAGAACCAACTCTTAGTTTTATTTATTAATTCAATAGTTTTCTTATTTTCAATTTTATTTATCAAGTGTGTGATATACACTTTTAGAGCCCAACCTGATGAGAGTAAGATTTACACAATGCTCATCTCCCTCCCCTCTTTCTCTCAATTATATTAGGTTTTCTTTGCCTCTTCAAGAGATTTTACCTTGTTTTTACCTCCTTTTTTTAATCTTATTTTACCACTTTTTCCCTCTTTTCCCCAGTATGACAACCTTTTCCCCTCTAGTTCTCTTTTTCATATTATCAAAGTAATATCTAGTTAATTATACCCCCAAACTTTAAGTATCCCCCTACTAGAAATAAAGTTCTCAAGAGTCCTTTCCTTTTTACCTTTTTATGCATTTCTTGAGTTCTGTGTGTGGATGTCGAATTATTTGTTCAGATCTGGTCTTTTCATTAGAAATAGGTGATATTCACCTATATCATTGAATGACCATCTTCTTCCCTGGAGGATAATGCTCATTCTAGCTGGATAGGTTATTCTTGGCTGTAATCCAAGTTCCTTTGCCTTTCGGAATAACTGGTTCTAGGCCCTTCGATCCTTCAATGTGGAGGCTGACAGATCATGTGTGATTCTGATTATTGATCCTCGGTATTTAAATTGTTTCTTTCTAGCTGCTAGCAGAATCTTTTCCTTGGTGCTATAGTCCTAAAATTTAGTCATGATATTCCTTGGGGTTTTAATTTTGGGGTCTCTTTCATGAGGTGATTGGTGAATTCTTTCAATGGTGATTTTGCCTTCTGATTCTACAATCTCAGGGCAGTTTTCTTTCAGGATTTCCTGGAAGATAGTGTTTAGATTCTTTTTTTCATCATGGCTTTCAGGAAGTCCAATAATCCTTAGATTGTCTCTCCTAGATCTATTTTCCAAGTCAGTTGTTTTTCCTAGGAGATATTTCATATTTTCTTCTAATTTTTCATTTTTTTTTTTGTTTTTGTTTGACTGATTCTCATTCACTTGCATTTGTTCAATTCTTATTTTTAAAGTGTTGTTTTATTCAGTTACCTTTTTAAGCTCCTTTTGTAACTGGCCAATTGAATTTTTTTGTTCATTGCACTCTTTTTCCACTTCACTAATTTTATTTTTCAATAAACTGGTGTCTTTTTCATATCTCTTTTGCAGGGCATCATATCCTTCTTGCACTGATTTCAGTTTATTTTCCCATTTATCCTCCAGCTCTCTTTTGAGGTTCTTTATGCAATCTTCCAGAAAGGCCTTTTGAAAAAGTGACCAGTGATGGTCCTTAATAACTTCTTCTGGAATTTTGTCTAAAGGAACCTCAGGATCTGGGTTCATCCCTTCTTTTTCTTGATAAAAGCTGTCTATGGTGAGAGCTCTCTTTTGCTTCTTCATTTTTTTTTAGACAGCGTGGATATCTCTTTAAGGTGGGGAAAAAAAACGGCAGCTGAAATGGTGGCTGAAGATCTTTGCCCTGGGGCACTTCGGCAAATTAACTTAAGGTGCTGGGCCAGTGGGGGATAGGACTAAATCCAAATTACTCCTTAAACAAGGAAAGTCTGCCAGAACACCTGCCCCCAATCAGGGCCGAATGTCCCAAGTGCCTCAAATAAACTCCAGGTTTTTGGAATTTGGAGTTTGGAGTTTGGAGTTTCTACCACGGTGGGCTGAGTCCCACTTTCACTTCTGGCCTACACAGGAGTCCTCTGTTTATCCCTCTGTCTGAGTTAGACAAACCTGATGTGAAGTTCTTCAGAGATATCAGCAAGCAGTGTCCAAGTATTTCTGAGTTCTTTGACTTGAAGATCAGTTCAGAGGCTTATTTTATTGTTGATTTGAGAGAAGATCGGAGGAGGACGCAGAGAGTCACCTTTTCACTCCACCATCTTGGCTCCGCCGGACTCAGAACTTTAAGAATTTTATTAATAAAATATAATATACATTTTGAGAACATGTGACCATCAAACTAGAAAAGTAGATACTCTTTCTATTCCTTTCTAATCCTCTCAATTACTTCCAAAATCATATTGCTATAAGAGAGAACAATTTCAGTGATCTTCACAATCTGAGATCCTCAAAACCCCAATGAGTTAAAACCCAATGAACTAATTGAAAAGAAGATTAAGTCCTATTTCCAAATGTGCTGACTCATTACCCTTTTGCCAATCAGCCCTCAAGCTGGGTAAGTTTTATATCCACACATTCACAGCAGAACTCAACTTTGTCTCATTTATTTGTACAAGGTGGAAAATTTAAAAAAAAAAAAAATTACCAGAAGCTTGTTCTGGCTGGGTGTGCAACACGGTAGCTCTCTCTGCGGCAAGAATACTAAGCCAGATAAGTGAGGAACAGAGGGAACTTGGGTGAGATGATAGCATGTTTGTACATTCACCAGGTCTGAGGTAAAGATACTTAGCATAAGTAGATAACATGATGATATTATAAACTAAAAAGTCATATGGCTTCCACATAATATAATGGATCCAATCATAGATGAATAAATATTTCAAAATGAAATAAAATGGATCAATACTTGGTGAAGCAGAAGATACTATGTATTCCAAAGGGGACATGGAACCACAACAGGATTCTCCTAAAGGATTTAAGAAACAAAAATATATAGAAAATTATTTTAAACTTCCTAACTTTGCTATTATAGGTAGTATTGCATAATTAGTTGAAAATTGGCCCAGGAACTACAAAGAAATGGGTTCAAATACCACCTCTTTCTTGGTTTTGTGATTAACCTCTCAATAGTCTAAGAATCTTTTAAAGTTGCCCGGAATGTATCAACCTGCATTGGGAGGGGGAAGTTTTCACTCAGAAATTTCCTGTGCCAATGAAATCAATGTCTAATATAAGTCTTCTCACTTTACAAAGAAAAAAAAATACTCTTACTTTATATTAAAACATTGAATAAGGATCCTTAAGATTTTTCTCTATAACCCATAAAAAAAATGAAAATTATATTAGAGGCAGGGATTTTATGTGAATTCTATCTACACCCTGAGTACAGTCTGGGAAGGAAAAGCATTTTTTTTATATGTTATATATAAAGTTATCTGTATGTTATTTAATATATATACATACATTTGCATGTATATTTATATGCATGTGTGTGTCTCTATGTTATGTTATGTATAAGTTTATACAAGTTCTGGAGATACTAAAGAAAATACTAAAGAAAAATTTTCTCTTCCTCAAGGAGCTTATTTTTTTTTAATGGGGGAGACACATAATGTATACAATATCTAAGAATCAATCTATCAAGGCTCGCAAGATTAATGCATATACAATTGTAAAATATTTCTCAAAAAATAAGTGAATAAATGATCCTCTATTCAGTGAATGGGCCATGTCCATATAATAAGAATGAATAACTGAATATGAGTAAATTATTTTAGTGCTAAATGAAAAGAATACTGACAAAATGATCCAAATATTACTATGGGGGGCCAGCTAGATGGCGAAGTGGATAGAGCACAACCCCTGAAGTCAGGAGGGCCTGAGTTCAAACTTAGACACTTAACACTTCCTAGCTATGTGACTTTGCACAAGTCACTTAACCCCAATTTCCTCATCAAATATTATATATATGTTACTATGAGGATAATAAAAGAAGTAGACAAAGTAATAACACCATTTGTTTGGATAAACAACAACCAATCTAAAACTCAAGGAAAATAATGAAAAAAAAAAAGAAAGGAAGTGAAAATAGACTTTCTTTCATTCTATTTGGCTTTGTTTTATTGGTGGTACAGGTGGAGGAATGTCACAATTTAATTTATGCAGCAAACAAATTTCTGCAATAATAAGCTCATCTATAATTGCCTCCTATTATTTCTAGAAAAGAAATTTTGATGATAAAGATATTATGGGAAATGAAATTTACTGATACTCCAGTTATGTACTTGAAAAATAACTGTAAAATTTAATTCAATTCAAAGAAGATTAAGGAAGATAGGGTGGAATGTTATTTTTTCCCTCTCATTAAAAACAAAAATCTTACTGGGAGGCTGCATATAAATGAATTATTAGTCATGGATTTAAATCCTAAAAATGTTTTAGCTAATTATAAGATCACAGCTATTAGCATATATATATGTGTATATATATATATATACATATATATATATATAAATTGTTTTCAAACTCTTGTATAAAGCCAGGTTTAGAACAAATTTAATTAGCAAAATCATATCTCCTAGTTAAATCACTACAAAATCTTTTTTGGAGTCTTTCTACTGACAAAGGGTACTTTTAATGCTGGTTTTGGACAATTAAAAAATTTTAAAATATAATTATATGCTTCTTATTGTGATGTAGCAATACACTTTATGCTGAAAAGCAATATGGCTAATTTCATGCCATTGGACAATAAGGGAATGGAACAAAAAATTTATAACATACAAGATGTCTTGGAGATTCTTTGTACTTAGACTTCTTTCAAACATGTCTCTCACTTTATGAATCTGTTAGAGTGATGAGTGAAATGTTATGTAAGTATATAAATCAAGAACCTGCAGAAGTCCCAGAGATGATGAGGGTCAAAAGCCAGTGTGAAAAGATTACAAATCCAAGTAGAGATTAAGGAGATAGCTTTCCAGTTCCCTAGATTTCTAAATAATTTTGTTTCTGTCCCTAAAACTGAACCTGGGGAAAAGATATACCACAGACAGTTCAAGTGACCCAAGTAAATATTGTTTAATATTAATTCCATGGTCTTGGAGACTTTGAGATATCTTAGCCATTTATGTCCATTCCAATTCTGCATATTATTCTCTTGCTTAATAGCCTTCATTATTGTCTATATATAGTCCAAACTCCTTAGCCTTCAAAGTCCTCCATAGAACAACTGGTATATCTTCAATTTTTATATTTTCTTACTCTATTATATGGATCCTATAACCCAATAGAACAGGTTCTCCTGTTGGTTCTTGTACATGTTTTGTGCTTTCCTTCTTTCATGCATTTGTTCCTTTATCTACAGTCTTCCCATTCCATCTTTGTCCAACTAATTACTCCCCATACTTGAAGGCTATTTAGATTTCACTATATTTATCTAAGCTTGGGGACTAGAACACACAGCGTTAACTCTGACTCTGGGAGGTAGTTCGGATTCTGTAGTTCTGGTCAGGTTCATAAGAGGACAGTGACAGGACTGGCTGAATTGCTGGGAAGTTTACTTTTCTAACCAGGAGATGCCAGAAGGGATGGGAGGCGCCCATATAACAAAAACACCCATTCTCCTGGGAAAGTTATTGGGGAGAGGGGCAAAATAGGAAGGGAGAAACATCAAAGCAGTAGGGCAAGTAGGAGTGTAATCTTGGACAAACCAAAAGAGTATTCAAGAGTCCAGGAAAGCAGGCTGAGCACCAAGTCACAAAGCCAAGTGGGAGTGAATGGGAAGCACAATACAGAAAGCAGGCACCTGAATAAAAGCCAAGGCAAAAACTGAGCAAAGAGACAGGTGGCCAGGGTAGAGGACTGGGGTGGAGTTGTGAATAGTCCAATGACAGAGCTTTTTGGTCAGACAGCCTTTTCATCAGTAGGGTTATGTAGCTGCCAACCCCCTCCTAGTGCCTTCTGGTTCCCAGGCCCTGGTACACATCTCCTCCCTAAAACTGTCCCTGATCCACCCAGCTGAGCACAATCTCTCTCTCCTTTGAATCTCTATGGCAGTCACTCTCTTTCTTGGCATTTAATTATGGACTTGTACTGTTGGTTATTATTTGTCATAACTTTAATTAGAGTATAAGGTCTTGGTGGGAAAAAGCGAATAATTTTAATTCATTTTTATCTTTTTCTGTTCAGATTTGTAAGGCTTCAAGTAAAACTATTACGTCATTTAACTCACCCAAGTACATTTTAAATGGAGTATGAGAGATGAGACTCATAGGAAACATGATCTAATATCTCAATTGTAATTGTAATCTTCATTACAATTTGCCTACACTATTCTGTCCAGGAATTAATCTCTTTAACTCAATTATCTCTGTATTTTTTTGTAGGTCATTCATTACCATATTTTCCCTCCCCAACAATCCCTGTTCCTAGGAGGTAGTATCTTCTCTGACTCACAAAATTCCTTTTTTTTTTTCTTTAACACAGATCTCAGCACCACTTTCTACATAGAACCTTTCTTGATTCCCTAATGCTAGTGCCCTAACTTCCTACATTGTTTTTATATTTTTATTTTCTATACCTTTATTATTTTGTCTTTTCCAATAGAATGTAATTTCCTTGAGACTAGAGATTGTTTTATTCCTTACATTTATGTCACCAGTGCCTAGTAACTACTAAGTAAGTGCTTAATAAATACTCATTGGGTGGCTGATCAATTAAATTAAAAAAAAAAAAAGGTCTTTGGTGAAAAGTGAGAGAATGGATAAAGGGATAAAAGTGAGTTTCTTAGTCTTTTAAATTGTACAGATATGCAGTGGATAGTGTGTCAGGGCTAAAGTCAGAAAGACTCATCTTCTTGAATTCAAATGTGGCCTCAGGCATTTACTGGCTATGTGATCCTGGATAAGTCATTTAACCCTGTTTGTCTTAGTTTCCTCATCTATAAAATGAGCTGGAGAAGAAAATGGCAAACCATTGCATTATTCTTGCCAAGAAAACCTGAAATGATGTCCCAATGAGTAGGACACAAGTGAAATGGACTGAACAACAAAAATCTCTTAATTGGGGGGTTTACCCAGGATGATCTCTAAATTCTCTTCCAGTAAGTCAATGAAAAACTTATTTTTTTTAAGTTCTTGCTATGTGCTGGACAGTTTTACATTTTAAGAAATATCAAATACTTGATAAACCAATCCAGATTGAGTGATACATACATGAACATTAGTTGCATAAGGTAACCATATACAAAGGATGTCTACCCTTTGTATGTTATTTGGTCCTAAGTACTCATCCATTATTTGTAAAGGACCACAGATAGTGGAGAACCCTGGATGAGCTATAAGACCCTTTAGTCCAGTAAAAGGAACACTGCTGATGTGTCTGGTGTGATTCCCCCCACATCCCCTCCAGGGGTGTCTCAGCATTCCTGAGAAGTGAGGGAGTGTGAAAACCCTAGTTTCAATTAAAGAATTATACTAAAGTGTCAAGGAAACATCTGCACACAATAGCAAGTTGTTTATGTGGTCCCACATGAGCAGTATCCTATAGTTAGCACATGCACAGTGGGCTATAATTATAAGTGTATTAGGTAGGGCATATAAGGCTGAGAAAATTTTGAATAAACAGATTCTTATTTGACCAGCTTCATGAGTTCTGCCCCTTCACTCCTCACCCATGATCAGGATTCAGGCTGGTACCGAAATCATCTAGTGAGCAGGTCCAGACAATTATTTTTTTCATTCATTCATCAAGTACATATAAATATCTACTATGTGCCTAGCTATGCTGTGTTTAAACAAAGAAGAAATTGTCTTTCTTCTCTATAAGTTTATAATCTATTAGAAGCAGACAGTATTTATAGAAAATTAGAATAGAAATATAGAAAATTAAATATAAAATATAAACAATGTACATAGAAAATAATTTGAGGAGGAAAAGCATTGATAAATGGGGCAGGGGGAACTATGATAGCCTTCTTATAGAGCCAAGGCTTGAAAAAAACCTGAAGTTTTTAGTTAATTCTTGTAATAACTGTGAAGTAAATGTTATAATTATTCTCATTTTACAGCTGAGGAAACTGAGGCAGACAGAAGTTAAGTGATTTGCTGAGGATCATACATAGTTAGTAAGTGTCTGAGGTTGGATTTGAATTCAGACCTTTTGACTCTAGGCCCAGGACTCCATCTACCTAGTTTTCAAGATAAACATGAAAAGTATTTTAATAAAATAATTTTTAAAAAATCATTTAGAAGAATGGAATATTTAGGGTTTCAATGGAAACAATGATAAAAATAGGAAGGATAGAGGAAGTATAACATTACTAGATCTTAGACTATATTATTTTATTGATTGATTGACTGCTTGTCTAGATTCTGGAGTTCAATCTAGACTGTAAATTTAAGAAAGTGATGAAGAAAATATTAGTAATTCAGATTAAATTTAAAAGTGTTGGTTCAAACAGCTGTATATTTCCCCACCCTCACATTCATGCAGAGATCCAGTTTTAAAATCGACAATATCCCTGAAAATGCAACTTCAGCAAAGATTGATCAAATTCTCACAATGGGTATAGCATGCTGGACACTGTGATGATACAAAGTTTAATAAAACATAGTTTCCACCCTCAAAGAGCTTACAGTCTTATAGTGATATTCTCTGCCAACCAAAAGTGTGGTGAATCTGTGTTGATAGTGGGTTACCTGCTTGAAATGCTGTAAACTATAAATAAACTATTATGTCTTTGCAGACAACTCCTAACTATGCCCAAAGGGCAATAAAACTGTGCATACCCTTTAATAGAGCAGTGCTAATACTGGGTTTGTACCCCAAGGAAATCATTAAGGAGGGAAAAGAACCCACATGTGCGAAAATGTTTGTTTGTAGCAGCTCTTTTTGTGATGGCAAAGAATGGGAAAATAATAGATGCCCATCAATTGGGGAATGCCTGAATAATTTAAGATATATGAAAGTAATGGAATATTATTTCTCTATTAAAAATGATGAACAAGCTGATTTTAGAAAGGCTTGGAATGATTTATAGGATCTGATGCTAAATGAAACAAGCAGCATTGTACACAGTAACAGCATGATTGTGTGATGATCAACTATGAAAAATTTGGTTCTTCCCAGTGATTCAGTGATCCAAGGCAATCTCAATAAATTCTATAATAGAAAATGCCATCTGCATCTAGAAAGAGAGCTATGGAGAGTGTATGTTCACTTCTTTTATTTGTTTTTTTTTTCCTCCCATGATTTTTCCCTTTTTTCTGATTTTTCTCTCCCAATATAATTCATGAAAAAATGTATATTTTAAAAGTTAATATACATGTATAATGAGAAAAAAATGGAACAATTAATGTAGATAACACAGACCTATATATCATATATTTCAATATGTTTCAAACTAAAAGTCCTGTGGACATTTAAAATTAATATGTCTAACAAAAATTTGTTATTTTTCCCAAACTCACTCCTCTTTTAAACTTGTGCATTTCTCTGAAGCTCATCAATATTCTTTGTCACTCAGGTTTGTCAACCTTGATTTTTTACTCTCAGACTCTCCATATATCTACTCAGTTGAAAAACATTGCCATTTCTGCCTTTACAATATCTCTTGTGTGTCTCCTAGTCCCTACCCACATGATCTGTACCCTGATTCAAATCCTCATCAGATCTTGCCTGAACTATTTCTATAGCCCCTTTATTAGTCTCAAAGACTCAATTTTCTCCCCTTTCCAGGCAATCAATCACACAACTTCCAGGCAAGAAAGTGAATATGTAGCAGTTTCAAATGCTCCAGAAAGGTCATGGAGAATGATGAATGAAAGAAGGGCCATTGTATTTTGAATTTAGGGGGTTATTGGTGATCTTTAAGTCTCATGTTTGCAGGCTAATAGATACTGCATTGCAATTCTTTTGTACTGCAAAGTTTAAAAAGAATTTAAAACTATTCCAGAAAACCTAAACCTCTACAAGCATAGCCCTCCATGGACAGATTTGGCAGAAAAGTTATAGAAGATAGTTTGTAAGTTTCATGTTTTTGCTAAAAATAATATCACCAACAAATTTCTAGTATATCTGGCACTCTGAGTTTCAGCTCTATGCACAGGCATTGTCTATTTCTACCAATGGTGGCAAAGGATGGTAGAGATGGATGGGCTATCTCCCTCCTCATTATCATGAATAACTATCTAAATTCTCTAGGTGATTTGTTAATAGGTTATTATCTAACTCAGTTACAGTTCTCTCTGTATTTAACTTAAAGTCCATTGGAGTTACCCTAACTTAAAATAAGGAATATTTTCATTCAAGCAAGTGTGATTATTTTATGTCTTAGTGTTTATAAACATTTTCTAGAAAGGATATTAAATTGTCTCACTTTGAATTCTTAAAATATTATAAAATTTTGTGTACTGAAATTCAAGTTCATAAAAATAAATAGATCATAACAATTCTTTATGAAAACCTAGTAAAATTTCTTCCCATATGGTTTCTACATTACTATTTTTTGTCACTCCAGGGTTCCATTTGATTACTATTTATAGTTAGAGAGAATAGATTATAGTAACTCACATGTCCTGACAGTTACCAACATTTTTATTTTTGTCCTAAATGCTTTGAAGTTTCACTTGCTAAAATCACTCCATTTTCCATTTTTAAAATAACATCCTTAATCATGGTTTTCCAACTAAATTTCTTGTTTACCAAGAGTTAGAGAAGATCACAAACTAGAGAAGATAAAATAGATAATTTCAATTACCTGAGTTTTTTAAAAATACCTTTTACATAAAATCAATGCAACTAAGATAAGGCAAAAAAAAATCTCTGATAAGTATCTTATTTCCCAGATACATAGGGAATTAATGAAAAAGGAACAATATCAAAAGCCATTCCCTAATGAGTGATATGAATAGTCTCAAAAAAAAAGAAATGAAATATCGTTATAAGAAGCAATGAATATGAATGAATCAAGGAATTTTGTTAAGATTTATATGAACTAATGCATAATGAATTAAAGAATCAAAATATGACTGTGCCAATTAAAACTATTTATGTCTTTCTTTATAGAGAGACATATATACACTCACACATACATACATATACATGTGTAATAAATGATCTTGGGATAACTTAGGTGTGTTTCCTATTAAATTGCCTTTAAAATGCTTTTTATGTTTACTGCTTCTCTCTATTTCCTAAAGCAATATTGCTCTTAATATTCCATCATTCTGAGATTTTATAGATTAGTTTTATATTAAAAGCAACTTTTTCTTTAATTGCAATATTTCTCTACTTGAAATGCTGACTTTAGTTCTTTTAGTCTTTCTTGAAATCAGTCAAGTGCCACAGTGAATAGTGCATTGGTGTGGTGTCAGTAATACATCTTCCTGAATGAAAATCTGGCTTCAGATACTTCTTGTGTGACCCGGGGCAAGTCACTTAACCCTGTTTGCCTCGGTTCCTTTGTGTAACATGAGCAGGAGAAGGAAATGACAAGACATTGTTGAGAAAATCCCACATGAGATTATGGAGGGTTGGACACTACTGAAATAACTAATCAACAATAACACTTTCTTAATCTGCTATGGCAATGTATGTATATGTGTGTGTATATATAGATTTACATATATTTGTAATTTTGGTATAAAATTATCATTTCAGTTCATACATTTTCTATTGCCCATTTTCAATACCAATAATTGTTGAATAGTCAGTCCAGATTGTTTCAATTGTATCCTATATATTTTTCTCACTTTTCTCATTTCTTCTAACTTCATACTAACTGTAATCTATGTTCTGTCAAATTTGGCTGTACAGTTAGCCAATGATGCAATGTGTTGCACATCACTAATGGATAGATTCCTATCAAAATATATCATAAATAATATTACATTTTATTTTTTAATGTTAAAATTATATTAAAATAACTTTTAATGATATTTGGAAGTTTTATCTGAGTCAAGTTAAAAATTTTTTCTGGCTTCAAGAATCATTCTTCAAAATGAAAAAATTCCCTCTATAATATCTATTTTCTTGATACCAGTGAAGACATAACTGAAACTGAGGAGAAAAAAAAAAGAACTGAGAAATAGAAGAGGGTGGAAACTTGAGAAATTATTTTGAGATTCAAAGAAAATTAAAGAATGAATAATTTATGGTATATGAATGTTGTGGAATATTATTGTTCTGTAAGAAACGACCAACAGGATGATTTCAGAGAGGCCTGGAGAGACTTGCATGAACTGATGCTAACTTAAATGAGCAGAATCAGGAGATCATTATACACAGCAACAACAAGAATATACAATGATCAATTCTGATGGACATGGCTTTCTTCAACAATGAGATGATTCAGACCACTTCCAATTGTTCAGTGATGAAGAGAGCCATCTATATCCAAAGAGAGGACTATGGGAACTGAGTATGGACCACAACATAGCGTTTTCACTCTTTCTGTTGTTGTTTGCTTTCATTTTGTTTTCTTTCTCAGTTTTTTGTTTTGTTTTGTTTTGTTTTTTCCTTTCTTCCTTCTTGATCTGATTTTTCTTGTGCAGCAAGATAACTGTATAAATATGTATACATATATTGGATTTAACATATATTTTAGCATATTTAACATGTATTAGACTACTTGCCATCTAGGGAAGAGGGTGGAAGAAAGAAGGGGAAAATTTGGGACAGAAGATTTTGCAAAGGTCAATGTATAAAAATTACCCATACATATGTTTTGTGAATAAAAAGCTTTAATAAAAATTTTTTAAAAAGAAAAAAGACAATTAAAGAAGACAATTAAAAACATAATAGAGTAAGTCTGAGAAATTGAGGAAAAGGTATTATATAATTTCCTATAGCCCTGAAATTTATAAATTATATATATCTGCTTGCCTTCTCAAGGGACAGTGGAAAGGCTTAAGAAAGAGAGAAAATTTGGAACTCACAATTAAAAAAAAATTGTGAGCAACTTGCATACTCTAAAATGAAAAATGGAAGAGAAAGAATAATAGGTTAAAATGAATAAAAAGTGATAAAAAAATTAGGTACAGCTAAAAGTTCAGTTTTCATATAATCTCATCCATATGGAGAATTAATTGAATCTGGGTGATCTCTAAGGTTCTTATTAAGCATAAATCTATGATTCTACAATGGGCTTTTTGCAATTTAGAGCAGATTGAGTTTCAATTGTTTCTTTGTATTTCTTTATTAATTTCCAGAGAAAATTAACCATCATTATTGTTATTGCTACCTCTATTATTGCTGTCATTATGTTTTGCCATATAGCCTTTCACTTTGTGATTTTCCTTGCAGAAGTTTTAAAGATTCAGTAAGAGAGAAATTAAGTTTTAGGTCATAAATCTTGTACAAAATTCTCCATTTATACTCTGCCACTTGGTATTCTACCCTTAACTGCTGTTTGTTACAAAAACAATGGGATGTTCGTGCCATGGAGCAACAAAACCATAGTCCCTGAATGATACAGGCCAGTTCTGCTTGTGTCACCATTATTTTTGGTAGTGAAGGAAGATTTTCTTTTGAATGCATTTATTATCTCTATATGTATGGACATACCTACATCTATCTATATCTATATTTATCTATGAAGAGAGTGACAGAGACAAAGAAAGGAGGACAGAGACAGAAGGAGACAGAGAAGGGTGGCAAAGATACATATATATTATTTATGTTTATACATACACATATGTATGTATAATAGATATTTTCCCAAGTTTTTAGACTTTTCTATGTTATTGAATTTATTTTTGTTTTCCACAAAATAATTATTATTGGGGGATTTTTTGCAACTTTTCCTTAAGAGAAATTTTTATTCACTACTCCTATTGCATTTGCTTTAAGACTGCAACAAGATAGAAGCAGAATGGCTTTATTACCATTAAAGCTTACTAGTTAATACCTTAACTCTGGGAAAACCTGGCTTGAAAGACTTGAAGAGATAGAGATGCAATAAGTCAGACAAGAAAAATAACATTGATTGGTGAGTATCAAGCACAAAAGTTTTGGAAGTTTCAAAGAAGGTAAAGAATATTACTCCAACTTGCAAAAAATTCATTCTAGAATCAGAAATTTATAAATGTTTAGTAGGAATTCAGATTCAATTAATTTTCCATATGGATGAAAAAGGTATGATGATATAGAGATGTAGAGTATCTTCCCAAGGTCACCTGGGTAATAAGCCATAGGGCTTCTAGACAAATTCTTTCCCTTCTGACTCCAAGTTCAGTGTTCTTTTTCTCTATCATGCTGCTGATTTCTGATATTACAAACCCTGGTTAATTAAAAATAGATATTAGGTAAGAGATGTAAAAATGAATTAAAATAAAGGCACCTTAAAGTCAAGAAGACTTCCATTTAATTTATACCTTAAACACTCTCTAACTGTGAACCCTAGGCAAAGAAGTGAACCTGTCTCTCTCAATGTCAGTTCCTTCATCTGAAAAATAAGCTTGATAATAATAGTATCTACACCAAAGAGTCATTTTGAGGATTTAATAAGATAATATATATGGGCATTGGATATACTAGATTTGGAATCAGAGAACTTGAGCCAATCCTAGCTCTATTACTTATTTGACCTTAAATGGTTTAAAACTCTGTCGTCCTCAGTTTTTCCATCTGCAAAATAAGAATTTTGGACTAAATCCATTTTGGCTCTAAACCAATAATCTTATGATGTTGAGGAAGAATGAAATAGCATAGAGAGCTTGCTTTGTTTCTAGGAGGCCCATGTTTGAACCTTGGATACCAACCTTAATTAGTTCTATGGTTGATCACAAGATACTGGGACTCTGAGAGATTTTCTCCTCTATAAAAATGGAATATAAATACTCCATATTTCAAAAGGTTGTAATAAGAAAATTGTTTAGTAACCCTTAAGGCCCTAAAGATATGTGCATTGTTCAGGAGGAAGTGTTGGATTTAAAAATATTTGTTCCATTTTTATATTTTAAATATATTTTTATTTTGCCAAAAATACTTTCTTGCTTTGGAAAGATCCCTTTATCCAAACTGACATCTGGTAAATTAATGGATATCTATTCAAGGCTATTCTACAGAGAGAATAAATGATACTTGTGATTGTCTTTTCTAATTCCTAAAAGGGAAAGGAAATTTATTGTTGGGTCACCAGAATGTGAAATATTTTTTTCTCTTCTTTGCCTCAAGTAGAGCTGGGCCTGGAGTTGGGGAGAACTGAGTTCAAATCTGGCCTCAGACTGTTATAAAGTGGGTTACCCTAGTTAGCTAATTAACTTATCTCAGGCTTAGTTTCTCCATCAGTAAAATGGGGATAATAATAATAATATTAAAATTAAAATAATATTAAAATTAAAATAATAATATTTTAATTCTAAGTTTAATTGGTTTGGGGATAAATAATAATAAAGTATTTTGTAAAGCTTAAGCAATAGTATAAATGCTAACTACTGGGTAGTACTAAAATACTAGCTACCACTATATTATTTCTAATGTAGAGTCCTTAAGGTTGGAGTAGAAGTTAGGGATTATGTGATCCAACCTCTCATTTTATAGGCAATGAAACAGAGAAACAGAAAAATTATAGGATTTTTCTATGATCACATAGGTAGTTAATTGCAGAGCAAGAGTTAGAATTCCTACCCTGTGGCTTCTAGACTAGAGTTCTTTCTAGGACCCTATTATTTTATTTCCCCAGACACTAATATAGATGTACAAAGAATGTATGATTCTTACTCAATGTGGACTATTCATAGGTATTTTAAACAATAGGATAAAGTAAGAAAAAATGTTTTTTATGAAGAGATAATATTAAATGGAACAATTCAAATAGATCCAATTTATTATCTACCATATGCAAGGAATTAGCTTCTGGGGAAATATAAAGAAGTATAAGGTATGGCCTTCCCTAAAAAAATAAATGAAAAATTATTCTTAAAAACACATAAAGATAGCAGAACTTGTAAAATCATTTTGGGTCATTTAAAGACCATACAAAAAAATTTAATAAACAAAAGATAAACATTTTATCTGTGTATTCATAATGCATTTTCAGGGTGAAATTTTTTTTTAATTTTATTTTATTTGCATAACATATGTGTGGGTAATTCTTCAACAATAACCCTTACATAGCTTTCCGTTACAAATTTTTCCCCCCAACTCCCCACCCCTCCCCTAGATGGCAGGATATCCACTACATGTTAATTATGTTAAAATATTGGCAAATCGAATATATGTATACATATTTCCAAACTTATCATTGTTGTGCAAGAAAAATCTTATCTACACAAACGATATATCAGATAAAGGAAACACAATGTAAGCAAACATCAATCAAGGAGTATGAGAATGTTATGTTGTGGTCCACATTTCGCATCCCTCTCTCTGGGTGTATATGGCTTTCTTCAGTGAACAATTGGAGGTGGTTTGAAACATTTCATTGTTGAAGAGAGCCATGTCCATCAGAATTAATCGTCATATAGTACTGTTGTTGCCGTGTATAATGATCTCCTGGTTCTGCTCATTTCACTCAGCATCAGTTCATGTAAGTCTCTCCATGCCTCTCTGAAATCATCTTGCTGGTCATTTCTTACAGAACAATAATATTCCATAATATTCATATACCATAATTTATTCAGCCATTCTCCAATTGAAGGGCATCTATTCAATTTCCAGTTTCTAGCCACTACAAAAAGGGCTGCCACAAACATTCTTGCACATGTGGGGCCTTTTCCTTCCTTTATGATTTCTTTGGGATATAAGCCCAATAGAAATGCTGCTGGGTCAAAGGGTATGCACAGTTTGATAACTTTTTGAGCATAGCTCCAAATTGTTCTCCAGAATGGCTGTATCCGTTCACAGCTCCACCAACAATGCATCAGTGTCCCAGCCTTCCCACATCCCCTCCAA